>BSBK01000179.1:10000-482500 GCA_027943335.1 Chamaecyparis obtusa | reverse complement strand
TATCATATCAATCCAAGAAAAAGACATTTGATGCCTGAAAAGTTAAACCCTTGACAGAATAAATACATACACATGCTATTCCAAACAAAAAGCAACACAAATCAAAGAACAAAAACACCAACGAAACTTAGAATATGGTGTGTTCAGTTCTCTCTTACGCATACTTCCTTGAAAAGTCAAAAGAATCAAGCTTTTCAATAAAGATGAATGATAATTTTTGCTTTTAAATCGATCATAATTACATAGGAAGCCATAGAAGCTAAAGGTTTTTTTAAAATAAAATAAAATATTGAAACATAAATTTTCCTCAATTGATTTTGAGATCACAGACTAGAGTACTAGAGCACGCTGAACAGTAAACTATCGCATAATTGGATTATTAAATTCAAGTTTTTAACATGAACCCCTCAAGCTCTAGATCAATTTTTTAGGAAAATGTCAACATGTCTTTCTGTAAGTTTATATCTTGAAGCTGCTGTTTGGGATTCTCAACAATGTAGTCCAACAAGCTCCTTCCTCATTGAATTGTCTCAAAAGACAAATACAAAGACAAAATGATATACACTAACTAATTGCCTTATGTGTAAACATATAATTGTTTTTTTTCCATTACTGTATAATGCAATCACAAATATACATTATTTGTCAACTACAATAATATAGATTAGTGATCTCCCCTTCATAATATAATTGATTTGGGTATGTAGGAATATTGTTTTGTCGAATGGAGTCTTCTACTTCACAAGAATTTTTCCTAAAAATATCAGATCTCCTATGAGGGGGGGAATAAATAGAGTTATGCTTAACTAATGCGTGTTGATGAAAATTATTGGCTCTACTTCTACTGTTTACTGCTGGAGACTTAGCAAAAAGATCTTTTGAAAATTTATAATCTGAATCAGAGTGAGGTTGTTTATACATACCTTTATAACTATGATGTGGGGGTGTGTAGGGCTTCACACCCTACTGGCTCTGTGGATTGTTGAAAGGGCTATGTGCATTTTGGGATTTAACCGAGTTTCACCGCATAGCATTAGGGTTGAATGTATTGTCTTTTGGAATAGATTTGGAAGACGCTTATGGGGTGGAGGGTATAAGGCAACTTTCTTTGAACTAAGCTTCTCAAATTTGTTTTTAAGAGGCATAACGAAAGGCACTTGATGATGAGAGTAGTGCTGCACTCTAAACTTCATGTCATGCTGCTTAGCCCTCGTGTCATTTTTTGTGTGCTGGCAACTAGAAATTGTCCTGGGCAAGATTAAGCAACTCCCGTGGTGGTGCCCTAGAAGTGTTTCTAGGGGAAGATTGCTTGATTTCCCTGGCATCTTTGTGCATTGAGACCGAAGGAAGCTTAGTGCACTGAGCATATTTGGTTTTACTGAAAGATTGCAGTTGTGCATCCAAGGAGACCGTAGTAAAAATTTGTGACTTTGCACCAAAAAGCTGTGCCATTTTTCGCCAAAGCAAAGCAGAGCAATTTTGATTTTTTTATAAAATAAAAATAATATATGACAATATTTATTATCAGTATAAATATATAATATTTTATTGGACTTTTTAAAATAAAAATAATTGTCTATGGTGATTTTTATGAAATTAGAGTTAAAAGTTAGATACAAAACTAAACAAGTTCTTTATTACAAAGTTTTTTTTTTAAATAAGTAATATAAAAATAAATTTATATTTATATTTTTGTGTCTATATATTGATGTATTATATAAAATAGTTATAAGCTAAAATATAAAAAATCATTTAACTAAATAAAATAGTTAGAAATTAGTATTTTCTTTTTGATAAATGTGTTTAACATATCTATATTGATTTGAAAATAACCAACATAACTATATTTTAAAAAATCTAACCCTAATCCTAACAATATACCCTATACTATAATTGAATAGAAACATTAGTTGTAACTATATATAAATCCTAACCTGAAATGTAACCCTACTACTAACAATTTATATATTTTTTACCTTAATTGAAAGGAAACACTAATTGTAACCATATCTCAACCCTAACCTAATATTAATCTTAAACATTGTTGATGTAATTATGGTGTTGTACCTTAGTTATTCTTCACTTAGGTCCTAATTACACATCACTTAAACTTACTTTGAGACCACACTAGAGCTTTTATGAGCATCTCCACTTTAGGTGGTGTTATAATGTTATCACATTCCACTTTATGTGGTGTCTCCACCTTTAGTGCACTTATCACTTTATCACTTTTCCACCTTGGAGGGTGATCCTCTTTTAGCATGGACATGTGACACAAACATCTTTCCACTTTGGAGGGTGATCCACGTTTAGTGGACATATGCCACTTTCACTTTTCCACCTTAGGTGAGTGACAAGTTGTCACTTTATGTATCATGACATAAGATTAAGACATTTGTCATAATCTTATGCATTCATATGTCTCACCTAGGCCTACTTAACCAAGGTGTCTCCTTTGTAATATTCAATTTAGTAAAATCCAATCAATCTAATTACCTCAATCTAGTTTATTGCATTCTTAGCGAGAATACAATTTATTCTTGCCACATTGATTCTTTCTTGTTATTGTGCTTTTCATTAGACTTGTATATCTCAAGGGTGGCTATCTCCATAGCCAACTATTACAAACTCTAACCCTAAACCTAACTCTAATTATACCTAGATCCTAAGTCTAACCTTAATTGAATTCTAAAAATAATGTAACCATAACTAAAACCTAGCCCTAAGTTAAGCCATAGTTAAAGTCTAACCCTGACTCTAATTAGAGCTTAAACCTAAACCTAATTAAATCCTCATCCCAACCCTAATGGAAAGTTTAACTATTATTGTAGATAACTTTTTTTTTAATGTTAACAAAGATAAGGATTAAAGAGTGTTACCTCATTTTTGTCATGATCCTAAAAAATTCATCTCATTTGACAAAACAATGTTCCAAGATAGTTGAATATCTTAATGAAGTCCCTTATGTTTTGGTTTTCTAAATAAGCCTTCATTACTTAGTTTTTTTTAGCTTTGTTAGCACTTTGACAAGTTTTGATAATTATGTCAGTAGCTAAAAAGGTTTTGCTAACCATAATTATTAAATAAACCCTTACATTTTTTAATGGTCTCATCTCATCATTAGTTTGTATTATAATGTTAACTTCCCAAATTTAAAGTCTAAAAAATAAGTTGGTTTAGTCCAAGTCTCACGTGTGTCATCTTTTCTTAGCATGTCGGCAACTTCGGGAGTTTTGTAAAGTTTTCAAACCTTTGAAAGTCTTTTTCTTCAACTTATTTTCAACTTTGTCGGTAAGTTGTGAAGTTTGTAAAATCATTGAAACTTCTAACATAGTTAGCATAAAGGATCACTTTAGTGATAGAATTTCAAGATAAAGTTAAAAAAAAAATGAACATTTTTGGTAGAAGGGAGAGTTTGCAAAACTTGTTGAATTGCGAAAAATGATTGCAAAAATGGCCAAATTGTTGATAAAAAGAAAAGATTTTGAAATATTCAAAGGAAGGAGAAGTGGTGAAAGAACAGGTTAGCATAACTCACCATATTGTCGATAAAGTTCATAAAAGGTGTTGCTCCAAACTATCGATACAAAGAAAAAAGCTTAAAGTTGTCTAAGGGAAAGGAGGTGATAAATGAGAGAGTTATCATAACCTCTCCAATTGCTAATAAAGTTCACAAAAGTGCATCAAAATATAACAAGGAGGAATTCCCTTCTAAAGACAAAAAGAAAGAAATGAAGCTTGAAATCTTAAAAAACAAAACACATTGGTGAGTTAAGCACTTAGCAAAACCAAGAAAAATACCAATAAAGAAAAGAATAGAGGAAAATGAAAGACCAGGAGAGAAAATGAAAGAGTTTGAAAGAATATCATAGAGTGGCAAAATCACAAGTTGACGAAACCAGCCAAACTCTTCACAATGCTATCAAAACAACCCAAATCGCCAATGCCATTGATAAAGGTACAAGGAGCATTAATGGTTGATGCAAGATGGCACATGCAATTAATGAGGCCCTTTAAATATTAATGAAAGAATTTTCATGATATTTTATTAAGAAAATTTGGAAGCTAAAAGAGGGGTTTGTGAGCATAAAGTAGCATAAATCAACAAAAGCTACGAAAATATTCAAGGCACTGCTAATTCTAAATGGCATCAAAATAGTAAGTTAACCTTGTTGAACATTTTGGGATGCTGAGAGGGGGATGAGAGTGCATCAACATATGTTAAAACTTAACCATTTATTATAATTAACATGTGTAGAATTAAACAACTGAAAATAGAAAGAGAAACACACAAGGACACCAATTTTTTTATGTGGGAAAAACCATGGTGAGAACTATCTCAGTATATGAAAACTAAGTATAGTTTTAGGGTCTTGGCCAAGGAATAAATTGCTTCTAATTTGGACTTGTAGGCTAAGGTGCACAACCTTAGCGCAAGATACAATGGACTTGCAAAATATTAAAGATCACTTCTTCAAGCCAAGATGCAATTTATTTGGTTACAAAAAATTATTGTTGAACTAATAGGAAACACATCCTCTACAATGTTGATTATAGTTCACTATTTTATACATATGAAACTGGTATTACTACTAATATGTGCTTGTGAACCTTTGTACTTAAACATCACACCATACTCAACAACTTATGATACATATTCAATCCTTTAAAAGATCCCATCCCTTATATATCATCTGCAACATGCAATACCATTGATTTGGTAAGCCTAATTAGATATAATGTGTAAAACATAAACAATTAGACCTAAATAATTTATTCAATGCAATGTAGAAGGGAAATAAAATGTGTGAATCATCACACCATGGCAGTACACCTTCCTATTAATTCAAAATCATCACCTTGAATTCAACACACAACTGCATGAACCAAAACTATTCAAGTTAGCTCCAAAAGATGAAACCAATAATGAAATCCAACCAAACATACTCAAAACATGATGTAGATCTGTGCAATAAAAGTGTGAGTTCAAATACGAATGCAATAAACAAATTAAAATATTCAAACTGCACTTATCAAAGAAACATCTAGATTGGACAAAAGAAGAACTAAAAAAATACAAGCCTGAGAATACTCAAACTTTTCTTAAACTAAGCAAGTCCTCCTTGAAGTGTAGATTTATCCAAATAGTTGTATGTGTTCTCAAGGGATGATAATCAAGCTTCAAAGGGTGAGTATGTATTTTGACATTATAAGGCTATGGATGATGGTTTTTCTCCTCAAAAGGGCATAATAACAATGCATAAAAGGTGGATGATTTGTGAAGGGATGAGGGCTCAATTTATAGGTAAATGGGAGTTCAAATAGAGGGTCAAGATTGAGAACTTGTAGATGGCCAAGATGCATTTAGAGGTGAGCACATTGATTGTGCTTATTCAAACACATAGTCTTGTGAAAAGTGTCACAAGGAGATATTTTGAGAGGACATTAGGGTTTGGGGAGATATGTCATAAAGGCACATCTTGTCTCAAATCCAAAATGTCAAGCCTTGAGGATTGTGACCATTTTGGGAAGAGGGATTTGGGGACAAATGTGTAAGAATGTAGTTGAGGGTGTAAGAGCATTTAAGGTTGAGAAGTGGAGAGGGATTTGGGATTGGAGGAGATGCGACATGAAGTTGACTTTGGATTGGGTTAGGATTTCTTAATCCTAATGATTAAGGTTGTGAAAATGTTTAGTGGGTGATTAGGCTTGGATTAGAGGGTGAGTGGGAGATTATGGAGGAAGTGATTGGAGGAGAGAGATTGAGTGAATGGTTAGATTAGCTAATAAAAGGTAATTAGCTAATTAAGTGGGGTTAAGTGTGAAGAGGTTGATTTGAGTTTGAACCAAGGGTTAGGTGGTTGGAGGATGGTTAGGTTAGGGCTTAAATTTAGGAGCCATGTGATCAAATTGATTAAATAGGATTTATTTAATCATGAGAGGAATAAATGAATAAAGTGAATTAATTAAATCAAATTATAACATTTATTTTAATTAATAGAAGAAGGGGGGTTAAATTAATTAACTAGTTAAGGGTTGCCATTAGATAATTAATTGAACTATAGTTGATTAATAAAATTAATTAACTAGTGGGGTGAGACAAATTAATTAAATATTTAATTAATAATTCCCTAGGAGAAAACTAAACTTCATTATAATAATGTTAATCAAATTTAGGTGTCTACATTTTTCCCTTGTTTGAAATAGTGTTAAAATAACGCTATTTCAAAGACGTTTAAAAGTTTGATGAGATGAAGAATAAAAGGCAACAAGGTTCTGGGAAAAGACATTGGTTAGAATGGGTGATGTCCCCTCGAGAGGGCGACTGGGAAAGAAAAAGGGGCTCGGACGATGTCTCGAAAAGAAATTTTCCCCTAGTGGGATAGAAAAAGAAAGGGGATGAGCAACATGCCTTAATAATGCAATCAAAATGCAGAATAAATGGCCTGAATAGAAATGGGGCAAGAAAAGGTTGTCTGGGGGCTAAGAGGAATTATAGGGGTCGCTTAAAGTGGCCCTTATAAGGACATGGGGATCAAGTTGAGCTCATTTGTGCACATATCCCTTTGATAATTGAGCTTTGAGAGAGATTTGAGGTGTTTAGAGAATTATGAGAGATGGCATGATTGGGGCACTAGATGGACATGGTGAGGAGTGTGGAATGTCGTCAGGTGGAGGACTGATAGGTGGGATCTTGAAATTGGATTTGTCCTTTTAGTTTTTCACATTTTTACTTGTTTTAGGACAATGTTTAGCATTCCCGCAAGGGTCGGGAAGGGTGAGAACAGAGTCAAGCTGGTTGAGGGGGTTAGAGTAGGGATTGGGATTGGGGAAGCACTTTTCATAGAATTACGAAGGGTGAGGGAGTGGGTTGAATTTTTTGTGGGAATGTGTTCCTGACTTGAATGTCTTATGAGAATTCATTCTTGATAGGGTTGGTTGGGATTCATAGTGGGAATGTGTTCTTGTAAAGGGAGAGGGGCTAAAATTATGATTTTGGTGGGAATGCATTCCTGCATAGCGACCCTAAAGTGCATGATTTCAGGAACAAGGGGTTTCTACGGGATTGCGGGGAGTTAAGGTGAGATTGTGGGAATTGGGAAAAAGCTCAGGGCAAAGGGACTGAGATGATGGGATTAGGAAGAAAAGGGGTTTCTAGGCGATAATAGATATGATAGGAACTGTGTTGTTTTTTTGCAGTGGTCGGTCGATAGGCTGACGTCATGAGAGATATATGTGGTTGTGTTGAGAGTCATGGATCAATTCACACTTGCTATTTGGGCATAGGTGGAAGTGATTGGGTTTGGGTACCTTGTGAGGATGCCTCATCTGAGAGTGTATATGGCTATGGTCACCACATTATGTAAGAGGTGGTGATCAAAGACAACCAACTTCCATTTTCCTACTAGGGAGATGACCATCATTGCAAAGGATGTTTATAGGATTTTTAGGCTACTGATTAGGGGGACAAAGCTAGTGATAGGGGATGCAACATAGGCTGAGGTGGTTCACGCTCTATTTGGTAATGATTGGAGGGTGGTACTACGACACTAACAGTTGGCCTTGGGTTCACGCTTTATCAGGAAAGTACTATACACTTTTCCTCTCGTCCTCGTTGGGGTTCAAATTTTTTTTTGAGGCTGACATATTTTTGGCTATTTTTGGGATGACATGTTGTAACTCATTCTAACCCTAAAGTGGCAAAATATTGTATAATATGGCTTAGGGTTAGGATTTTTCACAGTGTATGATTTTAGTACTTGCAGCAGAATTGAGCTGTAAGGGATTACAGATTGTAATCAGGTTGTAATCATTGGATAATAAAATATTGGACTCATTGTTGGTGGATGTAGCCCAGGGATTGGGTGAACCATGTTAAATCTTTGTGTCTTGTGTTCTCTTATGTCTGGTTTATTATTTTCTGATATTGGTTATATTTTTGCATGTAATTGTTATTTCTGCCTTGTTAATCGTAACAAGTGGTATTAGAGGGAGGTTATTTTTTTTTTTCGGTTATCCTCTGTAGGAAGATCTCATGGTTTAGTAGGAGTCTCACAGTTGAGTGGGAGCAATGGCAGACGAGGGTAGGCTGAAGGTTGATAATTTTAATGGGAAGAACTTTCAATTATGGAAAATGAAAATGGAGGACTATCTCTATCAAAAGGATCTATGGTGGCCGTTGGAAGGAAAAACCAACAAACCGACAAGTATTTCTGATGAGGACTAGACAATTCTTGATAGAAAGTCTCTTAGTAGTATTCAATTATGCCTGACACAATCAGTGGCATTCAATATTACACAAGCAATGACGACTGAAGATTTGATGAAAACCCTTGTGAAGTTGTATGAAAATCCCTCCACTTCAAACAAGGTATTTCTGATGAAGCATTTATTTAATATGAAAATGGTAGAAGGTGGGTCAGTCGCTGATCATTTAAATGAGTTTAATGTAGTTACCAGTCAATTAAATTCTATCAATGTTATTTTTGATGAAGAAGTTAGGGCTCTCTTGATTTTGTGTTCTTTGCCTGAAAGCTGGAATGTTTTGGTAATGATTGTTAGTAACTCTGTTTCTAGTTCTAATACCCTAAAATTTGATGATGTTATTGGTGTTATTCAGAGTGAGCAAATTTGTAGGAAAAGCTCAAGTGGATCCACATCAGGTTGTGTCTTAAACACACAAAGTAGAGGTAGAAAAAATGAGAGAGGAAACAACTTTGGAAATCATGGGAAATCAAGAGGAAAATCAAAGCGAAAGAGGTTTGAATCCAAGGGCCAAATGATTGCTAGTACTATGGAAAACTAGGTCGTATGAAGAAAGATTGCTGGTCTCGAAAGAATAAAGAAGGAGACAAACAAGAAGGTAACAAGGAGGCAAATGTGGTAAGTAATAAACTCGAAGAGGATGCCTTGCTTCTTTCTTTAGAAATTATTGATGATTCAAGGGTTTTAGATTCTGGGGCTTCATTTCATGCTACACCCCATAGAGGTTACTTTCTTGATTATGTCCAAGTGGATTTTGGGCTAGTTTATTTGGGCGATAATGAACCCTGTCAGATAGTTGGAAAGGGAAAAATTAAGATTAAGTTGCAGAATGAGAATCATTGGCTACTACAAGAGGTAAGACATGTTCCAAGGCTGAGTAGGAATTTAATTTCAGCAGGGCAACTGGCTGATGAGGGTTACACAGTTACTTTTAATGATAGAAATTGGAAGGTTTCAAAAGGGTCCTTAGTAGTAGAAAAAGGTGTGAAAGTAGGCACCTTATAGCTTTGTTCAGGTCATACTGTTCCTTCTACTTTAATTGTTTTAGAAGATAATGAATGTTCAGGAACAGTGGCTACAATTGAGCAGGAAGAACATCAAACTGTTGTTGTAGGTTCTGACACAGCACTCTGGCACATGAGTGAAAAAGGTATGAAATTACTTCATTCAAAGAAAGTTTTACCTAGTCTGAAATGTGTCAATATGGATTTTTGTGAAAGTTGTGTTTATGGAAAACAAAAGAGAGTTAGTTTTGTAAACAGTGGGAAGGAAAAGAAAAATGAGAGATTAGAGCTTGTGCATATAGATGTATGGGGACTAGCTCAGGTATCTTCCCTTGGTGGCCCTTTGTATTATGTTACATTTATAGATGATGCAACAAGAAAAGTATGGATTTATTTCCTTAGACAGAAATCTGATGCAGTTCAAACTTTTAAGAAATGGAAATGCTTGGTTGAGAATGAGACTGGTAAAAGGTTAAAATGTCTTAGAAATGATAATGGTGGTGAGTATTGCAGCACATAATTTGAATATTATTGTTCATCTAATGGTATTCGTAGGCAGAAAAATATACCAAGGACTTTACAAGAAAATGGAGTGGCTGAACGCATGAATAAGATAATAATGGAGCGTGCAAGGAGTATGAGGTTGCATGCTAGGCTACCCTAAAACATGTGGGCAGAGGCTGTGAACACTGCTATTTATTTAATCAATAGAGGCCCCTCTACTCCTTTGGACTGTGGTATTCTAGAGGAAGCATGGAGTGGTAAGAAGGTGAGTTATTCTTTTCTCAAAACCTTCGGTTGTGAAGCTTTTGCACATATAGATTCTGAAAATAGAACCAAGTTGGAAGCTAAGTCAAAGAAATGTGTATTTGTTGGATATGGCATTGATGAATTTAGTTATAGGCTTTGGGATTTTGAAAATCATAAAATTGTAAGAAGCAGGGATGTCATATGCAATGAGAAGGTGTTGTACAAAGATCTGTTGTAGTAGCATGAGAAGAAAGAAAATGATTATGTAGTGCTAGATGATACTCCAAAAGATGATGTTCCAGTAGTTCCTTATGCTTCACAACAACAACAACAACAAATACCACACACCCTAGTGAATGTTAGATGGTCAACAAGGCTAAGTAGATCTCTAGACAGATTCTCTCCCTCTTTATATTCTATTTTATTAATAGATGCTAGTGAACCTGAATGTTATAATGAAGCTATGTAGGTGGATACAAAGCTTCAGTGGGAGTCTGTAATGACAGATGAAATGGACTCCTTGCTGCAAAATCAAACATGGGATTTATGTAAGTTACCTATAGGTAAAAGGGATTTACAAAATAAATGGGTTTACAGGATAAAAGAAGAGGATGGAGGTAAGAAAAGATTTAAAGCCAGGTTAGTTGTAAAAGGATTTGCACAAAAAAAAGGTATTGATTTTGATGAGATATTTTCTACAGTTGTTAAAATGACTTCTATCCGTACTGTTTTAAGTATTGTGGCTACTAAACATTTGCATTTAGAGCAGCTTGATGTTAAAAAAACTTTTCTTCATGATGATTTGGATGAAGAAATATATATGGTACAACCACAAGGATTTGAGGTCAAGGGTAAGGAGAATTTGGTGTGCAGATTGTAGAAGAGTTTATATGGCTTGAAGCAAGCACCTTGGCAATGGTATATTAAATTTGACACTTTTATGAATGAGCATGGATATAGTTGGTGTCATTCTGACCATTGTATTTATTTTAAGAGGTTTGATGATGACAACTACATTATTTTATGTTTATATGTTGATGATATGCTTGTAGCTGGGTCTAACATGGATCACATTAAGGGGTTGAAACAACAGTTAGCACATTCATTTTCTATGAAGGATTTGGGGGTAGAAAAACAAATCCTTGGTATGAAAATTTGCAAAGATAGGAAAAATAGGAAGTTGACTTTATCTCAGGCTGATTATATTGAGAAGGTGTTGCAACGTTTCTCTATGGAGAATGCCAAAGCTGTTAGCACACCTTTGCCTGGTCATTTGAAATTGACTAAGGAGATGTGTCCTAAGACATCAAAAGAAGAGGCTAAAATGTCTAAGGTACCTTATGCTTCAGCTGTAGGGAGCTTAATGTATGCTATGGTATGTAGTAGGCTAGATATTGCACATGCAGTGGGAGTCGTTAGCCGATATATGAGTCACCCTGGTATTGAGCATTGGAATGTAGTCAAATGGATTCTTAGATATTTGAGAGGTACATCTAGTAAGTGTTTACACTTTGGGGGATCTACTACTACTGTACAAGGTTATGTTGACTCAGATTTGGTAGGAGATATAGATAGCATGCAGAGTACTACAGGCTATGTATTTACTGTTGGTGGGACAACAGTGAGTTGGATTTCTTGACTGTACACTTTTCCTCCTATACACTTTTTGAGGCTGACATATTTTTGGCTATTTTTGGGCTGACATGTTGTAACTCATTCTAACCCTAAAGTGATAAAATATTGTATAATATGGCTTAGGGTTAGGGTTTTTCATAGTGTATGATTTTAGTACTTGCGACAGAATTGAGCTGTAAGGGATTATAGATTGTAATCAGGTTGTAATCATTGGATAATAAAATATTGGACTCGTTGTTGGTGGATGTAGCCTAGGGATTGGGTGAACCATGTTAAATCTTTGTGTCTTGTGTTCTCTTCTGTCTGGTTTATTATTTTCTAATATTGGTTATATTTTTGCATGTAATTGTTATTTCTGCCTTGTTAATCCTAACACTAGTGGCATGCAAGATATAGTTTTATGTATGTGAATTAGTTGGGGGTACATTTCCCCAAAGATAGGTAGTATTGGAGTGACACTTAGATTAATATCAATGATTTTATAGATTGTATATGTAAGACAACCAAAGGCTTGGGGGACATTGATGTTGGAAGAGTTGTATTGGGATTTACATCAGATTTTCTATCATGGAGAGGAGGGATAGGGGCACAAAATTGGTTTTCTAACCTTGCTAAAGGTGTGGGGTTGGGATCATATTGTAGTGCTTCAAAAAATTGTGAGGAGGGATAGGCAGGTTATGGTGCCTATAGTATATAACTGAGAAGATCCTCTCTCCTACCACCATATAGATGATATAGATTATTGGAGAGAGACCTTCTATGAGCTGAGGGATGGTATCACGTGGAGGCCATATATGACAGTAGGGACATGGGCTGAGGATTGGAGGGAGATACCATATGCCATGACTCCCACATACATTATCAGGGGTTGGGATTATGTGGTGGAACATTATAGAGCTGATCAGGTGGTGAGATAGTTTGGGTTTACTCAAGGGGTACCAGATCTTACACATTGGTATCAATGGGTTATCCGGGAGAGGAGGTCAAATTTTGGACCTCCATTAAATAGGGATGGTTTGAGGGAATCATGGAGGGTGATACAACCTATCAAGTGGGATTGGAGGGGGGACCAGTAGATGTAGGTGTCACACTAGAGTATAAGGTATGGTTATAGGCACCACATGTGGTTGGGAGATTGGGTTTTCCACCTCGTCTAGAGAGACATAGGATTGTAGTTGTAGCAAGGGTGAGGGGAGGGAGATTAGTAGGAGGAGGCAGGAGAGGAGGAGAGGGAGGGGGAGGGGGAGGGGGAGGAAGGAGGGTAGGGCATGTAGTACAAAGATTTTGTATGAGTTCCCAAAGGAGGATGGGGGATAGGGATGGATGAGAGGAGGCAAGAGGAGGAGAGGGGGATGGAGGAGAGGAGGTTGGAGGGGGGATGCAGGGGAGGATACAAAGGTTTTGAGGGAACCACCCTCAGACACACATGATTGACATGCATCACCAACACCAGTCTCAAGGAGTGGAGGGGAGTCCTCTTTGGCTCGAGGGGGTAATTCACTAGAAGAGCAACTGAGTTCTCTATAGGCTGCACATGCCACTACTAGCTAGCTCTTGAGAGATACTGAGGTAGAGCGGGACAAGTTCTAGACCAAGGTACAGGATTTTACCAGTGGCTGAGCTGACAGGGCAGACAAATGAGGCCAAGGGAGAGAGGGAAAATTTATAGGGAGAGATAGCATAGGTATTACAGGAGGGGCTTGAGGTGGTAGATGAGACCTAGATACCTTTTGTCAAGAGAGGGATAAATTTTAGGAGGAGAGGGTGAGGCTCCTTAGTGAGCCGGAAAGGATGCTGTAGGAGATGGGAGCACTAAGGGAAGAGGTGGGAGCAATAGGAGGAGGGAGAGGTGGATGGGATGAGGATAGAGAAACAATTTTGAGATTGAGTGGAAAGATATCAAAGTTGGGCCAATAGGTGGGTTGATATAGGATGATGTATCCTACAACCATACCATGTGATAGGAGGGATTCATACAGGTTAGTAGGGGGATCCTCGATGATAGGTGTAGGTCATAGTAGACAAATAGGGGGAGTAGGCATGGGGGTGGGTCTTCTCATACTACCCAAGGATAGTTGAAGATTCACCAATTAGGCTAGAGTCATAGTCATAGACAATTAGTTGGGGGTTTGGTACAAATGCAAGAGGCTAAGGGGTCAGATACAAGTGCCTCGGGAGATAGACATGATATGATTCCACTTATAGGGCCCACCGTATAGGTTATAGGTACAAGAGTGTAGAGTACGAGAGGCCACATGTATAGATTATGAGGATTTAGATGTTAGCCAGTGCCCCTGTATAGAATCCATCACAGGCTGCCCCGATTTAGGACCCTACACAGAACCTAGAGAGCCAACCCCCCACAAGAGGACCAAATGAGTCTTGATATATTTCTTTATGATGTTACATTCTTCTTTTTGAGGTACATGACCCATGCTTTTATATATTATTCTTTGATGTACATTTAGGGACATTGGACCGTATCATATTCTTTCATTTTTTTGGTGGGATATTCTTTTGCGGGATTATATTTATCATTTTTTTGTGTTATGCTTATGGATTCCATGGATATGATGATGGAATGATGTACTTGTGATGCAATATGGATGTCTATATGATCATGTTATGATGTGACCCAAAATTTATGATGTGGGACTGACATGTTTGTGATGTGGGGTGGGTACGAAACTTTTGTATTTATGATATGTAACTATATATTATGTTGATTGCACTTCTATTCACTAGTACATTTGAGGCCATTTTTCGATGGCCATGTGTTAGATTTGCAACGCCCATTTGTCAAAAGTTTGACAAATGTGTTCGTCGGCATTTTTATGTTGGAAATGGCAATGAAAGTGATAACCATCGGTATTCCAATATCTTTTCCCGTCGGAATTGGCCACATAAATATAAATTTTTCTATGGGACCAATCTGTTGAAAAAAATTTCTTACAATGTTTCTTTTGTCGAAAATGTGACAGATACGCAGTACATGTCCGACAGGAGAACCCGTCGAATGTATAGCAGGCCCGTCGTACCTATCTGTCGTATTGGGGTTCCATCTGACGGTTGACCTATCAGATATTTGACGATGTTTAATAAACTACCAACATGAGTATTCATCAGACATATATCGCTTCTATCAGAAAAGCTTTACTACCTGTCGAAAAAGTGATAGATTAGCATAGTAAAGACAAAAAAGCTCAAGAGACCATCATAGTTGGTCTCCATCTTTGGTCCATATATTGAAAAAACATTTTACATTTTGTTAGCTCATCAAATGAGGGGATTTGAAAGAATTTAATAGAATATTTTTCATGATAACGTATATTATTTAAGTTGACATTGCACGAATTTATTGACTATGCGCACTTGTATACTACGAGCACAGCCATAAAGAAGCATCTCCTCCCATGGCCTACATTACTCAAGTCATGGGAGGGGATACTTCTTTATGGCTGTGCTTGATGTATACAAGTGCACAAAGTAGATAAATTTATTCACCGTCAAATTAAAATAATATACGTTATACATGAAAATATCATCCATTAAATTCTTTCAAATCACTGCATTTGATGAGCTAACGAAATGTAAAATGTTTTGTCAATATATGGACCAAAGACGGAGACCAACTATGATGGTCTTTTGAGCTTTTCTATCTCTAGTCCTAGCTACTGGGTAAGGGCTGGAAGACTTATACATGTCGATCGTTGAGAATAATCATCGCCTTGCCTTTATGTACATTGCATAGTATCCAATATAAGAGAAGGCAAAAAATATGAATGGATAAAAGAAATGAAAGATACAATAAAATTATCTTGTTGTTTACCTTCTCATAATTGATCCCAGTCTCGTAAAAGTAATTTTATACAATCACTAGCACATTTCATGCATGGATGAGAAATAGTATCCAAAGTTTCTAGATTTTGAGAAGAGGTATGAGTGGAGGCCAATACAATAAAATTATCTTGTTGTTTACCTTCTCGTAATTGATCCCAATCTCACAAAAGTAATTTTATACAATCACTAGCACATTTCATGCATGGATGAGAAACAATATCCAAAGTTTCTAGATTTTGAGAAGAGGTATGAGTGGAGGCCAAAAAAGAGATATTTGTGAAGGTTTTATAGACGTAGTACTGAATCATCATCTTTGCACTGGTACTCAATCTGGAAACCCTCTCTAGCAAATCTCCACAAAAATCCCTTCTGGCCTCCACTGCATATACATCTTCTCAGTATCTAAAAACTCTCCATCATTGATTCCTATCGATTTTCACCACCTCCGTGGACTGAGACCTTATATTATTGAGCTTCTCTTTGTTTTGAGAATAGTTTAACATTCTCTACTTAACATGGCCAACCATGTGAAGGTGGAAGCTCATCTGGCCCCTCCTAGGAGCCTCTTATGACCCTTTAGAACATTTTAAGACCTCTAAGATGTGTATTCTTAGGGGTCGTAAAGGGTTATAAGGGGTCCTGGGATACAACAGCTGAGAAACATAAATGTAGGCATCATGGTCACAAGTTTTTGGAGACAACATAATTGAGTGATATACCTAGACGATGCAAAGCAACCACTACTCCTCTGGAATCAGAGGTTTAGTAGTTTCTTTGCATCGTCTGGGTATACAAATCAATTATGTTATCTCCAAAAAATTGTGACCATGATGCCTAAATTTATGTTTCTTAGCTGTTGTGATATCTACATTTATGTTTCTCAGCTGTCATGTTTATGTGCATGTTTTTTATGTGTTTGGGAAGACATATTTCTAGCCTAGGCCTGGATCCTATAGAAATTAGCTTCATACCAATGAAGTAGATGATAGATGAGCAATTAGCTTCCCAAGAAAAATCCCATAAATGAACTGAATTTATTTGTGGTTCATTTTTTTTCACAACACATCAAGTTAATGCAAGTTAGTTTGTTGTCCTTTGGTTTACTAGTTTAATCTGGTTTAAGAATGGTTTGTTTCATGTTTGAATGTACCATTCAATGAAGCTTGGCTATATTAAGTAGAATATTAAGACTCGTGACTCTTCAAATTCTCTTGTTTCCTTTAGACCTCTAGACATGTGTACTGTGAGATTTCCTACAACAAATGGACTTGTGATGATTTTCACAATAGTACAAGTGTTGGAGGAAAGCTCACAGTATTGCTTAGGCAAATTTGAATGTTCATCACCTATGCATATAAGAGTTGATCATAGAAGGTATATGCACAGGTGAAAAAATATGCATATTTAACCAAGTAATATTGGGAGCTAGACCTAACAACAAATAGATTTTTGGTGATTTTCATAATAGTACATGTGTTGTTGGGTAAGCTCCCAGTAGTGCTCAGGCAAATCTGTATGTTCATCACCTGTGCATATGAAGTGGCTCTAATGGTAGATACAATCACTAAATTCTGCAAACTCCTTATTTTGTTCTAGGTTGATAGTGTCAAACATGGTATTTCTTGAATGGAATGACTCGTTACTTGTACATTGACTAGAATGTTGGTGGAAGAAGGATGATTTGTTTGCAACTTGCAGATACAGACACTGAACAACCATTTTTTCAACTCTAATTTTCTCAACACAAAGGGACATTTATCATAGCCATAGAAACATGATTATTTTAAAATGGAATACACCAAGGAGTACCATCAGAAATATTGACCATTTACAATCATGAATAGTTAACCTAAATCAAATAGCTCTTTTTTTTATCAGCATGTGTAGTCTCTGTGTATATAAAAAATGAATGAAATATCAAGCTGAAATAAAAAAGTGAACAAAAATTCAAATACAAGGCCTAATTTATCAAGAGGAACAAACACTAGGATGAAAGAAAAATCATTAAGACTATACAAAAATCATTAGGACTATAGAAAAATCATTAAGACTAGAAAATCAAGTTCTAGAAAAATCATTACGACTATAGAAAAATCATTTAGACTAGAAAATCAAGTTCTAGAAATGGACAGTTCTGATGCTTTGCCATTACAACAATTGAGCATTCATCATTTGGTACTTCTTGGCGTATTCCATTTAAGTTTTTTAGCTGCCATGTTTATGTGCATGTTCTTTATGTGTTTGGCTTCTCTCCCTCGCAAGGGATATGCCGATAGGTAATTGATTTGACAGTCTTTTTTCAGGATAGGCGTAATCATCTCACCAACCTTAATTAGCAACATTTGTGATATATGTCAAGTACTTATAATCAGTATGTCCAACAAACTGAGACTTAGTAATAAAAGCATAAGATTGCACATCCACATCCGCCCTAGTAAGTATTAGAGCCTTTCAAATTTGTAAAGAACATAAAGTTTGCAAATCAAATTGATATTTCATTAAAACCTATGTTCTTGATCAAGTTCTTAAAGATTAAAACATAAAATGAAAAGAAGATGCAATGAAGATGACATGTGCCTTGTAGTGAGGAAATTCAAGAGAGGTTTGATGAGTATTCAGATTGCTCAAAGATTGATTTTGAATCAGCAATTGGTGAAGAAAATGAAGTGGTGTGTGGTGAATCTGAAGATGGAAGGAAAGAAAAGTCCCAAGTTTTGAATTTGGACAATAGAGGCTCCTTTCCTCATTCTCACAAGTCTGCAGATTTGTCACATGGATTAATCAGTAAAGAAGATGCATCTAGCATTGGAATTCAAGATATAAAGGTTGGGCCTAACCATTGCACAAAAAAGGTGCTTGTATCCATTTAAAATTTGTCACCAGGGTATGACCATAATTCTGAGTTTATAACAGTGACATAACTCCACTACCTCAAGATATGGTAGCCTTTGGTCAAGAAGAGAACAATGATTTACATCCTATATTTGAGGGTACACATGGTGCAAGCATGGGACATGATGGGAATGATAAAACTCATCATAATTAATAAAAGAACTCTTGCCAACATTAGGGTACCCACAGATTAAAATAATCCTGGTATTTGGGTCAATAGATGACAACCTTTCCATATGTTGCCTCACCTGTTTGAGGTAATCCAAACTTGGTTCAATTCTCTTAAAAATGGTATGCATTCTTCCAAGTGCAGCAACCTTCAAATATTTGCAATGGTAAAGAGAATCCCCATATTTTATCAGCCTAACATAGTCTTTGGCCACTTTGGCAATGAGAACCTCAAAATAGAGAAAAGAAACTAAGTAAAACTAGTTTATGCTGTTGTTTGTGAGGGTACAGTCATGATAAGTTCCTCTCACACCTCTCCAAACATGTAAGATTGTCTTTAAATACTTTATTGATCTCTTCTAAACATTAACCAAATCAAACCTACATTTGAATCCACACACAATAACCCAAAATGAAGGGTTTTGTATCCTTTAATGAATCTCAGTCACTGGTAACACATGGACAGTAAAACTAGTAGTCTCCAAAGCATTCAATAAGTGAATATGAATGTTTGAAAAATTTCCTCTCAACTTCCCCAACCACTCCTAATCGGTTAGAGGGATTAGTTGAGTGTTTAGACACTAAAACTTCTCATGCAACTCCCAAAATTTCACATACAAAATAAAATTAAATCCAGTATACCAAAGGACTAGTCCCAACAATTCTTAAACATACTTTATCTAATATGATGAATTGTTAATAAAGGTCTAATATACAATGGTCTAATCTGCATTTAATCTGCCAATTACTAATTGATTAAGCATATTATTACTATGCTTAATGTTCCATTTAAATGCATTTAACACAAATTTTTTTTTTACAAAACTGAACCAATGGCATGTTTACAACAAAGGTGTAATAGAACTCCCAACAATTCTTAAACATACTTTATCTGATATGATGAATTCTTAAACAATTAAGGTTGGATTAGACATAGTTATCACACACTTTTTTGTGTGGTACAAGGAAGATTTGGCTAGGTCAAATCTTCCTTCCTGCTAGCAGTGTACTGAATTAGATCTTTATTAACAATTCATCATATCAGATAAAGTATGTTTAAGAATTATTGGGACTGGTCCTTTGGCGTGTATTAAACATAATAGAATTTTCAGCATATTATTATCATTCTATTTCTTTGTTGTAAACATACCATTGGTTTAGTTTTAATCTATTGGTGTCATGCCCTAGCCCATGCTTTATCTCCATTATTTGATGTTATCGGTGCTTGTGCTCAAGGATGATTCACTATTTTGAAATGTTGACTGTGGTTATCAAATGGAAAAAATAGAAACTATCAATCACATAGCATTTCATTGTTGTATGAGTGGATTATGCAGGAACAATTAACATTAAACAAGGAGCAAACTCCTCAACACATCTTGGAAACCATTGAATTCAATAATAAATGAAACCTAACACCAACACTATTCCTTCCATTCACTTCTACCAAGAATAAAGCATTTAATCCATTCAACATTACATATATTCATTAGACAATTACATTTCCTGACTTTGTACATGAATAGTCACAACCAAAATGATCAAAAGTACTTTCACCCTTGCACAAGCTATTCCAAACTTCAAGTAAAATGAGAAATATGCTATATCAAATCATTCATATTCATAGTAACTATTCAAAGGATCATTTTGTCAATGAACCCTCTAACTGTAGCCCTGCGGCAAAGAAAGGAAACCTCAAAATAGAGAAAGGAAACTTAGTAAAACTAGTCTATGCTGCTGTTTGTGAGGGTACAGTCATGATAAGTGCCTCTCAAACCTCTCCAAACATGTAAGATTGTCTTTAAATACTTTATTGATCTCTTCTAAACATTAACCAAATCAAACCTACATTTGAATCCACACACAATAACCCAAAATGAAGGGTTTTGTATCCTTTAATGAATCTCAGTCATTGGTAACGCATGGACAGAAAAACTAGTAGTCTCCAAAGAATTCAATAAGTGAATATGAATATTTGAAAACTTTCCTCTCAACTTCCCCAATCACTCCTAAATGATTAGAGGGATTAGTTGAGTGTTTAGACACTAAAAATTCTCATGCAACTCCCAAAATTTCACATACAAAATAAAATTAAATCTATTTATGAATTAAATCCAGTATGCCAAAGGACTAGTCCCAACAATTATTAAACATACTTTATCTGATATGATGAATTGTTAATAAAGGTCTAATATACAATTACTAGCATGACCATTGTATATTAGACATTTATTAACAATTCATGTCATATCAGATAAAGTATGTTTAAGAATTGTTGG
The DNA here is from genome assembly GCA_027943335.1 of Chamaecyparis obtusa. Classification (NCBI taxonomy): domain Eukaryota; kingdom Viridiplantae; phylum Streptophyta; class Pinopsida; order Cupressales; family Cupressaceae; genus Chamaecyparis; species Chamaecyparis obtusa. Next base: position 461,667 of record BSBK01000179.1, on the reverse strand, counting down.
GACTAGTCCTTTGGCATATTGGATTTAATTCATAAATGGATTTAATTTTATTTTGTATGTGAAATTTTGGGAGTTGCATGAGAGGTTTTAGTGTCTAAACACTCAACTAATCCCTCTAACTGATTAGGAGTGGTTGGGGAAGTTGAGAGGATAAAGCATGGGCTAGGGAACAACACCAGTAGAATGTGGTCATTTCAGTGAGCATTCATGATCAAATAAAAAGCAATGCATTTGAAATTTATGGTCGAATATGATGCTAGAGGCTCGAAAGACGTTGCCCGTCAAAGATACCAATCAAAGATGAAGATATCACATACCTTCTCTCGCACTCAACTTTCACGAAGGAAGATTTGATAGCCAAATCTTCCTTGTACCACATGAAGAACATGTCATTGGTTCAGTTTAGCATGTTATTATCATATTAGATAAAGTATGTTTAAGAATTGTTGGTAAGGATAGGAATAGTGGAGATTCTAGAAATATCATAGAGGAAATAGAGCATAATACAAAAAACTTGATTGTGAACACATTTACTCCACAAGCTTAAGTTAAAAAGGAATAGATATATTAGTAATATAAGTGAGTGTGGAAGAGAGGGATGAAAGACTAGAGAATGGGGAGGATTCATCCACTTTAGCCAGGAAGATCAAGAAGATGGAGCAAGAGGACCATAATTTTAAGGGTGACATTATGGTAGAAGAAGTATTTAAAGATATTTACATGTCCCCTATCTGTGAAATCGAGACTATAGGTGATGAAGACCATGTTGAGGATGAGGGGGGTCTTAATCAGGGAGGGGCATAAGATGAATTTGTCTTGAGAGATGGGGAAGGAATTTTGGAAAATAGAACAATCAAGAAAAATAAATCTAAGTCCAAAAAGAAAAATACGGGAGGAAAGAAGACGAGAGGGAGAATATAAAAGACCAGAGAAAGTTAAGATCTGGGAGAGACTTGTTCTCTCTTGGAAATAAATGAAGCTCATAACATGGAATTTTAGGGGTTGCAATGCCCCTAACTAGAGACATTTAATCAAAAAGTATTTTGAGACAAAAATTGATGTAGTATGTTTAATAGAAACTAAACTAGAACAAGAAGCAACATAAAAGTTTTCAGGAGTTTGGAACAACATTTCAGAATCTGTAATGACCCTTGTTCATTTGTAACCTTGGATCTCTCATTTCTAGTTATCATAGTTGTAATTCATATAGATCTATTTAGTATTTCAACTTAATTAAATGAAATGATAATTTAAATAGAATTTATATTTCCCCTTATGACTATATTGAGGGTCCCATGTCCAACTTATTACGCTATCCAACTTATTATTCTGTATACAATTATAAATGTTTAATTCTGTATTATCAGCATGAAGGGCCTTGCAAGCCTTAAGGGGAGCATTGCTAAAATGACACCAAAATCCCATTTCCCACCTGAATTAGTGTTTGGAGCTATGAAAGCTCAAGTACAAATATATTTAGACATGTTATGACTTTAGTAGTCACCGCATGGATCTACATTGTCAGATCTATGGTCATAGAAGATTTGTAGATCTTCTGGACTCAAACAACTTTATGGAGTTGCATAGACTTTTGTGTTTTGTATAGTATAACTTGTGACACTTAGATGATTTTGTCACCATTGCAATCAGAGAGAAGTTGTAAGAAGAGTATTGGAGCTAAAGGAGTCAAGTGATTGAAGTGCTGTGAGAAAAGATCTTTATAAATTCAAAAGGTAAACCCTAGTTCTACAACGTTGTGGTGAAGATATTTGTGAAACCCTAGTTTAATCTCGTACAGTTTAATTTCTAGAAGTGTGTTAAGAATGGAAGCACCCAAGGTGTTTTATATTAAGGATATAACAAGGTATAATTTCAAAAGACACCTTCATAAGTCAAGTGAGGATGATCCTGAAGGTGCATTCTCACATACACTTCTTGGTGTACTTCATGTAGAAGATATTAGGGCATACATACATTATAGGTATGAGGAGATAGGTTTATGAGAAATTTACAAGGACTTGGAAGAAATGTATGATGATGATGAACAATTAAAGCTTGAATATGCATTTTTGGATGATCTAGGGATCATAAAGTTTGCAGAATTTCACAAGTTTGACAAAAATAAATGGATGGAGATTACACTAAGCCACTTCCATGACCAATTATTTTGGCTTGGGGGTAATCCTATTAAGATCACTAGTGAAATGATTCATGATATCACTGTATTGCCTAATAAGGGCTATAATGACCTAAAAATGGTCTAGCTAAACTAGATGCCCTAAATCTCAAATAAAATGATTAAATCGATCCCAAATCAAGCTAATTGTAATGCCAATGCTAATTGTAGTTCCCTATTTTTAATAAGATTCAATATAATAGCATGTGAATCAGTATTTAACTCAGAGATACATTACATCATAATTGTTGTGACACAATGCTTACCAGCATTGTAATAATTTATTTCCTTTATATGGGTTCCAACTATTTGTGTTGATTCCAGCAACCTCCCATGTACTGATAAATGTCTTGCTTAATTCATATTATCCAATCTCCTCTCATGAATAAATTATTAAATAGTCATTTCTTAGATTCTCTCAAATTGATTCTTCCTCCATATATTATCCCCCGGTAGAATGAGATTGGTTTCCAATTTATATCTTGTGCGGTGAGAATGGGTGTAATTGGAGAGACATGTTTGTTCAACTTCATTCCTATTCATAACACAACTAGATTAGTTTATACAAATGATATTGATTAGTTTATTGCCTTATGTTATTAATTGTTGTCATTATCGATGCTCAACAATATTAATCACTGTTAACACTCAATATTGAGCATTGATCCATACTTGTCTACTTCTTACCAAACCACCGTTATTGATCATTACTATTAATATTAATCGGTAATGTTTGCTAAGTCCGTTGATGTTCCTATTGTATTTTACCATGCATGATAAACGTTGTATCTTTATATTGGTTTAGTCGATTGATCATTAATAAAGACTATTTCATTACTGTCACATAAATGATCAGTATCAACTAATCATCCTTCCTCAATGTCCTGACTTACTTGGATGAAGTTAATAATTAATTATTCTTCTTTGTTGATAAACATATTTGGTCTAAGTAAACTTTATTCTTCATGACAATAATAAGGATTATATTGTATTGTTTCTTCATGCTAGTAATCCTTCTATCATCTTGCTCTACACATCTACTGTAATTTTATTTCTTTAAAGACTTCTCAAAATTGAAACAATTAATATTATATTATAATTTATTATTATTTACTTATTTATTTTTATAGTTTAATTTTATTTATTATTAAATATTACTTCTGAGAAGGGACATGACAAAATCCATGAATGGTATGGGTAAGGTGACCTTCATTCTTGGCTGTGACTTTAATGAAACATTGGATATAGTTGATAAGAAAGGGAGCAAGGGGATGCATGGCAGACCCGGAGAATGAAGGGAAGGGTAGACATTGTATTGTGTATTTCCAATATGTTTGGATGCAGGGCAGACCAAGAGAATGAAGGATCACTCATTGATTGCATCATAACCCAGTTTTGAAGGGTCACTAGTTGAGGGGATAGTCAAGGTTCAGATGATTGGGCCATTGGAGGACCCTATTTCTTTGTATTAATTGCTATTCAAATTGGATGCATGGATTTCTTGCGAATTATCAGATGCTATGTATCCTGCAATTGAATCCGTAAATCTACATATACTTCTCTAGGGTTGTAAGCCACTTAGGGATCAAAATAGAGAAAATAAATCAAAATCATTCTTTGTCCTATTTCCTTTTAACAAAGTCTCAACTATCAATGATACAATACATTTGATGCCCTAAGCTATCAATACAAATGGTGCCTAGCTAGAAGCTCACGGGCTTTCCATTTGATAACCACAGTCAACATTTCAAAAAAATTTGATAACCAATAACATCAAATAACGGAGTTAAAGCACGGGCTAGGGCACGACACCACTAGAATGTGGTCATTTTAGTGAGCATCTCAGCAATATACAATGGTATCATTAAACGTGCCAGTAATATCAACAAAAGTGAATCCAAACATTTCAAAATAGTGAATCGATATCCTTGAGCACAAGAACCAATAACATCAAATAATAGAGATAAAGCATTGGCTAGGGCATGACACTAGTAGAATGCGGTCATTTCAGAGAGCATTTATAATCAAATAAAATGTAATGCATTTGAAATTTGTGGTCGAATATGATGCTAGAGGGAGAATAGATGAATAAATCACATACCTTCTCTCGTGCTCAACTTTCATTCATTTTCTCCCGCTCCTTTTCTCTCCAATCGAAATAAAAATGATTTGGGCATTTCAACTTTTTTTTTCATCTATACCCTAAAACTGTCAGAATTTTGACGGTCAATTTAAAACCCATCGGAATACCGACACCATCGGGGCCTATTATTAAGAAAAACACCAAATTCATAATAAAAAATTACTCGTCGAATGTGTCTATCAAAATTTGGCCCCAAATGTAGTAGTGATTGTACCTATGTGATGGACCTTTACTTTATGTTAGATTATGGATGCATATGTGATTTTATTTTGATCTATTGGTGCAATTTGCTAAATGAGAATCTATATGATGTATGTGATTATGCTTATGTTTATGTGATGCAAAAAAACTACCACTTCCACATTAACAACTCCAATTAAAAAAATAGTAAGTGATTATAGTCTTCTCACTACCAATTTTTAGTCTTAACCCTTGATATATATGAAGTTCAGTTCTATTAAGCATTTTATAGATAAATTATTTTCATCTCCAAATAAACTAGGGCCCACAACACTTGTGATCATAGTTATATATTTTTTAGGTTACTTGCACCCAATTGACTCTAGTATACCATAATGAGATATATACAAGTGATTGTTGAATCAAAATCATCTTATATTGAAATGATTACTCACATTTTAACCAGAATGGGATTAAAATGCTATTTCCTATAAAATGCTTTTAAACAATATATTTGATTTGCAACCACAAAAGTGATTCATGTTGCAAAACTATTCTTAAAATGATTTTTTCACATCAATCAAATTATGGTCAAATTATATGTTTTGAGTCAAACTCATTAATGCATATTTTATGAGTTTCCATGAGAATGAATAGTACACTTACATGAAACCATCTCTCATGAAAATGAATGGTACACTTGAACTCATTGCATCGAGATGATGCTAAAAGAACTAAATCCTCATTTGAATCTTGACAAAATAATCATAATTATCTTCAAAACATTGATAAATTGAACTTCTAACTTTTCTATTTAAAAAAAAAAACAATTTGAAACAACAATTAAACCATAAAATTACATATCCACTATCCCAATCCACCATCCCAATTCTTCACTATGATCACCACTCCACCCCAACAGATAGATTTAACGATCCCAAACAGACCAAGATCACACAAAACCAAATACCCAATTCACAAAACACAGATCTCGACCTCATTCCGACCAGAGTCCTCAGCCTCATCATCATTATCAATATCATAATCCCCAAACTTATTACAATTTTTCAGTGGAGTTGAAAGAACAAGACGATCAGACGACTCAGAATCACGAGGAGGAGTTGCATGCCTCTTGCACGGGGAAGAAAACTCATCTACATAATCCTCAGACTCACTATAATCTACCAAATCATGTTTCCTACTCTCAGGGAATTGCGTCTCATGGAGATATGTAACTTCACCAACTTTAATACCCAAATTGAGAAATCCTCTAGATTTTCTAGTCTTCAACTTGCAGAGATCAAAACACTCATAATAAACATTATTGAGAGGCCTTGAGGAGAAATCCTTAAGTGGTATCCTTGCCGCCCCCAGCATTTTATTCCTGGTACCAAACAGTCCTGATATGCTGTATACGGCCACTGTTAGAACAGAATGTTCTAGAAGCTTCTCTTCCACGGTGAAGTACATTCTGCGGTTCCAAATGGGGTGGCTGCCATCCTTGTCATTGATGTTTGTGTAGTATTTCTCGTGGTTGATCCGTGCAACAGCCTGCGTCCGCATGCAACCCAAGAGGGGCTTTATGTTCTTCAGGTCTTTGGCGGAGATGATTGTTATTTCTATGTTCCTCTGCGCCGCCATTATCACTCAGAGAATGGCGGCTCCTCACTGCTATGGAGGCTCACTTCCAGGCTTTCATGGGTCGTTAGGGTGGCGGTTACGTTGTGGGATGTAAGCCATAAGTCTTGTGGAAAGAAAAAAACTCATTTTTTTTGGGGACCATTTCATGGAAATGGCAAATGCCTGGGAGTGTGCAAGATAAAACTCTGGTAGTTTGATCCAACTGACTTGAACATTACTATGCAACCGTCTTGTTAACCATCTTTACAAACTGGGTTTCATTTCGTAGTTTAGTTCCTTTTATTATCTTCCGACTGTAACAGATTTCCATCATGAATAATGTCTTCAATTCATAATTTAGTTTCTATGACCGTCTTTACAAATGGATTTCTACCTTATAATTTAATTTCCACCACCATCTCTAAAAATGGATTTCCACCTTATAATTCAGTTTCCACAACCATCTTTATAAATAGGTTTTCATCTCATAATTTAGTTTCTCTCACCATCTTTACAAATGAGTTTCCACCTTATAGTTTAGTTTCCAATATCATCTTTACAAATGAATTTCCACCTTATAGTTTAGTTTCCAATACCATCTTTACAAATGTATTTCCACCTTTCAGTTTAGTTTCCACCGCCATCTTTACAAAATGGGTTTCCACCTTATAGTTTAGTTTCCAATACCATCTTTACAAATGAATTTCCACCTTATAGTTTAGTTTCCAATACTATCTTTACAAATGAATTTCTACCTTATAGTTTACTTTCCAATACCAACTTTACAAATGAATTTCCACCATAGAGTTTAGTTTCCACCACCATCTTTACAAATGGATTTCCACCTTATAGTTTAGTTCCCATTTGAAAGGGCAAAAATTGTATATTAATTAGATTGTTTATAAAATTATATGATTGGTTTATAAATATAATATTTCATGTTTAGAAGATTGGTTATAATTTGAATTTTATTTGAATTAAATATGTGTTTTGTTATTATTTTATTTTGGTGTTTACATGTAAAAATGACTTAAACACTTTTAATTCAAGTTTTCTTTCTAAATCTAATATAACATCTTTATATTGATTGAAGTGCATAATATTTTAACTTATCTACTAGGGTGATATATAAAAGGAGAACACTTATTCATTATTACATCCATCTAACATACAAGACCTACGAATTTACATTTTGATTGGACAATGTTCAATATAATTATTAGTTTATGGGTAAAACATTTTATGTTTAAAAGTTTGGAAATAATTTGGATTACATTTGTGGTTTTATTATTATTTACTTAGGTTTTTATTCTTGTAGAAATGACTTAAGAGCTTTCAATTTAAGTTCAAGTTAAATTCTTCCTATTGATTTAAATGCATAATACATATTAATTTGTGCTAGGGTTTTACGGACAAACACTTTTATTACATCTATCTAACATCTAATACCTAGAGATTGAATCTATAATCTAGAGAGCCCCATCACACATTACATTATATTCAAATTTGAATAACATCAACATGAGATCAATGCATGAAATAAGGGTCAGAAAAGAAGAGATAAGAATAAGGGAAAAAAAAGAATCAAATATGGCTCTGCTTATGCGAAAAAACTTAGCTCGTGGGAAGAGGGCGAACAATATCTCATTAGATCTTACATCACATTACAGGTTGTCTTTTGCAAATGCAAATAGATTTAGGGTTTTAGGTGACTCCCCGCCCATTTCTTAGAGCATCAAGTCTTCCATCAAATATGTCGATAGGTGTTTCTCCTTCTACTAATGGAGATCACAGGCTGGATTGGTGGCAGAGAAACCCTAAATCTAGATTTCAAAGAGGAAACACCAAAGAGTTTATTGGAAATGACAATAATTGGTAGGTTGTAAGAATCATGAATGAGAGGAGGGTCCTAAATGCTAAGGGAATGAAAATGTCTAGCAATAATGAAGGAATTAGTAACAATGGTGGTCTTAGAAGTTAAGTCTGGGTGATTCTCATCACATCTAATACCCTGGGCTTCACCTCTGGAGAAAATGAAATAAAACTGGGGCATAATTATTTTAATTGTTCAAGACCAATGCATTCAGGGTTAGGCTATCCAACCAATTCTAGCATATATTTATCTAAATCCCCTCTACCTAAGAAGAGTAAGGGGCCAACTCAGAGGAATACTTTGTCTAAGAAAAATTAGGGTTGCAAGAAGTCCTTAATAGAACAAAATATTGTTAATAAGAAGGATAGAAAGGGGCAACTTAAACCCTCTAATATTCCTAAGCACCAAACAATGCAGATCACAGGGGAACCTAGGCCTACATTTTGATTGCAAGATAAGCCACAACATGAGATCCTTCATCCCTTGCATAAAGAGGAAAATGTTATTAGAGTTGTGATTAAAAATAAATACATAGATCTAGCATGGGGGATTACTGCAGATCTCATGGTTTATTTGCACGACGGTGTGGACATGGGCTTCCTGCCAAAGACATCGTAGAGTGGTTGAAGTCCACCTATGAGGGACAAGTAGGTATTACTATCATATCAAAAGGTTTTTTATTTGTTGACTGTAAGAGATTAGCCCTAAAAAGGAGTTTTTATCTAACAATAATGTATGTTTTGAAGGATACATGATTTGAAATTTCTTGATTAGCACCCAAATTTTAATCCTAGAAAACTTTAGTCTTTTAAAGTTACTATATGAATTAGCCTACCTAATCTCCCAGTTGAATTGATGCATAATAAAAATTTAACGAAAATAGGATATCCATTGGGAGAATTTTTAGGGTATGAAGAAATTTTTTCTATCTTATTCTGATATTAAAATCTTAGTTGACCTGGATATTAATGTAAAATGTCTCAAGCCAATAGAACTAAACACACAACATGCCACATATATCATGAAGGTAGTAATTTATCAAGGCTCTATGCACAATAAGGTAATTAATTTAAAATTATAAATATAACTTATTAGAACAAGGAAAATGTAAGTAAAAATAATATGTAATATCAAGGAAGTAAGACCAGTAATGATATTAGTGGACTAAACATGCAAAGAAAGTTAACATCCAATTTGTGGAAAGAAAAGGGGGTTTTATTGTGGAGAGGAAGAATGATAGCCCATATGTCCGTCTTGAGAAAAATAGTCAAGAGGATCTCATTTTATCACCTTAGCATGAGCTTCACATAGAATTAGCTATGGTTGATTTGGAGTATGAGGAAAATATGGAGAAGAGAATGACCAACGAATCTCAAAAGTGACAGAGTCAAAAGTTAAAAAGTCAAGAGGAGCACAAAGGATATCTTAGTGGTGAAGGACAAAAGAAGAATATAATAAATGATCCTCAATCAAAATCTCTATTATTGTTAGAGAAAAATATTGCAGAGAATCAACTGTATAAGAGAAACCAAAAATTTGTAGCATTGCTTCAGAATATATAGGATAATATAGTCCTTGAGGCATGGGTCACCCCTAAAGAAGCAATAGAGGTTGAGGAGGGAGAGATAGTGAAAGTAAATATTATAGAGGCCCCTATGATAGAGATAGAAACTAGAGGGGGAATGGAAGATGAAGAAAGGAATAGTAACTCCAATGAGAAAATGGTGTTGAGTGAAGATGAGATCCTACAACAAGAAAAGGAGGGAGATAATATAGAAACAAATTATGTGGCAGAAGTAATAATGGAAGATGTGGAAATGACATTGGAATTATCATGTAATGATTTTATAGATAAAATTATGGATGAGATAATTAATAATTTCATTAATGAAGAAGAGATTGTCGAGGAAAAGAAAGAGCTCATTGCAAGGATTATGGAGTTGGATAAGGAAGAGGGAAAATATGAGGATATGATGGAAGAAATCATTGAGTTGGGAAGGAAATAACTGGATGAGGAGGAAGTACAGTTGGGAGTAGAAAATTCTAAAATAGGAAAGGATACCCTAGATTGTGCTAAGATTACTAAAAAGAGGGATAAAAAATCACTTTCAGTTTATAGGGCCAAGGCTGGTAATGTAGAAGCCCAGACTAAAATAAATACTATGATCAAGGTTGGGAAGGGGAAGATCCTTCCCACAGAGCCATGCGAGTCATTACATGGAATGTTAGGGACATGAATGCCCCTAAAAAGTAGGGGATTGTGACATGATGCATAACTGAGACTAAGCCATAAATCATAATGCTACAGGAAACTAAATTCAGCCAAGATGAAATAGATAACTTCAATAATAAATTGGGAGTTCTAGACATGGTAGGAGTTCCATCTATTGGAGCTTATGGAGGGGTGGCTATTATATGGGATCCCAAGGTTGTGTCCTCTAAATTGGAGGGCCAAAAAAATTAGATGAGTGGGTTGGTGAGAAGCATCAAGAGCAACCTTCAATTTGTAGTAATTAATGTTTATGGTCCAACCTAGAATAAAGTTAAGCTTTTGGTTTGGAAAGAGATAGAGGGACATTTGGAAAACCCATATGATCCTATAAGTATTATAGGTGAATATTTTAATGCAATTTTGGACCAGAGAGAAAAGTGGGGAGGTATTACTAGAGAGGCCCAATCGACAATTAATTTTAGAGAATGGGTAAACAAAAATAATCTGCTAGGAATTAAAATAGTAAAGGAGGAATTTACATGGAATAATATGAGACTTAGTTTTAGTCATATAGCTAAAACAATTGAGTACAGGTTCTTCCTGAAAGACAACTGGGAATATTTCCCTTTCACCCTTTGCAAAAATAATTCCTAAGTCAGGCTTTGATCATTTTTTCTTTTAAACATCATAGAGGATTTACAACCCAAACAATGTCTATTCAAAATTGAAAACATATGGCTAAGAGATGAGAACTTTCTAAAGTTAATGGAGGTATAGTGGAAAGAAGCACAATTGTTTGGATCAAAACTATATTGTCTAGTATCAAAATTGAATATATTAAAGAACAAATTGTTGGAATGGAATAAAAAGAACTTTGGTAATATCTTTGAAGTGAAAATAAGGATTGAGAATGAGTTGGAGTCGATTAACAAAGAGGTAATTGAGAAAGGTATGAATGCCAAACTTTTTTACTCGGAAAATAAATTTACTAATGAACATGAATAAAAAATGGCTAAGAGATCTTTGGGTGCCAAAAATCCAGAGAGATGTGGCTTGAAGGAGGAGACAAAAATACAAAAAATTTCCATAATGGCACTAGCAGTGTAGGAGTATTAACATGATAACCAAGATAAAAAAACAAGAATGGAGCCATTGTAGAGGACCCCTATAGGATTATTGAGGAAGTTGTTAATCATTTTGGGAATATTTTCAATAATTAGGAAGGCTCAAATTTAGGACATTAGAGGTGGATCTTAGCAAAAATACCCATGATTATTTTGGTAAAATATAATAAGGCACTAAATAAAAAATTTACTAAAGAGGAGATAGAAAAAATAGCTATGCATATGTAATCAAATAAATCCCTAGGGATAGATGGCTTCCCAACCTTTTTCTTTCAAAAGTGTTGGTACTTTATTGGGGACGAGGTTGTAGGGGCTATGAAGGGTGTTAGTAATTATGGAAATTTGTTGAAGAAAATCAACAAAACCTTCCTAAATCTCATTCCTAAAAAGAAGAAAGCTGAGAATTTTGATGACTTTAGGCCTATATCACTCTGTAACAACATCTACAAAACACTTACAAAAACCCTTTCCAATATAATCCAAAATATTCTCCTTGAACTTATTAGTGAGGAGAAAATTGGTTTTGTTCAAAATAGGTCCATCTACGATAGAGTAATAATTTCTCAAGAAGCCATTCACTCGGTCCAAGAAAAACATAATTCTAGTATGCTAATAAAGCTCGACATAAGGAAAGCCTATGTTAAAGTAGATTGGAGCTTCTTATGCAAATTACTTGAGGCCTTTGGCTTCTAAAAGCAATGGATCAATTTGATCTTTGAGTGTATCTCCACTCCCATAATGCCACTATTAATTAATGGATCACCATAAGGATTCTTTAACATATCTAGTGCGTTAAGACAAGGGGATCCCATTTCCCCTTTTCTATTCATCATATTGGCGGAAACACTATGAAGATAAATTACTAAGGAAAGAGAAAATGACCAGATTAAAGGCATTAAAATAACATCTGGTCTAGAGCCAACAACACATCAACAATTTGTTGATGACACAATGCTTTATCAGGAATGGGAGAGATGAGAGGCAAAGGCAATTAAGGACATTCTCAATTCTTATAAAAAAGCACCTGGACAAGAAATCAATGGAGAGAAGTCTAAGATTTTTTCCTTTAAATTAGAAAGAAATGTAGAAGAGGATATTTGTAACATTTTAAATTTTAAAAAAGGAAATTTACCTTGCAAATATTTAGGCCTTCCCTTGGATAAAGGAACTAGGACAAGTAAATTATGGGACCAGATTACAAAAAATAATTAAGGATAAAAATAAATCTTAGAAAGGGAAGTAGATTTCATTAGTAGGTAAGGCCATTATGTAAAAAAAAAATGGTCTTATCTCTTCCAACTTACCAATTATCATGCATAAACTTGCCAACCATTAAATAAGAGGAAATACATGAAAATCTAAGAACCTTCTTCTAGAAAGGAACAAAGGTTAAAAATAAGATATCCTTAATATCATGGGATAAAGTTTGTAGACCTAAGGTGGAAGGAGGATTAGGGATAAAAACTTGAGAGAATAGAGAAGAGCCCTAGGGGAAAAAATTATTTGGAGAATGTATAAAAACCCCAACTTAAAGTGGGTAAAGATTCCCAAATACAAATATGTACAAGGCAATGAAACTTTAGTCATTTTTACGGCTGCCTCCCCAGCAAAAGGATCTCAAATTTGGAACTTCATGTTGGATTACAGGGAAATCATATAAGAGAAATTAACTTGGGATCTAAGAAATGGTGAACAAGCTAGGTTCTGGGAGGATTCATGGGGTGGTTTTCCTACATTGGATAACGCACATAATTTTGAGAACTCCAAGAGGTGGTCAAAAGGTCAGTGGGGGAAGAATGTGAGATATTAAATTGAGGGTGAATTAATAAATGAGAGGAAATGGGAACTCATAGATAACAATTATATCTCGAAACAAGAGAGAAAATAACTAAATAGAACCCTAAGCAGTAGAAGCATTACTTTTCGTCAAGGGGAAGAAAGATTGGTATGGGATGGGTCTAGAACAAGAGAATATAACAAAAAGGATGGTCATAAATTCCTCATTAAGAAACATCTTAGACCTCAGAGTGACATCCCTATCAACCTATGTTGGGATAAAAACTAGCTCTGAAAGGCAAAATTTTTTCTTGGGTTTCCTTGCAAAATAAGATTTTGACAGCTGATAGATTTAAAAAGATGGGGTAGGAAGGCATGAGTAGATGACCTTTATGTGAAAAAGAGGAAGAGCTGAATTGCCATATCCTATTATCATGTAATTATGACAATAAATATTGGAAATGGATATGTAACAAATTAGACAGGATGAAAGCTCTTCCAAATTCTATTTTGGATTTGTTTGAATATTGGCCTACCCTTAATAAATAGTGCATTTATAGTAAGTTGTGGATGATTTCTCCTTCTATAGTTATTTGGGAACAATGGAAGGAGAGAAATAAAAGGATATTTAAGGAAAATAAGATAAGTATAGAGTAATTAACCAACAAAATGGAGGTAGTAATCATTGAGACCTTGAATAGTAGAATAATGAACATACCTAAAAAGGATGCTAAGATGACCTATTGGTATGGAAAGATGAGGGGTAGATGGATTGGTTTAAATATACCTCCCTATATAGGAGTTGGGGATGAAGGAAATAAGAAAAGGAGAGTAGAGTGCAGATGGTCTCCCCCCAAAAAAGGATGGTTTAAACTAAACTTTGACGGGCCTCGAGAGGCAACCCAAGGTAGGTAGGATCTGGGTGGTGTGTCCATAATTCAGAGGGTGTAGAGGTAGCATGAAAATATAAACCATTAGGGTAGGAGTCCAAAAATGTTGCATAAATCATAAACTCGATGAAGAGGCTTCTTATGTGTAATAAAATGAGAATTGAACAATTAGAAGTAGAGGGTGACTTTGTTATAGTGATTAATGCTCTTAGAAAGGACTCAGTGCCTAGCTGGAAACTAAATGCAGTCCTATCAAGAGGTTTAATCTTAACTAAAAACTTTAGGGAATGTATCTTTAAACACATTTGTAGGGAGGGGAATTCTAGAGCAGATGAGTTAGCAAATTTAGGTGTGAATGGAGAAGCCTTGCAATGGATTGATAAATAAATTAGAATAAGGGGAAGAAGGTTGGAGGCAGAAAGTAAATGAATCCTTAGAATTTTAATTTGATCAGGTTATGAATATTAAACCACATATTAGATATATTAAAAAATTAAATATTCTTCTATGTTAAACTTAGGGGTATATCATGTCCTTGAATATGTCAATCCAAAGGAAAGATTATAGGTATTAGTAAGTATTATAAACATACTTTCCTTGATATACATATGTGGTTATGCAATTTTATTATTATATAAACTTTAGGGAGTGATTAAGAGGTAGTCAATATAATATCACTAATTATGGAAGTGTGTTGTGTAGTAGAGTGGATAATTAACCTAGATAAAGGTGTAATTAAATTTTACATGCCGATCATTATCGACTTAATTGTGGTTACAAACCAAAGCACTCAACATTTAAGAAAGGTAATAATAATATTGATAGTTTACACCCAATTGTCCCATCTGAAACCTCTAGAGGGTAGGTTGGCTTTAAATCCACATGTTTTGTGGGTAAAATTTATCATTTGTCTTTGCTTGGAAATTAAGTTTTCTAAGGGATGGAGACACCGATCAAATTGGGTAGTGTTAATAGGAAGATGACCTTCGATAAGGAGGTTACAATAGATAGGATGAGGTAGACAGTAACTATAGACACCTAAATATGATTACACAAATTTTTATTCACATTTAGTTCTCTCCTGGGGCTTTATTAATTAAATATTTAATGTTTAATTAATTTATGACATCCCACTAGTTAATTAATTAATTTAGTTAACTATAGCCCAAATATTTATCAAATGGCAACCCATAGTCAAATAATTAATCAAATCCCCCTTCTTCTATTAATTTAAATAAATGCAATTTGCCTATTTAAATTAATTCCCAAATTTCCCTTCTCTCCTTTTTGATTAAATAAGTCCTATTTAATCAATTTGAGCACATGCCTCCTAACTTTAACCCCCAACCTAACCTCATCCAATTACTTAACCCCTAGTTCTAATTCAACCTCTCTTAGTTAGTTAATTAACGTTGATTAAATAATTATCCCCTCCACTCATTCTCTCTCCTCCTATCACATCCTCTTAATTCTCCCACTTGCCCTCTAATCTAAGCCTAATCACTGACTAAAAATTTTCACAATCCTAATCATGAGGATTACAAAATCCTAACCCACTCAGAAGTCAAGCTTATGTCTTGTAAACTCTAATCCCAACCTCCATCCAACTTGTTAACCTTAAATACTCTTATACCCTCAACCACATTCTTACATCTTTGTCCCATATTTCCACTTCCCAAAATGGTCACATTCCTCCAAACTTGAACTTTGGGATTTGAGACAAGATTTTCTTTTATGGTATATCTTCTCAACCCCCCATGTCCTCCCAACCTCTCTCCTTGTGACACTTGTCAAATGATATGCATTTTAGAAAGCACAATCCATGTGCTCTCCTTCAAATGCATCTCAACCATTCCTCCACTTTCAATCTTGACCATCCATTCAACCCTCCTCTTGCCTATAAATTGAGCCTTTGCCCCTACAAAAATCATCCACCATTTGAAGAAAAGTTATCATTTATCTTTGAGATTCAAAAGAAAGACTCATATCCACATAATGTCAAAATATATACTCCTCATTTGGAGCTTGAGCATCATTCTTTGAGCACACATCCATCCATTTGGACAAATCCAAACTAAATTTGGGACTTCTTGAGTTTGTAAAGGTTTGTATTCTCTTTAGGTTATTTTCTTTCATTTGTACGTCTAATCATAAGTGTTGTTAATGGTTTGTTAGTTGGATGCTCAACTATTTTTCTATTCTTAACTCACATTCCATTACATACATTTTGGCACACCCAGTGGGACCCACTTCAAGGGTCATTTTCTCTCATTTTTCTATCATTTTCAACCCTCTGATGTCCCGTAAGAGAATCCTCATTTTTAGTTCTCAGAGGTTATACCAAAGGTGGGCACCCTTTACCAAGTGATTCCCTTGAAAATTCCTTATATTTGGAGAGCCTCATAGAGGGATTTGTTTCTTCTTTTCTTCACCCTCATTAGCTTTCCCACCTCTTGTTTTCCTTTTTTTGTTTACCTACAGAGACTCATTTTGGTTGGTCTCATTTCCCTCATAAGTGAGCACCATATTCGAAGCATCTTCATTATCTAAGATCCTACTCTACGAACGCAAGAGTCCCAACAAAAGGCAACTATTTTTTCTACCAAAGTAACAAGACTCATCCCCATTAATTAAATAGGTAGTTCTTTCTTAACCAGGGAAGGGTGTTAGATCCTTTTAGTACCTTTAGAGTTATTAGCTTCTTTCTATTCTTTCAACAATATCCCAGTGCCAAGATTCATTGGGAGAGTGTGATCTAATTTAATATCATTTCCTTTCCTTGAATGGTTGTCCATACTAATATGTCCTTAGGGGACTATATCCTTTTGTTCCTTGGGGCTAGCCCTATAATATGTGTTCTCCACAACCAAAAAAGTTGGGTAATACTTGTAGGACATCTGTTGTTTGTCTAAAAAGGTAGTGCCAACATTGGTCAAAGCACTTAGAATTGGCTTATTGATAGTGTGGTGTTCAACCATAGAGTTATCTTCCTTCTAACACACCACCAGGGAACTTGAGAGGACAAGCCAACTAACCACTAAAAAATGCGAGAATGTTTTTTTAAGTTAACTAATATGATATGAATAATCTCTAATATATAAATAAATAATTGTTTACAATACTTGAATGCAATATTTCTAATCAACCTAAGTCCTCACATGTTCCCTAATATCGCTACTCAAGAAACATTATTAAACTTATTCACCTTCAAAAGTTATACATTGAATTATAAGTTTTATTGGTTTGCATTCTTAATAGTGTGCCAAGGTAAGTGTTCCTATCTCATTAAAAATAAGTCAATCAACTATTATTTGATTTATCAATTCAATTCATTACTTCATAACTAATCATCGAATTCATAAACGTCTACTAATATATACCTTTACATCAATTTCATTTGAACATTAGGGTAGAGATAAACATTCATTAAGGTATGCATTATGCTATGTACTTTCATTAATCTTTATTTGTTTTAATGCTCTAATTATTCCTTCTTCCTATATAAATTAATGATCTATCATTACAAATAAAGTTAAAATTTACGTCCATTAAGTCATATTTATCCATTGATTACAAGTTTGATTACCACTTTATCATTCATAATACTTTCTTTTGAACATTAAATTAGAAAATAAAATTTTATTTCTTTTTATCATTAATTTAGATCCATCATAGTATAACTATTCTAAGATTCATTTTCCTTTAAACAATCAACATACATAGATAACTTTAAAAGATATAATTATCAAAACAACATCTTTAAACGCTTTAAAACATTACATCATGTTTACTTTTCCCTTTCTATTATCCTAGAACCATCCTTCCCAATTACATTTATTTTGAATAAAAATACATCAGTATTTCATTTAAATATGACTCCTTTAGGAGATTACAATTACATTAATGCATATACATCAGTACATCTCAACATGATAAAAAGTACAATATAAAGTCTTCAACTACAAATCTGAAAAGGAACATGTGCAAGGATCATCTATGAGACCACAAATGACACCTAGATATAATAAAGATTAACCACCCAACTAGGTGGGACCAGTAGGCTCACTCCCCCAAGCTAGGAGATAGAAACCAAGGCCCATGCAAGAGGAGACAACTAGGACACACTCGAGGTGGTGAAAACCCTTCCTGGAAAATAAAACATGAAATAGCAACAAACAAGTAAACCAAAAATCTTAAAGGCTATGAAACCAAAGGTGTAAAGACTCTAGGATAAAGGCTAGGTGAGTTTCATTACATAACCCTCACACATAGGGTTATCCTAGAGGTCAACTCTAGACCTTGATGCCAAATAAGCATATGCAGAACTGAACACTTTTCTATGAAGACAAGGTTGTTCGATTGTGCCATAAAAAAGGAACCTTCTCCCACTCCCATCCCTATCCTACATGAGAACTAGATACATGGGAGAGGCACCAATAAATCTATTTTAGTGTCTTTTCCCCCCATCCCAGTAAATTTTATTAATGTTATCACTTGATTAAGACAACATACCAATAGGTTATCCTGGCATCCACTTTGTGCCCCGACATCTATTGAGAGCCACTCACTTAGTGTACCTAGGTTATTTACCCAAAATAAAAATTTTAATGCATCCATGAATCCCATCATAACATAAAAATTTCTATTAGAGAAACAAAGTATCATCAGATTAGGTTTAGGTGATCCATGGTTGTCCCTAGTCTAGTGGACAACCCTAAACCCTAATTTGGCATTCAAAATGATTCAAAATGCATAATAAGGAATAAAAATGTTATAAAAATGATATTAAAATAAAATTAAATGTACTCATAGGTCAAATCCATCAGAAATAAGATCCTATCAGCCTTTGGTTCCTATTCAAGCCCTAAAACACCAAAAATACCTAAAAACTAACTTTATGGGAGAGCTACACAGTTGGACTTAAGAGTTGGGTAGTTGGACCTAAGAGTTGGGAATTTGGATATAAGAGTTGGGTATTTGGACCTAAGAGTGACACACTTGGTCAAATATTTGTGCATTTGGACACTAGAATGATGCAGTACTTGGGCTTAAGAGTTGCACAATGGGTCACTATCATTTAAAAATAAATAAAATGCAAGTCCATATTTAATGTATGACTAAAAATAGGAAAAATGAGGGCCCTAGAAGAAGAATACAAGGAAGACCTAGTTGATATATCCTCTAAAATTTTCCAAAACACTCATTAAACCACTCCCATATGTAAGATCAACTTGGAATTTAAACACAGAATAAGCATTGGTCCTTAAGAAATGTGAAGGAAAATATCATAGAAATTATCTTTTATTTATCTAACTTCATTCTAGAAAGTATCCAATGAATCAAAAGAATAATTGCAATCATAGAGACATCATAGATGAATTGAATTCATTATACAATAAAGTCTTATAGATTAGGCACTTCACACAAGACATCTTGAAGCAACATGCTCAACACACATTACTGATATATTCAATAGAAGATCTTTTTAAGGCTAGATCCCATCTGGATTCTTGTAGAGATCATGAATTGAAGAAGGAAATGGATTCCCAAGCTATCTAATAATGATATCAAATCAAATGCTATCCACTCCAAGGTCATCCAAAATAGGAGGCTTCAAAGCAAAACTCTCTCTCTCTCTCTCTCTCTCTCTCTCTCTCTCTCTCTCTCTCTCCCTTCAAATTCAAATGTTTTCTCTAATGATAATTTTTATTGTAAAAATCTCTTCCTAAATCTATCCAAGCAACTCACAAATCTACTATTTTAGCCTCCATCTCCCTCTCTACAATTTTCTTCCTAAAATATTCTTGTGTATCCCTCTCCCCAGGAACCCTTTGGAAGGAAATCAGATTTCTCTACCTTTAATCCTTTGAAGGGAGTTGTACGAGAATGAACCAATTCCCAACCAACATTTTTAACAATTGGTTTATTAAACCAATGTTATAATGTTAACTTCCTCCAAGAATATTTTATTGATTAATTATTTATATTTAATTCCTTTTTCATTATTTAAATTATTTAGTAATGTTTAATTAATAATGCTAATATATTACCTAATGTATACCATTAACCTAATGATAAGTTTAAATCCCCTTAAAGTATATACCATATCCATGTTATGAATAATTAATAATTAAGAATACTATACCTCACATTATTAATAATTATTAATAATACTATACTTTTCCTTAATCCAAATATATACACCATATACAATATCCACAATAATGCAAGTATAATCATGTGTGTGTGGGATCGCGCATGCACACCCATATATATATATATATATATATATATATATATATATATATGCAAAAAATAAACACTGTAATCCCTTCAAAAATAAAGAAATCAATCACAACATTAATATTATTACACATACATACTTATTATCGGATATATCACTTAGACTGAATAATAACACATGCCACAAAATAAATCTAACATCCAAAAGAGGCCATAACAAGAAACTAAGAAACACATTAGGATAACCACAAGACCAAACAAGGTCAACTATAGTCAATAAGGCAATTCAAACATAACTCCCAAACGAGCAAGAATCCCTAAAAAAATAACATGGAATGAATAAAAAAATCATACAACCAAAAGAATGCAAGGGACCGTAGGATACTACCCAAAACCAATCCCAATTGGGTGAGGTGAATTTGGGTTTGTCACCCCAACAACTGCATGTCCAAGAAGGAACCCCAGTGTTCCCAAATCAGACAATGGAAAGAAAGGCTCTTGGTAGGGGCCTTGGTACTATCTCTGCAATAAAAATAACCATCAAGAATTTTAGGGAACACTCAGATCAATGGAGCCAGGTGAAGTCGATGCCTTGTATGTGCAATCCTGCATCACAAAAAAAATATGCACATGCATATACTTATACAAAAGACAGTGCAAACAATGAAAGGGGTCAAGAAATTGTGTGGACCTCACTAGGTCATGAGTAACTATGACTTTGCCCCTAGCCATACAAGAAAATCATAGATACAAGCACATATGTAAGTTCCCAATATACAATATATTATTAATGCAATATAGAATAAAGGTTAGATCAAATCCATAATATAATCCATCATGTGATTTGCATTAGTCCCTCAATGAAAATCAGTAATTAAAGAGATAATCATAATCATACATGTAATCATAGTTGAACAATGATCATGACAATGTAAATCAGAATCATAACATATAAAGAACCTAATCGTTAAGGAGGTCTTGAGACCAAATTAAATAAAATTCATATATCAATCAAGATGTAAGCATCAAAGTATCATACTCAACCCTTTGGTCATTATAACTAATTTATCCAAGGGCAATCATAATTGTTGAGAAGGAGAGCCTCTCATAGTAAAGATATAGATCTGTCAGGTTACCACATAACATCAAGGTCCTAAAATATCATAGAAACATAAGAAGAGATGAATAGACATGAAGGAATATACCTGAAAATGTAAAAATAGAATGTGAAGTTATTATAGTTGGATTAGAGTGGATTAGGAAAAAACCTCAGGCATAATCACACTTTCATCAATAACAACCAAAGCACAAACGTCTCTACAACATTCCCTAAATTCCAACAAGCATATCAAGGACGTATTGGGATTAGGGGGGGTATTACATTCTCCACCCCATAGATTCAAATTACTCCCAGAAGTTAGAAAGTATTAACTATTCATCATACATAAGTAGTAAACAGTTATCAAACAAGATTGCAAACATTCCTACTCTAGATCCTAATTAATACTTGTACATGTAATTACTCTATCAATTTTTTTGTTAAATCCTATCTTATTACATCATAGTATAGATTAACTCGGTTCAAGTAAAGAACTTTTAAAATCTATAATAATACAAGAATCGCCTATATAGTTCTTATACTTCATGCAATAAGTTAGCCAATAAGATACCTAAAATCATAGTATAATTCCAAAATCACTATTATTTACCCCTTTATAGACCAACTTGTAACTCTAAGTGTTCATGTTTACTAAGTTTCACTAAAGACTAACATCAATGTATTTATAAAAAGGCGTGATTTACCATTCAAAATTCCTATATATAGTAACTAGTATAAACGACAAGAATCCACGAAAAATTCTCCACTTCCTAACAATCTCTATATATAGGGAACAAACTCACAAAAGTATGACAATATCAATATTATGAATTGCTACAGGCTAACCTATCTCAAGCATGCAATAATAACACAAGCCTACTATACATTCATTAGTATGACATAAAAATCATTTTATGAGAATTACACCTCATGTCTCATTTACAAGACATAATTTAACATTCCACAATATAGCATGCAAAAATTTATTACAAATAGGGTTCAAAATTCATGTTCTCTGCTTCTACACAAACAAAGAATGGCCAACAAAAAAGGGTATATAACATTGATATTTATTCCTTTTATGAAGGGAATACATGTAAAAAAATTGCTATTACACATTCACTTTAGAAATCATGTAACTAAAACATTATAGATACTCAAAACTTACTGTCACCCTTTTACGAAGGAAAAGGCTAACAAAATCAAAGTTGTTCAATTTCAATAGTATAAAAATGATATTTATGTTTAGAATTTGAAGATGATGTAAACTAATTAAATGTGATAAAATGGATGAAGTTTATGATTCATATTTTTAATAATTTTTTGAATAAGAATTGATATGTTTTTTTAATTTTTAAACATGATTTTTCAGTTGCTGAAAAATGTTGAAAATTAGGGGTCTAGTTCCCACCAAAATATTATATGTAAATAAATATTTTTTCCCCAGATTTCAAAATATGTCATAGATGACATATATAAATAGTGCATGAAGAAATAAAAATTGGTTTGTGACCTATATTTTCTCTTTTATAAAAATTTGAATTCCATCTCATTGAAATCAATAACTTTCATCTCGCAACATATTTTTCATAACAAATCTATCCCAATCAAAAAAATAAATATATATTCTTGAAGAGGACTCTCTCCTCTAGTGCACCATATGTTTTTCAAATTTATTTAATACGATTTACTATTTTTTCTTTCTCTGAATCAACATCTCCTTGACTGTTAAAATACATACTTGCAATATTTTTTAATTACAATAAAATATATCTAATTAAAACACTATAAAATCTATAAGAGGATATTCTTGACTCTGATCTCTACAAAAGGGTATTTTTATTTATTTTTAAATATCATTAAAAAGATTAGGAGTTATTGAAATGCCACTTTTTTGAAATAATTTTTTTTATGCTAATTGGACCCAAAGTGGTATAAAACATGCATTTAATAGATATTTCCAATTGGAAAAGTTAAAGCACTTATCTAACTTAGCTAGAATGAATCTAGCTAGACCATATGTTTGACCAAAATTAATTTTTAGTTAGAAATACTAAAATTTAGTTGTGTTGATAAGTTAGCCTAAACGGTGACACCTGAGTGTGCTTTTACCCACCATTTACAATGATACACAGTTCTATAAGCAATCTTTCAGAATACATGAAACAAATTTATTTTACGAAGTCAACAATATTTATTTCCATCAAATGTTTACACTAAAACATAGGAGAATGTCAATAACATAGGACACTTACACATAATACACACATTTTACAAGAGATATGTAGGATTTGAGAAAAAAGAATCCACAAAACCCGAAGATCACCTGCATACAAAAACCTGTTACAAGGAAGTAGAGACAAAAAGAGGGAAAGGGTTTGACTCAAAAATATGAAGAAAAAAATATCCTCAAATAATGAATGAATTGAATGTACAATGGATCATCCTTATAAAGGAGATCAAAAGCCTTGAAATGCAAACCTAAAAAGCAGAAGTGCATGTAATAATTAGTTAAATTATTACAAGACTAATGCATGCAAGTTTATATTTAAGACAACTAGTGCATAAGTTTAAATCAACTAGTGCATGTGTGTTTAAATATAAACAACTAAAGAAAAAGAGTTGACATCTTAAGAAGGGAGTAAAGTTAATTAATATAATTAATACTTTACTCTAACACCCCCCCTTAAGATGAGCAACAATGCAGCTACAAACAATGCAAAAAGAAAGCAAAGGAAACTATAGTGCTAAAAGCATAAAATGGGTCTCGACAACATAGCCTGATGAGGTACCCAAGTACAAAAGAGAGTCTCTATAAAGCGGAGAAATAGAGAAAACCACATGGTAAAAACTCTACTCCAAAAAGAGATAAAAACTAATCTGAAGGACTGAAGAAGCCTCCAAAACTAGGAATGTTCCATAAAATAGGAACAAGAATGAACATGTAGAACATCATTGAAGAAAGAAGATGCAAACTCTGTTAAGAAGTAACTACTGATCTAAAGATCCTCCACAGAAATATGACCAAGTAGAGAAGACTGTAATCTGCATGAGTGCCCTCAAACAACACTACTCGAATCAGGAGGCAAACAAAGGCAAACACCTGAACTCGAAGATACAAATGACATAAACACCAAAAGTATGAAGAGTTGATCAATCAAAGATGGAAGAGTGCATCCAAAAAATAGGAAAGAAAAGAGTGTCTATATGGTAAATGATCCATCTCATCAGAATGCATAGTACCCAGCCACTGCAACTGCCTAGTACATAGAATCAAATACTGAATACATAGCTCACACTATCAAACCAAGGAAGCAAAAGAATGATCAATAGAACCCCCCCATAATGTTGGCAAGAGAGAGGTGACAGGTAAAGATACCCTAAGGCTAATGTCATGGAAGGAACACTCACTTGACAAAGGTAGATGGCAAACAAAGCCAAACATCAAACCCCCCCATGGCACTTTATAATGGAGTGTGAGTAAAAATAGCACAAACATATTCAAGATTCCAAGCATGCAGAAAATAACACTTTATCTCAGTGCATTTGCATAAAAGAATGCTACAAAAGTGAAGTATACACTACTCAAATAAGAGAGAAGGCTTCTGAAACAAAAGAACAGCCTAAGAAGAGTCATCCCTTAAAGGGAAGAGATCCCAGGACCTGTAACATCCAAGATATCCACCAGAGTGCAAAAATGCAAAAAACTAAATCAAATATACTTGGAGAAGAATATGGGAAAAATACTCATAGCACTAGAAAGCTCTCAAAATAAGCTTTCCAACAATATCTTGTTTTCCCAAAACGGATTCCCGATGCACAATATAGAGCTTCCAAAGTGCAAAACTAAACATCTGACTTTGATAGTAAAAAAAAATCATAAAAAGTGCAAAATTAGAAATTCAAACCTCTAGATCCGGATAGAGCTCGGAACTGGCTTTTCGACGATATCTTGTTTGCCTGATTTCGACATCATATGCTCAAGTTATGAGCAAAATACTAACTATTGTGCTAGAGGGCCCAAATGGTGTCTAAATGTGTTGACGTTAGCACTTCATAGGCTTAAAATTGAAGGCCAAATGGTCGTCACAGCATGCAAGCCCCTTAGGGCTAAAATTTTGGGCCCTTGGTTGCCATATGACCAAGGGCTAAAACTGCATTCGCTGACTTAAATTTTATGGCCAAATGGTCATTACCGGCAAAATAAAAATAAAAAAATTTGCAAATTCGCATGCGCACCTCGGGATCCATGTCAAGCCATTTGGATTTTTGCCTTGATTTTTGTGCTAATTTTTTTGGTCTAAATTTTCATATTAGACATCAAATTTTTTGCCTCATTTTGCATGCCAGTATGTGTATGCACCCTAAAATGGTCGCCTAGACTTTGGGCCCCATTTATTTAATTTATCAATCCTGAATCATTTTTATCAATAATCAATATTTTCAACATTATCAATTTCTTGATCAAACCTTAATTTCGATCATATATTAGATTTTATTCTATGGGCTAACCATTTATCCTAAGTCTTTATTTGATTAAAAGGAACATTTCCTCCACTTTTAATTAAATAAAAAGCCCACCTTTTCCTCTTATCCTAAGTTGCACAAATAAAGCATTATTCATATTTTATAAAAAGGAGAAAAACACTTTTTGTCTCATATGGACATAAAGTCAACTCTTATTTTCTTATTGGAGGATATGTGTGCACATGGATTGCTCAGCCTCTTTCAAGCTCCACCGCTGATTAAGACTTTTTGCCTCTTAATCTCCATGGTCCATTTCACCTTATTTTTTATAAAAGGAGAGCTCTCTCCTTCATTTGCATGTCTCTTGTTTTATGCTAATGTTATGCTGCAGGTTTTAGGTGCATTTGGAGTTTGAAGACATTGAAGACTTGCTTCATTGCATCATTTAGTTACATATTTGCTTTCATTGCATCATTTAGTTGCATATTGGCACTCTTGCCCTTGTCCTCACTTGAATCTCTCATTGTATGGTTGACTAGCAAGGTCACAAGCTTGTAGCTCTAGCTGAGAGCAAATACACCATAGTCCCTTGCAACTCCATGCATAGAGAGCTATGAGCCGCTTTGTGAGGCCTCATTCTTGAGCAACCTTGCATGTAATGGTTCATAGAAGTGCACCTTTTTAGTGTGTATAGTATGTACAAATTTTGCTAGTATGGTACTAAAAAAAAGCCCCAAAATGCAAAGTTGTCCAAATTGGACGTGCCTTATATCAAAATATGGGTTTTTGGGCACTGCAAGCTCAATGGTGAGGTCTATTTGAGCTCAAAGTGCACCAAAATTTAGGGACCCCTAATTTCAATAAAAAATAACTAAAAAAGTCCTAATTTGAATCCTTCAAACATGAACAAGCTGTAGTAGATTAGGCTCTGATACCATGTAGGATTTGAACAAAATAAATCCACAAAACCCAAAGATCACCTGCATACAAAAACTTGTTACAAGGAAGTAGAGACAAGAAGAGGGCAAGGGTTTGACTCAAAAATATGAAGAAAAAAATATCCTCAGATAATGAATGAATTGAATGTACAATGGATCATCCTTATAAAGGAGATCGAAAGTCTTGAAAGGCAAACCTAAAAAGTAGAAGTGCATGTAATAATTAGTTAAATTATTACAAGACTAATGCATGCAAATTTATATTTAAAACAACTAGTGCATAAGTTTAAATCAACTAGTGCATGTGTATTTAAATATAAACAACTAAAGCAAAAGAGTTGACATCTTAAGAAGGGAGTAAAGTTAATTAATATAATTAATACTTTACTCTAACAAGTTATATTCTAAGACATCTTTTATAATTCTACTATAATAGTTGTTAGTATTCAATTACCAAAACAATATCCATACTCATAGAAAAAATCTAAGCAATTTAACCATTAGTCTTCAAGTTAGGATTCTATCCAAGCTTTACTTGTTAAACTAGTTACATTGCTACTTATGCATCCCTGAAATTTTATATGTCAGACACCTTTCATATAAACATACCTAATTCCAATCATATTTCAATCAATAATGTGTAGAGTTATTTGAACTTTTTGTTTCATAAATAATCATAGATCCACTAAGAGGAGGAGAAACACACAAGTCCTACTAGTAGTCCATATTCAATCATTTTAATCAATAACATTACCCTAATGTACATAAATTTTCTAGCTACCTTCATTTCCTTAATAGGAACACATTAAAGAGTATTCATTTGTATCATTAACCTTATACACATAAAACCCTTAAGTGATCTAGTCAAGTAACCAATACCTTCCAATCTAATCTAACATCATATACATATCAATATTCTTCTAATATTTCTGTCATAGTAACTCATCATTCGTATATGCCATTCATAGCCAACCAATCAATTAAGGTTGTTAAATTTATACTGTTGAAGTGTTTGTCACAATGTATGCATAAAACATCAAGCATAGGTTTCTTAGTATACTATCTTTACATGAATTTATTTCCATAATACTCATTTGGGATTTTAATTGCTCACTAAGCATCTAGAAAGATTTACATTTAATGAGAATCCTCTTTATGACAATTTTCACTTAATCATTAGGAAAGATGATTTATTTACTTTATTTTATAATTATACCATAAAATATTTAGACAACATTATATGTACTCTTATCATAGACATGCTTGATTATATTTGCTTCACTTGTCTTTCATACAAATTAACATGGCATGCACAAGTGATATAATGCTTATAAAAATAGGAATAAAACACTTCCTCTTTTAACACAACTATGAACAAGATGTAATGCCCTGCCAAGGAACCCAGGAGGACAAGCCATCTAAGCACTAAAAGATGCGAGACTTTTTATTTAAGTTAACTAATATGACATGAATCATCTCTAATACATAAATAAAAACTTGTTTACAATACTTGAATGCGAGATTACTAACCAACCTAAGTCCTCATAGGTTCCCTAACATCGCTACTCAAGCAACATTATTTGACTTATTCACCTTCAAGAGTTATACATTGAATTATAAGCTTTATTGATAAACATTTTTTACAGTGCACCAAGGTAAGTGTTCCTATATCGTTAAATATAAGTCAATCAACTATTATTCGATTTATCAATTCAAGTCATTACTTCATAACTAATCTTCAAATTCATAAACATCTACTAATATATCCTTTATATCAGTTCCATTTGAACATTACGGTAGAGATAAACATTCATTAATGTATCCATTATCCTATGGAATTTCATTAATCTTCATGCATTTTGAGGTGAACCCATAATAGTGGGTTACACTTTTTTGCCTGAATGGACACTAAACTCTACATTTTGAAAAAAACTTTCAGATTTAGATGCATATTGTTGTTAATCCGTTTGAAATCAAAAGATGAAGTAAATTAGAGTCTTTTAAGAATATATATATATATATATATATATATATATATATATATATATATATATATATATATATATATATATATATATATATATATATATATATATATATATATATATATATATATATATATATATATATATATATATATATATATATATTTGAATTTATTTGAATGGTTTTTTCTTTCTCCCACGAAAACTAGTATGTTGCTAAAAATGTCATTTTCAAAAAATTACATTGTTTTCATAGAGCATAACTTGTTTTTCTAAAATAGATATCAATTTTATTCTTTTGAATTTAGTTTTGTAACATCCATACGGAGGGCATGCAATTGGTTTGATGAAATTATCTTGATTATTGCATATTTTATTAACGTTTGAAGTTGACTAAACCGTAATTTTGACATACCTTGACTACATAGCTTATAATTTGTCGTGTATTTATCCAATTTAATTTTTATTTTTTTGATAAAAAGAGAACTTCAATACCTAGGGCATATATTTTTTAAAGATTTTTTTCTCTCATTTACTATTTTTTCATAAGCGTCAAACATAGAGGTAGACATACGGTGAAATATCTATGTTTAGTAAAACTAAAAATATAAAGCAATAATAAACTTAATATATATTAACATTATAATCATTGGAAATATTTTTCTCAGTAGTACATTACTACATAGATAGGTTTGTCAAATAGATTCATTTGATTTGACAAAAGATAAAGTCGAAGTGATTTTTGGTCAACTTTTTAATAGGTGTGAAGGAGACTCCATTGTATGTATGAATGAGGCGTATATATGTTATATCAATGTTTATTTTTATCATATTTTATTAAAAATGTGTTATTTTAGCAAAAATCAGCATGTCTAAAGAAGTGTAACCCACTATTGTGGGGTCACCCTTTAATGCACTAAGTATTCCTTCTTCCTTTATAAATTAACCATCTATCATTACAAATCAAGTTAGCATTTCCATCCATTAATTCATATTTACTCATTGATTACAAGTTTGATTACCACTTTATCATTCATAATACTTTCTTTTGAACATTAAATTAAAAGATAACATTTTCTTTCCAATCCATCATTCACTTAGATACATCATGGCATAACTATTCTTAGGTTCATTTCCCTTTAAACAATTAACATAAAGAGATAAATTTAAGAGATACAATTATCGAAACATCTTTAAATGCTTTAAAACATTACATCATGTTAACTTTTTCCTTTCTTTTCTCCTAGAACTATCCTTCCCGATTATATTTCTTTCAAATCACAATACATCAATATGCCATATACATATGCCTCCTTTAGGAGATTAAAATTACATGACTACATATACATCAATACATCTCAACATGATACAAAGTACAATATAAAGTCTTCAACTACAAATCTGGAAAGGAACATGTGAAATGATCATCCATGAGACCACAAAAAACACCTCAATATAATAAAGATTAACTACCAAACCATGTGGGACTAGTAGGCCCACTCCCCCAAGCTAGGAGATAGAAACCAAGACCTACATAAGAGGAGATAACTAGGATGTAATCTAGGTGGTGAAAACCCTTCCCAGAAAATAAAGCATGAAACACCAACAGACAACTAGTCAAAGAAGACTACTAGAGGATAGGAAACCAAAGATGTAAAAAATATAGGATACAATATAGGTGAGTGTCATTGCATAGGCCTCACACATAGGGTTATCCTAATGGTCAACTTTGGATCTCGATGTCCAAATACACATATGTGGAACCAAACACCTTTACATGAAGACAAAGTTGTTCGATTGTGCCATCACAAAGGAAATTTCTCCTGCTCTCATCCCTAGCATATACAAGAAATGGAATAATGGGAAAGGAATCAATTAATCTTGTTCAATGTGTTTTCCCTCATCCCATTAAATTTTATTAATGTTATCGCTTGATTAAGACAACTCACTAATGGGTTATCCTGGCGGTCACTTTGTGCCCCGACACCCATTGAGAACCACTCACCTAGTGTACCTAGGTTGTTTACCCATAATAAACAACACAATGCATCCATGAATTCCATCATAACATAAAACATTCCATCATAGTAGCAAAGTATCATCATATTAGGTTTAGGTGATCATTAGTTGTCCCTAGTCCAGCAGACAACCCTAAACCCTAATCTGACATTCAAAATGACTCAAAATGCATAAGAAGGCATAAAAATGTTCCAAACATGATATTACAACACAATTTAGTGTAACCATAGGTCAAATGCATCAAAAATAAGATCCTATCAGCCTCTATTTCCTATTTAGGTCCTAAAACACCGAAAAATACCTAAAAACTAACTTTCTAGGAGAGCTACATAGTTGGACTTAAGAGTTGAGAAGTTAGACTAAGAGTTGGGTAGTTGGACCTAAGAGTGGCACAATTGGTCAAAGAGATGCAAACTTGGACACTAGAATGATGTACTTGGGCTTAAGAGTTGAGGAGTTGGTCACTGTCAAACTTTAAAAACAAATGCAAGTCCATATTTAAACTATAACTAATAGTGAGCAAAATGAGGGTCTAGAAGCAAAATCTGAGGAAGACCTAGTTGAGATATCCTCAAAACACTTCCAGAATACTCATTAAACCCTTCCCAAATGTAAGATCAACTTGAAATTTTAACATATAACAAACATTGGTCCTTAAGAAATGTTAAGGAAAACATCACAGAAATCATTTCTGATTTATCTAATTTCATTCTCGAAAGTATCCAATGTATCACAAGCATAGTTGTAATAACAAAGACATCATAGAATAATTGAATTCATTATATAATAAAGTCTCCCAGATTAGGCACTTCAAACAAGACATCAAAGCAACAGGCTCAACGCACATTATTCACATATTCAATAGAAGATCTTATCAAGGCTGGATCCTACTTGGATTCTTGCAGAGATCATGAATGGAATAAGGAAAGGGATGTTTAGGCTATGCAATAATGATATATAGTCAAATGCTATCCACTCTAAGGTCATAGAGAAAATGAGGCTTCACGACAACAAAAATCTCTCTCTCTCTCTCTCTCTCTCTCCCCTTCAAATTCATAGTTTTTCTCTCATGATAATTTATTATTTTAAAATATCTTCCTAAATCTACTAAGCAACTCACATCTACCATTTCAGCCTCCATCTCCTTCTCTACAATTTTATTCAGGTAAAATCTTCTTATGCATCCCTCTCTCCTAGAAACCCTTTGGAAGGAAATCAAACTTCTCTCCCTTTAATCCTTTGAAGGGAGTTGTACGGGAATGAACCAATTCCCAACCAACATTTTTAACAATTGGTTTATTAAACCAATGTTATAATGTTAACTTCCTCCAAGAATATTTTATTTATTAATTATTTAAATTTAATTCATTTTTCCTCATTTTAATTATTTAAAATATTTAATTAATAATGCTAATATATTACCTAATGTATACCACAACCTAATGATATATTTAAATCCCCTTAAAGTATATATAACCTATCCACATTATTAATAATTAATAAATAAGAATACTATGCCTCACATTATTAATAATACTATACTTTTCCTCAATCCAAATACATTCACCATATACAATATCCACATTCATGCGAGTATAATCATGTGTGTGTGTGTGTGTGTGTGTGTGTGTGTAAACAAACACTATAATCCCTATGACAATGAAGAAATCAATCACAAAATTATTATTATTGCACATACATACTTATTGTAGCATATATCACTTAGACTTAATAATAACACATGCCTCTCAATAAATCTAACATCCAAAAGAGGCCATAACAAGCAACTAAGAAACACATCAAAATAACCAGAAGATCAAAGAAGGCCAATTGTAGTCAACAAGGCAATTCAAGCACAACTCCCAACTAAGCAAGAATCCCTGAATCACAACATAAAAAAGATCAACTAAGAATCATCTCAAGATGGACAATAAAATGGAATGAATAAACAAATCATACAACCAAAAGAATGCAAGAGACCACAAGACACTATCCACAACCAAGCCCAACTAGGTGAGGTGAATATGGGTTTGTCACCCTAATAACTGAGCGGTCAAGCTGAAACTCCATTGTTCCCAAATTAGACAATGGGAAGGAAGGCTCAAGCAGGGGCCTTGGTACTATCTCCGCAACAACAACTATTGAGGATTTGAGGCCATGCTCAAACCTATGGAGCTAGGTGAAGTTGATGCCCAATACCTGCAAGCTTGCATCACAAAAAAAAAAAAAACAAGTTCATAGATATATATAGAAGATAGTGCGGACAATGATAGGGGTTGAGACATCATGTGGACCTCACTAGGTGAGTAACTAAGACTTCACCCCTAGACATATAAGAAAATCATATATACAAGAACATATGTAATTTTCCAATATACAAGACATTATTAATAAAAAACAAAGTAAAGGTTAGGTCAAATCCTTAATATAATCCATCATGTCATTTGGGTTAGTCACTTGATCAAAATCAATAATTAAAGAGATAATGATAATCATACATGTAATCATAGTTGAACAATGATAATGACAATGTAAATTAGAATCATAACATATAAAGAACATAATCGTTAAGGAGGTCTTGAGACCATATTAAATAAAATTCATATATCAATCAGGATGTAAGCGTCAAAGTATCATGGACACATAAGAAGAGATGAATACACATGAAGGAATATACCCGAAAACATAAAACCAGATTGTGAAGTTATTATACTTGGAATATAATGGATTAGGAAAACACCTCAAGTAGAATTGTACTTTTATCAATAACAACCAAAGCATAAAAGCCCATACAATGTTCCCTAACTTCCAACAAGCATATCAAGGGCATGGTAGGATTGGAGGGGTATGACATTCCTTATGGTTTTCACCCACAACAAAAGCAGTCGAGTGTGGCACTGTGGGTAATAGTTGTTCACCCATAGTGGTCTTACAATTTGCAAACAAATTGCCATGTTTGACACATTTATTTATAGAAAGTGGTTAGATTCTTGTAAACAAGAGCCCACGTTTTGTTCCCAACTTTTGATTGCAAAATACTAAAATTTGGGAGTGTTTTATGGATAGCAACATTAACATAAAAACGAGCAAAAACACACCTATTTTTGGTCTTCATCATTTTGTCAGAGCACATGTATTGCCTGAAGGTATTTCCCACACGTTTGAAGATTTGCTCATCCCAATATTCCAAAGGTAGACCAAGCAAATAGACCCACACCAACACCATAATATCCAGATCAGCCGCTAGATCAAAACCTGGTTGTCACTTGCAAAGGGAAAGTGGATGTTTTCCAAAGACCCAAAGGCTAGAGAGGATCTTTCTCAAATCTTCATCTAAAGTGAAATTGAATAGAAACAATCCATTAAGAAAAGCACTTAGAGAAACACTTCCTTTGAAGACCCCGGAGGAAGAAATCCATGTACAAACCATTTCAAGCAATTACCTAAAGAAGAACTTTCCAACCAAAGCATTTTTCCATGAGGACACCACTCTATCAACTAGAGAGTCTGGAACGGAGATTTCAAATCCCTCATCTATTCTCTAAAAGTCATGGGAAACCTCATGCCCAGTCAAAACCTAGTTATTACTCACTAGAGCCTTCTTCC
The DNA here is from genome assembly GCA_027943335.1 of Chamaecyparis obtusa. Lineage (NCBI taxonomy): Eukaryota > Viridiplantae > Streptophyta > Pinopsida > Cupressales > Cupressaceae > Chamaecyparis > Chamaecyparis obtusa. Next base: position 427,316 of record BSBK01000179.1, on the reverse strand, counting down.
ATCCAGTCTTATTTTCGCACAATAATGGGCCAACTGAATTTCTCATCAACTCAAGGTCCATGAAGGATTTTCCATTATCAAGGGGACCCCCTAGTGAGGTGACCCCACATTGTTCTATTGTCATCAAATGGAAGTATTACAAAGGTAAGAGAATTTGAAGTACTTCAAATCTTCAAAAATAGATGTACTAAAAGATAAGCTCTTCCATAGTCAAATAATCAATAACACTTTTGTCTTTATTCTTGTTGACTGAAATTGAACTTTGAGAAAGTGTTTATCCACATGATTAATTGACCAAATTACTTTTCAGAGATTGTTTATGCACATGACTAATTGACAAAATTAATGTTAGAGAGATTGGTTATGCACATGACTAATTGACCAAATTAACCTTAGAGAATTTGTTTATATCCAATGCACATGGTTAATTGAGGGCCCGTTTGGTAGTGGACCATTTCCAACATTAGCTTGGAATTGGCATTTGTTATTGCCCATTTCGTCGAATCCTTAGTTTGGGAGTGCAATATGAAACAGGAATAGGAATGTGTTAATGCTCATTTTGGCCCAAAATGAGCATTAACATCTTCCACTTGAAAAGGTGGAATTGGAATTTGAGGGCCAAATTCCACTTTTTTGAACTCCAGTTTTGGTAAAGTCGTCGGGTCCACAGGTAAATTAATTTTTTTTTTTTTTGCGTCCGCGTTGTTTTTTAACGCACTTCACCCGACAGTGAAGGCATTTCATAGCGAAGGACAGTGAAGGTGTTTCATTCACCATTCTTCACACTACAAAGCAGATAACGAAGGTGTTCCTCTAATCTAGTATGCAGAAGTATTTTTTGGTTTAGGGTTTTCAGTTTTCAACTAGAAAGTGTCATGGTCACTGTATTTTTTGGTTTAGGGTTTCAGTCCAATGTGTTTGTGGGGAGTGCTCTTGTGACTATGTATGCTAAATGCGAGCGAGTAGAAGATGCCTGCATTTTGTTTGATGGAATGCCTGAATAGAATACCTTATTATTTTTTGACCCATTGTATTTGTTTAAACATTTCCTACACTGAAACAACCCCAATCTGTCGTAGCTTGTTATATAGGATATTATATTTCCTTTTCATCTCCTCTACACTGTATCTGCATTGAACCGCAAAATCCAAGAAAATCCCAAACCCTAGGCTTGAACCCTTTTCCAAGAAAATCCCAAAAATGTTTCAACAAACATAACAATGGGAGAAAATACATTTTTTTTTGCACATGTCGTGATCTGGTACTGGAATATTTTGATCATAAGTTCTTTTCCACTGCTTTTTAAGTGACTGTGGCTATGATTTTCTATTAACAATAGTAAATGAAAGAGTTTCAAGGGATTTATTGAATCTAGCTTTTCTCTTGAGCTTAATATTACAATGGAAATGAAGTTGCTACTGGTTGTATTCCACACACTTCTTTGATAAGATTTTATGGGTATATATTAGAAAAATCAGTGAAGCCCTGTGCACTCACATACTTGTATTCTATACATAAAACCTTGTGAATTTGATGCTATTTGTTTTGAATGGAACTCAGATTTTTCCCAATAAAATCCTCTTTAGAACCATGGTTCTTTATTATAATATGAAGAAATCCTAATAGTGCATTCCCCTTCTATGTGTTTCCCCTACCTAGAATGAGGATTTCAATCAATTGATTGTCGCCCTTCCCTGTATATATATGTTTCTAATGCACATGTACATGAATACATATTCTGGAAAAGCTTCTACAAAATAGGTTTCAAACCCTCTTATCCTTTCTCTACCTTGTATCTGCCACCTTCATGTGATCTTTATGTATAGTATGCATCATCGTTGTATAGTATAATACAATTACATGAAATTCTAAGTATTTTGACCTTAATCACATTCAGGAACTCTCTGCATTTTATGAGGCCACAAACTGTTCACTGGGTTTTTATTTCATTAAAGAAATATTAGGAACTTTAATTCTTTAAAATGTTTATATTTCTACTTCTGTTCCGTCTTATCTATTGACTGTACCATATCTTCTTCATTTGTACTCATATTGACTTGTAATAGCAACTACTTTGCATTGAGTGTCAACTGTTCTTCCATCATCAAATCCTTCTACTATTATTTGTCTGATATTCTATTTTTATGAAAAGAGAAACTTCATGGTTGTACTTGGGCAATTCTTTTATGAATCATACTCTTCTTATAATAATGTTTCTCCTTCATAATACTTTTGACATGATGTGATAGAAAATATTTCTTAAATGTGATTTCTATTATTGTCACTTTTAATCTTTTCAAATTAATGATTTGTGCTTGACTGAAACTGTTCACCAGTGTTGAATAGTCATGTCCAATGGGCCCAACCATCTTGAGGTTAAGGAAAATTATATCTTGCCTCCCCATGAGCATCCCCACCTATCTGAATTTTGTCATTCTTTCTCAATTCCAGTGATAGAAGTTCTTAGGTCTTTCTTTATGCCCTTGAATTTAAATTTTTTATTACAAGTCATTTTCTTCACTTCAAAAGTTTTGAAAAACAAAATGGATTGAGAAGACAAATGAAATAATTTCTTCTATTTTGTGACATATGCCAGTTTAAGGAATGAAGTTGCATCATTTTAGAAATTAATGGTATTATAAAACCAGCTACACAAACTGAAAGACACAAAACACAAGGAATAATTCTAGTATCAAATAAGTCCAAGCCTATTCAAGATCAAGGGGAATATGATAGCATTATTTGCTCGCTCATCATTGTGTAAATCAGAGATGGTGCATATAGAGCTTGATATATGGCTTATACAGAACTCCCATGCATCCACTTCTTTAATGACCAGTATCATATAGTTATAGGTCATATTTGTAGTTGCCTTCAGCTCAACTGTACATGGGGATACATCATATACGGTTCCCCCTCATAAGTAAATAAGTGACAAAACTTGATTTGTACTTTGGACCTTAGAGCCCATGCTTTGAGTGTGGCTTCAACAACATCTGTCCTAGTTTATAGTGATGCTACTAATTAGATATAATGTTTTATGAATGAATTGAACATTGATCATGAATAGTTTATAGGTTTATAGTGATGCTACTAATTAAATATAATGTTTTATGAATGAATTGAACATCGATCATGAATAGTTTAATGACTCATGATATTCATATTATAATGGCCATCCTTTCAACCTGTGATCTTTTTGCATCAAGATTTTCCTTTGCTTGATTGGACCATTTTGGACTGTGCCTCACCAAAGAATATCAAACATGTTGGTGACCTAAATGATAATGATGTTTCAATTCTTAAACTGTCTTTTAAATTCAACGTATAGACTACTTATATACCCTTACAAAGTTTGGTATACATTAAATATTAGTAAATAGTATGAAATAATTATATTTTACATACTATATGTGATAGATGATCTTAATAATTAGCAAGGTGGGAGAGAGAGTTTTAATTTAATAATTTAATGTTTCTTTTAAAATAACCTACATCAATTTCAAAGCCCATGAAGATGGTTTGAAACTATAAAATAATGATCTTAAAATAAAGAATAAAAACCAATATAAAGAAAATAAAGATAAATACTAATAATGATAAACTATAAACCAAATTTAATACAAGAGTTTACTACTTTTTCAAAAAAGTGAGAATTTAAGTATGATAATTTCACCCTTACATTGTCTTGGGCACATTTTTCTAAGTTTTTTTTGGTGAAGCAACATTTGAAAGTGGCTCAGTATATGCATAACAAGAGGCTCTTAATTGAATACACATGGTTTCAACACATATGCAGTTCTTTATGGATTTTGATATTGGACATAGTTTGTAAATCTCAAACATAAAAACAATGAAAAGCATTGAGTTTTCTAATTTTTCTCTAGAATGGTCTTAATTTGTGATTGAACTTCAAGAAAGGGAAGTCACAACCAGCAGAACAGAGTGACGCCTTAGTTAGGCAATAAGATATAGATGCTCTTCAAAACATGCCAAGGAGATTTTTTGTGGGAAAGACTTTTAGTTCTATACAAAGAATCATAAAATGGAAACCATATTTTTCGAAACAAATTTAAGGATATTTGTAGATGCATTGTGTCCCACACCATTAGATCCTAATGTACTCTTCATATAGGATCAGATAGTTTGAAAATCCCTTATCACCATTGTGTCACATCTAAGGGGTATTCAGGTGCTTGTAAGTGATGCAGTTGAAGATCTCTAACATATCATAGGAAAACATGAAGGGATAGAATACCCCCAATTTATTTTTGAAGAGACAGAAGGAAAGTATTAATTCCCATATAAACTAATTAGATCCCAAATGATAAAGTTAGCAGATGTTGGGGGTGGTATATCAGTTAAAGTCTTAAAGATAGTATGTCGGCCATATTGGCTAATCTATCAAATTCATTTAACACTTCATGGGTTGATTTGGCTAACTGGGGTAATAGTATTGAATAACAATTTGATTCAATGACTTCCACATTTGTTAAGGAAGAAACAAGGAGGAAGCATAAAGTAGTTAATACATACAATTAAAACCTGACCAAATACATACAACTAAAACAACACCCATATCATCAATACACCTTATTTGACCATGTATCAGTACAAAGTGGAAATGGTCATGTTTAACATGGCATCCATTTTCCATTGTCATTGCTTTATCATGGCACTCAGTATCCACTTTCATAGTTTCTATTGTTGTGAAGGATAAATACCTTGTTAGGTACTCTGCCACTTTCTTTGCACAAGGGCAGTTGACTGTATATAAGGACGTGCATGCCCAAAAATGTCTATTGTTCCCTTAACACATGATTGTAATTAGTAGTGCTACACTATATTGGTTGATCAGTCTGGCATTTTCTGTATCAGAACCTATTTCATCATTAATACTACTGTTATGCATTAGCACAGAACACATAAAACATGCTTGCAGGATAAAGGAATGGCATAACAGGACATCTACATTTTAATTAGCTAGGAATACATTTACAAACAGTTGTGTCAATAAGTACATACATTTTAATTAGCTAGGAATACATTTACAAACAGTTGTGTCGATTTTGTATCTCAAACCTTCTTCGCCATGTACTTTTTAGGGATGGATCTTATCAACAATATAAACATTCAAGAAGTCATTTGTAGGAAAGTAAAAAAAGCTTGTATTCACGCACTTATTCTTGCTATCCTTGGAGTAGCGAAAGCAGTGTCTGTGCTTGAAGGTAGGAAAACAAAGCGTAATGAAAGAAGTGATGGAAGTGGTTTTTATAAACACATTATTCATTCAAGTGAGGTGCATTGTCATGACCAAATTCGCATGAGTGCAACAACCTTCTTTCGGCTAGCCAATCTTGTAAGGAAAAAAGGAAGCCTATCAGATACGATGAGCATAACATTAGAAGAACAATTATTCATGTTCCTCCACACCCTTGGCCACAATATGAGGAATCGTAAGATTTCCCACAACTTTGGTCACTCCGAAGAGACAGTAAGCCAATACTTCCACAAGGCCTTGACGGCTATCTTAGCACTCCATGCGGATTATCTCACACCACTTGGGCCAAACACTCCTCCTGAAATTAGTGGGAAGGACCGTTTCGATCCTTACTTCAAGGTAAACCCCCTAGCGCTACAAATTTCTTTTCTTAGTGATAATCTTATTGTTGCGTCTTTCTTGACTACAGTTTTTCTTTCTATAGGATTGTGTTGGAGAAATTGATGGAACCCATATACCAGTCATTGTCAATGTCGACTTACAAGGTAAATATCAGGATAGAAAAGGGAACTTGTCACAAAATGTTATGGCTATCTCTTCTTTTGATTATAAGTTTCAATACGTTCTTGCTGGTTGGGAAGGGTTTGCTGCAGATAGTCATGTTCTAGCTTCAGCTCTCAATAGAGCCGATCCACTTGTAGTTGCCCCTGGTATGCCATTTCACACCATATTTTATACTGAAGAAAATGATAAATGTTTGATGGTGTCAATGTTTCACGGTTTAACAATATATGTTATTTTTTAGGAAAATATTATTTAGTCGATGTTGTATATCCAAATGTACCACGATTTCTTGCACCTTACCGATGTACACATTACCACCTAAAGGAGTTTTCAAGAGAAAACCCTATAAACAACCCACAAGAGTTGTTTAACCACCGACACTCCTCTCTTAGAAATGCAATAGAGCGTACATTTGGCATTTTGAAGCAGCGTTTTCCTATCCTGAGGCATGCAATGTCTTATCCAATCACGACACAAGCACGTATTGTTTTGGCATGTTGCATACTGCACAACTTCATTACTATAAAGGATGGTGTTCCATCCGAAGTGGTGATTGAAGAGGACGACGATCGTGATGGGATAAATGTACCAATACTTGAGACATATGGGTTGAGTCAGTGTGATAGGGATGATTGGGGGAACTTTAGAGATGATATAGAAAGTAGGATGTGGGAAGACTACAGATGTAGAGATTAGTTGTAGTTTTACAAGACCTTTCTTTGTTCTTTAATGTGCTTTCATTCCTAACTGGTTATTGTCTATGCCTCTTGAATTTGTAAGCCTTGTTGCATTATGAAATATAAATCATACTGTTGTAATGCTGATGCTCAAAACATGTGTTCTCATAGTTTACATTTACAATATTCTTTGAAAGAAATGAAGCCTGTGTATGATTTCTAACTCTGATTTCTCTTTGATTAACATTCATGTCTGTATCTTGTTTGACACTTTTTCTTCTAAATGGGGATTGAGAGAACGATAATTTGGCCCTAAAATTCCAATTGCACCTTTTCATGTAGAAGATGTACTAGAGCATATATATTAGAGCATATATAGTACAACTATATGAACATAGTAGACCATATATAATTACAATACTGATTCAGTGTGCAACAGAATGAACATTGAATCGGTGTTCATTCTATTGCACACTGATTCAGTAGACCATAGTAGACCATAGTATGTTTACATAGTCTACTATGGTCTACTATGGTCTACTATTTTCATACAGTATGCTTGAATGGTCAATAGAAAACACTTAATCCATCTACTTGTATGGTCAATGTAAAACACTTAATCCATCTTATAAGTTTTTCCTTTTTTTTGTTGTCTCTATTTGTCAAACCTCAATTCATGTTTGGCCAGTGTAAATTTTAATATATTAGAATCAATTTACAAATGCATTTAATAAAAAAACCCAGATAAGAATCCCCACAGCTTATATATGAATCCCTCTGCTTTCTAAACCTGATATTTTCAGCCTCTATAAAGAAAACATATAAAGGTCATAAGAGAATGATTTCAAAAGTCTTTGTCTTCATGCTATCAGTTTCAAACTTTAGATAAGTGGAGTAAAACTTAAACTTGTGGCTCTGGAATGCCTAGCTTTTTTTTTCTCTCATTTGTTCTTATGCTTTGACCTGTACTAATTTTGCCTTGTAGATTCTTATTTCTACTTGTTATAATGTGTCCCGTTTACCTATTTAGGTTGTTTCTAGACATTAATATTTTTTCATTTCTAGGTTGCCATAATAAAATTACATTAATATTCATATAAAATAGTCAATCGTTTATGAGCCCCTTTTTTAGAATGGATAGTCTGGTGCATAAAAATTTAACAGGTAACATTTTAAGGAAAAAATTGTTAAGAACTTCCCAAAAAGCTTAAGACTTCTATCAGCACTAGCTGATCTGGTAAGCTGTTGAAGTTGAGAAACCTGTAAATTAGATTGGCGCTTGTTATATAAATAATAAAATCATGTAACGAAAGTATTTAATCTCAACTTTAGGGAAGGCATTTGTGGTTTAAGATTTCATTACAATGCCCTTGTGTGGTTGGGATTCACTTCGATACATGATGTGTACAGTTCCAAGGGCTTTGTTTCATTCTGAAGTATTTTGAACAACAACAAACGGAAGTAAATGGGCTATAATGAAATATTCATGAGAACAGAAAGTCCAAATAGAAATATGGTTCCTCTACAAATTTGTAGAGTTGGTTATTATAGTCTAATTGTGTTGGATACATAAATAATGATATGCGTAATGAAGTTCCATTTCTAAATGGAAAAGGTGGCCAATTCTTAACTAATGATGGCAGCAATTGATTGTTAATCGCGTTACTGTTTCCAATTTTCCATATTAAATGTCTTTTTAATGTTCTTAACTATTTGAACTCTCGTATAGAGCTTGTTTCATATTTTGACTATGATGCCCTCTTTGATGGTGGTGCATAAGAATCAAACAAGATATGGTTTGACAAATAGATACAACAAATATTAAGTATACAAGTAGATGGATTAAGTTTTTTATATTGACCATTCAAGCATATTGTATGAACATAGTAGACCATAGTAGACTATGTGAACATAGTAGACCATATATACATGCATACTTAGCTACATGCAAATGAGAATGGATAATAAAGAAATATATTACATATTGTTGGATATCATGCATAAATGCAATATTTTGGATTATATGCCATTGTTGTATGACTATTTCTTTAATATCCATTCTCATTTGCATGTAGCTAATGATTGCATACAACAGGTCGTGTAGGTGATGTCCTTCACAGATTTGATGATGAGCATGGACGATGAGGTTCAAGTAAGCCAGTCAACTTCTTCCTCCAAGAAGGTTGTGTGGACAAGAGAGATGGAACAAAAGTTCCTAAACTTGCTCCACGATCAAGTTCACCTAGGAAGGAAAGGCGAAGGGGGCTTCAAAAAAGAAGCTTGGACAACCATTGAGAGGAAGTTCAATGCTGAGATAAACCTTAATTTGTCAAAGGAAAATTTCAAAAATAAGCTTAAAGGATGGAAGCAAGGTTTTAGAGTTATGAGAGAGTTGAAGAATATGAGTGGGTTTGCATGGAATGAAGCTACTCAAAGTGTGGATGCTGATGACATGGTGTGGGAGGAGCTTCTAAAGGTGACATGTTGTTTTGAATATGTTGGTCTTAGCAATATTTCCTTCTTATTAAGTTAGATAGAAGACAAAGATGTAATTCATTCATCATGACAACATGCAGAGAAAAGAATTCAAAAGTACCAAAGTGTACAAGAGAACCCTTCCAGCAATGACCTAGCCATCATTGTAGGTAATGACATAGCTGAAGGTACCGCTACTACTATTGCACAAGAGACAGAAGAAGGACTCAATATGGATGGGCCCGCCTACGTGGATTGTGATGAGGATGTCCCTATGAGTACACCTCTTAACACTACACCTGATTTGGATGATGAATTATATCATTCCAATCAATCGACTGCAAGTGGTCATCCAAATCCTTCAACATCGTCACCAAGGAGGGGAAAGAGGAAGAAGGCAACCATGACTGGTTTGATGAATGTGCTTTGTGAAACTATGAAAAGAATAGAAGAGGACTTCCGTGCGCCTCTTGTACTCAAAGTGGATAGTTCTGATTCAAATTCTGTCTTGGTAAGTGTCTATGAGGCTCTCAAAAGCATCCCTGATTTGACTCAACAAACTATGCTAAAAGCATATGACACCTTCATGGCTGATAAAGATAGAGCCAAAGGGTTCTTGCAAATGAATGAAGATGAGAGGGTGCAGTATATTGCCATGAAGTTTGGAGACCTCTAGCTACTTTTTTTTTTTTTCATTTTAAAGTATTGTTACTTAAACATTAATAGACCTCTAGATACTTGTCTTATCAACACCATACATTGTTTTTGTTTATCAGCTTCTGCACTATATATGCTCTAGTATATTTTTCTGCTATTTCAACCATGATGATATTATTTTTATTGTTATTTCATGCTATTTCAGCCATGATGATATTGTTTTTACTGTTATTTCATGCTATTTCAGCCACGATGATATTGTTTTTACTGTTATTTCATGCTATTTCAGCAATGATGATATTCTTTTTACTGTTATTTCATGCTATTTCAGCCATGATGATATTGTTTTTACTGTTATTTCATGCTATTTTAGCCACGATGATATTGTTTTTACTGTTATTTCATGCTATTTCAGCCATGATGATATTGTTTTTACTGTTATTTCATGCATTATGATATTTATCTGCTATTTCAGCCATGATGATATTGTTTTTACTGGTACTTCATGATTATAAATGGAATACACCAAGGAGTAACACATGATGAAAATTAATTATAGCGATAATGCTATTTCAACCATGATGATATTGTTTTTACTGTTATTTCATGCATTATGATATTTTTCTGCTATTTCCGCCATGATGATATTGTTTTTACTGTTATTTGATGATTATAAATGAAATACACCAAGGAGTAACACATGAAGAAGATGAGCTCATATTAATTGTGATATTGTTTTGATTGTTATTTCATGATTGTGAATGTAGCTATGCCTTTAGATGAGCTCATAAACTAAGCCCAATGCATATATAGTCTTCTTAGGCTGGATGTAGCTATGCCGTGAAGAATGGCGGAGACAAAAACAACGCGGACGCCAAACCAACTATATTTTGGCCTGTGGACCTAATGAGACATTATAAAACAGGCGTTACAAAAGTGGAATTTGGCCCTCAAATTCCAATTCCACCTTTTCAATTTGGCACTGTGTGGAATCAATGTTTAACTTACAATATATAGTACAACTATATGAACATAGTAGACCATATATAATTACAATACTGATTCAGTGTCTTGTAGTGTTCATTCTGTCTTGAGCAACTGAATCAGTGTCTCATAGTGTTCATTCTTAAACTAGTGTATAGAGACAACTTAACTCATAATTGTAATTTAAAGTCTGGCTTGTCAATTATGCCTAAGAAGACTATATATGCATTGGGCTTAGTTTATAACAGTGGTAGCTCGGACAATCTGGTGAGATTAGAATACATATGTTGTTCATGATTTCAACTTACAATCTATATTTCTGATGACTACACATATTTCTGATGTTACTCCTTAGTGTATTACATTTATTATGGGAACTTTGCACAGTGTGTCTTCACACCACCATTTTGTTGTTGGATTTTGTTCTTCCCCATCTTCTATGTATGAGTATAGATGTGTTATTAGATCCTTTCAGTTTCAAATAGAAAGTCTCTTTAATCAACCATGGATTGTTAGAGTAGATTTGATTATGTGGAGTTTCTAAAATGTTATGAACTGTATTTGAATGAACTCTCATTACTTCTTCACTGCTCATATGTTGTTCATGATTTCAACTTACAATCTATATTTCTGATGACTACACATATTTCTAATGTTACTCCTTGGTGTATTACATTTATTACGGGAACTTTGGATGGTGTGTCTTCACACCACCATTTCGTTGTTGGATTTTGTTCTTCCCCATCTTCTATGTACAAGTATAGATGTGTTTTTAGATCCTTTCAGTTTCAAATAGAAAGTCTCTTTAATCAACCATGGATTGTTAGAGTAGATTTGATTATGTGAAAATTCTAAAATTTTATGAAGTGTATTTAATCAACCATAGATTGTTATAGCGTCGATGACATCGGTCAATGCACCTATGTGTCAATGTGGTGCTGGGCGATGCATATTAAGGACGTCACAAACACCAAGAAATCTTGGGTGTCAATTTTGGGCTTGCCCAAAAAATAAAAAGGTCTGGATATGTAATTATAGTTTTATGTTTAAAAAGAATGTGACAATTAATCATTTTAGGAAGAATTGATGTAGATTTGGTATTGCAGGGAAATAGTAAATGTGAATTCTTCCGGTGGGTCAATGAACCCAAATGTATGTCTACTCCATCTACAGCTATACCCAAATTTATGTCAACCCCATCTACATCCCTACTTGACATAGGGAATGAGTGCAAGGAGTACAAGACTCGAGAGGCAGCTAGTGCCGCAAAATTATTTTTAATGGCGAAAGTAGAAATCATGTTTCTGCGATGCATTCTTTGTGTAGTATGCACACTACTTTTTTGGGAACATATGCGTAAATGTAGTTAACAGATAGATATTGTAGAGACATGAAATTTTTTATAATTCAAAGTAGATACGTTGGACATATTTTGATAAACTCAAGAACTTTTTTGTTGCTTATGACTCAGTTATGATTTTGAATATAAAATTAAACAAAATTAAATATTAACCTTATTAAAAAAAATTTGAAATTTTTTTATGATTTTCTATATAAAATTTAATAAAATAAAATAAAAAATATTTATGATTTTCTCTATAAAATTAAATAAAATAACAAAATAAATCATAAAATGAACTAATAAAAATAAAATATAATATAAAAAAATATTAAAATAGTTTAAAAAATAAAATAATAATCATAGTCAAAGTCCAATTCTAGTTTTAAAAAGTGGAACCAAACGGAAGATATACATCTTCTCGCTCATATTCCAGGTCAACCAAACGGTCCAAACTATAACCCGAAAATGAAAAACTAGATTATCAAATCCATAATTTGACCATTTCCAATATTTGATCAAATTCAGCATTTCCTAATTCCCGCTACCCAACGGACACTCATGGCTGAATAATTTGGGAGTACATTACCGGAAGGGAATTTGGTCATTCTTTCGTTGAAAATATCCGAACCAAAAATATCCAAAGTAGGCAGATATTATGATGGCGACGGCTATGCAGATATTATGATGCTGTAAAGCAATTCCAATTCCAGCGAATCCTTTCTCTTTCAAAGAATATTTGCTCTAATGGCGAGCAGGCTCTGCAATTCTGTTTCCAATTGCCTGTCAACTGTTCACTTAAAAAAAGAGTTATTGTGTATTAATTCATGAATGAATGAGTTTTAATCGACTACAATCTGCTTTGCATTGAAACGAGTCCGACGTATAACAGCCCAAAATATCAAATTCAACGACACGCAAGCAAACGCAGAAAAATCCCCAAAATATCGTCCAACGAACAAGCCCAAATTCATCTATAAAAATCCTATTCTGCCATGGTTTCCTTCCATCCGCTACATTAAATCTTCTTCTCCTTTAGCAAGGAAAGAAATATCTCGTGCAAATTAAGCGCAGAGAAATCCATCCTTCTTCTGCAAGAATGGAGACGCAAATGATAGAAGCGGTAGGCATGGAAATAGTGGTGGAATCCGCCAGCGAGCTCAAGAAGTCAAAAATGGCGCCGAAAACCAGGGCTTTCGCGCTTTGCTTCATTCACGGTGCAGGCAAGCACGGCCGCAGGCTGTTGGAGCACACAACAGCGGTGGACAGAGAAAACGGAAGAAACCCTAGGTGGAACGAGGCCATTTCCTTCGCTCTCCCTGAGTCTTCCCTTCAGCAGGACCGCCTGCTACTTACAGTCCAAATATGCAACCAGAGGACTTGGAGCCCTAATGTCATCGGCCATGTGACCGTGCCGCTGAAAGAGCTGGCAAAGCAACAGCTTGAAAATGGTGAGAGCTTCCAGTTGCTCGGACCTTCCGGGAAGCCGAAGGGAACCCTAAATCTTTCGGTGAAGTTGAGCAACAAGACCAGAATTCATGTCAATCAGTTCCTGCACCAGAGGTCGCATGCGATGACCGCCAAGGGCAACGATTTATGTGCACAGACCGTCTCTGGTGCGATCATGGTGGCGGGGATTTCCAGTAGCATTTTCTGAAATAAATGATCCTCCTAAAACAAATTTGTGCAATTCTTTACATAGGATTAGTAGATTCTCAGAAACATTTTCTGAAACAAATCATCCTTCTGAAATATATTTGAGCAATTCTTTTACATACAATTTGGGGATTTCCAGTAATTTTTTCTGAAATATGTCATCCTTTATCAACATTCAACCATCGTTTACATAACTTCATCCTTATTGCTCCGCCTTTGAACAAAAGAGCTAATTACATTTGCAGGGATTTAAATTTCTCTGCACAGCTACTTGCATAGATATTTTCCTGTAGCAGTTCATGTATGAAGTTTCGTTATATTATAAATTTATTTTTAAAGATTTGTGATTGATTATGGTATTAATATTATCAATGGTATTTACATAGTTTGGTCTGGAGTAGTTATTTTGCTTTTTATTAAATGTGATATTATTAATTTATGATATTGTTATCAATTGAGTGTAGTTTTTGAGTCAAATTTATTGACCATGCTTTATAAAAAATAAACAATGAATCAACAATCAACAATAGAATTGCAGCATAGATAGACTATCACCCAAAGATTGTATATTTGTTGTCTTGTAGACATAGAGAATACTCTCAACTTTAGTCATCAGTGGATAGTTGATATTTCTTGTTTTTATATACAAAACATATTCAATTTCTACTGTGTCCTTTTTGATAAATTTATGGAGTCATTATTAATATTTTATTGTCTCCCTTTGATAAATTTATAGAGTCATTATTAATATTCTTTGATATTAACACATTATTTGAAATCCCCTATTTTACTATGTATAATATTAGGAATACATGTAATCTATAGGTTTCACATATTTCTAAATCTATTGTCATTGTTATTCACTTCCAACAAATTTCTAATGTGACAAAATTATTATCATTGTTTAAAAAATACCATTAGCATTCCTAATATTCATATTTGTTGAGCTATATACCTAATTTCAACATGTTTTCATTTTTTTAAAGAACATCTACTTCTTACTTATTCCTACAAACTAGCACTTGCACCAACAAGGTGCCATGGTTACGCCGATAGCAAGTTATGAGCTCTTTGTAATGTAATAAAAGGTGACAAATTATAGGCAAAGAAGTTGGAAGAAATGAATGTTGACAATGTTACAAACAGAAGAGGAGAGAAAAGCTAATCGAAGTAAGACTGGTGGACATAATGAAACAAAATTATTAAATGGCTTGTGTATGCAATTGTCATCTTTTTTCTGTGTCTCAATGCAGGGAAGTGGAAAGAGCTTTTTGACCATTTTAGAAGGCCAAAGAAAGAAGAGATGACAGAAAGCTCACAAAGGCAGGAAATAAATTTGGTCAAATTCAAAACATGCAAGTCAAAATCATTGCACAATATCTTGGCACATCTTTGCACAACATAAATAGAATTCCAAATTTCAAAATTCACCAGTAATTAACACTGCATATTAATAGAAGGAATGAAAAATTTGAGATCAAGAATCCTATCATATTTGCAGAGCCTTTTTTGTCGGTTGTGTGCTCTAGACAGGAGATGTGATGTTTCAAAAGTAAATGCATATTATCACAGACAAGCAATATACAAGACAGAAAGCATGTTTTATTCGATGATATTGCACCTATAGCTCTGGCATGCATGCATCAGTAGTTCATATTAATTAGAAGGAATTAAAATTTGAGATCAGGAATTCCATTATATTTGCAGACCTTTTTTGTTGGTCATCTTCCCTTGACAGGAGATTTGATGTTTCAAAAGCAAATGCATATTGTCATGGACAAGTAAAATAGAAGGCCAAGAACATGTTTTATTTGCTCAAATTGCACCTCTATACCATCTGCATGTGTTCATTGGAAATGCACATTAATTAGACAAAACAAAATTTTGAGATCGTGAATCCCATCGTATTTGTAGGCCTTTTTTTGTTGTTTGCATGCCCTAGCCAGGAGATGTGATGTTTTAGAAAGAAAAATTGTATAATAATGGGAAAGTAAAATGCAAGGCAGAAAAAAATGTTTTATTTACTAAAATTGTACTTATACCATCTAAAATGCATGCCCTGGGGAATCAAAACTGAAAGCTTTAAGAGTAAACCATGCCTATGCTTCACACGCAAGTGATTGTAGGGATAAAAGGGATTTTGTTTTAGAGAATCAGTCATATAGAAAAGCATACAAAAGTGTTAGGGCACAAAAAAATGGATTTTATTTTACAAAATTGTAGTATATAGAGGCACGTGCAATTAAAGGAAGCCAATTTTTAAAAGAAAAAGAAATTCATATCCAAAGGCACCTATGGCACAAGGTAGATGCACTTATAAAAAAAGCAGCATTATAGTCATGGGCATGTGCACCTAGTGTTTGATGCACACTCCATTAGGAAGAAATGTAGTTCTAATCTAACAATCAATTGACATACACTCGTGCATGCCTAAGCATCAAGGGGGCATCTGTCTCAACTCTCAAGTGATAAAATCATAAAAGGGTTGATTATATGATAAAATTAGAAGAAATCTGCTATTACCATGTGTTTTAATGTAAGAACCACCCTAGACTATTTTTTTGAAAATAACATCAGCTGAAGTGAGATTACAATGCAATATATGTTTTCATTTTTTCATCACCAAGATCCCAATAAGGGCAAGGTGAGAGTATAGAGTACTCTAGATTACAATCAACTGAAATGCAGTGCTGAAAGAAAAACACCATGCAGCAAATAAGCCAAAATCTAGTGGAGTGATATGCATTACAAGAAATCTAAATAAGCATCATTCACTTAATTTAGTGGTGAGCATATGGGAAAATTCTCTTACTCAATGGGAAAGCTTATGTAACATCCACTTATCCAATGGGAAAGCTTAATACAAGTAAACCACTTGTTCGATGGGGTGAGTACATCAACAAATTTAAACCCATTGGTCGTACCACATCTAGTGCTTACAAAATAAAGTGCATAGATATGATAGCTATTAGCAATATAACCATCCAAAGCATTACATGTTAGCACATATGCATTGTGCACACCAAATAAGAGGATTAACTGTTGATATTTAGTGTTGATGTAAATGAACTGCAGAAATACCTGACAATAATGCCAAATAAAATGTACCCACTAGCCCAACTATAAAAAAGAATGTAAGACCTTGAATGGATGAATTAAAGCGCTGGTGCAGGAATGCAAAATCCCTCTTTTCTTCTGTACTTTGGATAGATCAGAACTGATAAACTACTATTGATGCTCTTCATTATGTATCTCTTGACCTTTCATTAACTTAATTAACTTCTAATTATCTATATTATATTTTATTATTATTTATCAATTTATCTCTTGTTTATTTATTTATAGTTTAATTTAATTATTATTATTTATTATTTATTATTAAGTCTTATTTCACAAAGGGACCATTACAGCTAACCATCCTTGAGCACTCCAAGAAATTTGGAGTTCTTACCAAGACACCAAGAAGCCTTTGGAAGAACTATGGCTAGAAGTTCACAATTTAATATTACTAAAATCGGGACATTACACTAAATATTAAAGGCTTACCATCATTTATGGAAGGAGAAACTTGCTATAGAAATAAAGTCAGTTTTAGAAATGAACATCTACTTTAAAAATAACCCTCAATACTCATTATCTTCCATATTAGCTTGTGCATCAAACTAAATAACAGAACATTAGTGTACAATTGTACGTTTCAACAAGAGAATTCATAACAAAAGGGAATTACATCTTGAAGAAGATCCCAAATCACAATACAAACATGATAATTCATCATAGCATCTAAGTTATAGTTTCTCCATTTCTTTTTGACAAATTTTATAGCAGTATTTGAATGACAATAGTAACTTTCTAACTCAAGATGTCATGATGAGACTATGCAAATCAATGTTCAAAAATTTCTTTAGGGGAAAACTTTGAACTTAATAAATGGATGGGTAGGTTAAGGCAACTATATGGAGGGTGCCATCCTTCTATTTGTGGGAGCAGAGAGAAGCATAGCACATGAAATTTTTTATTAGTGGTGGCACCTAGGGTGTTAAACAGATCTTCATTGTAAAAGGTGTCACCCAGAGTGCTGAGATACCTTCATTGCAAAAGGTGTCACCTAGGTGTGACCTTAAATGTGTTGGATATGTTGATATCCACCATTCTCTAGAGATTTGATGTTTTTCCATGAGATTTTCCCAACAAATTAGATAGGCATCATTAGTAGCAATTGTGTAAAGTTCTTCCAAGTATCAACTATTTTAGTTTTCCTGCAACCTCATAAACTGAAATGATGAAGATCTTGCATGAGATTGATGTGTTTATTTTCAAAAATATTGTTTGACTTCTTAAGATTGATAGTGATGTTCTACAGAGTGTGCCATTTGCTAGTTGGTGAGATAACAAACTTCTAGTAGTAGGGAATGTCTCAATGATTGTATTAAGCAAGAAGGATTAAGCTCGTCCCTGTACTCTGGACTCTGGAGAAACTTGTGACCAGTCTATAGCACATCACAGTCTCATCTGGCTTATAAAATGAAATTAGTGCAGAAATTATTGATAATATCCATAAAACAACAATTCTTATCTTTGTACAAAAATATCACAATTATGCCAAAAAACAACCAAGTTATTCTTTACACAAATGTTTCAATGCATTTTCCTTCTTGTCTTCCATGATGATCAGACATAATGGGGTTTAATTCAATTTGAATCAACTATAGAGTAACATATGCAACTAAAAATGTTAAATAAAAAAGATAACAACCTTCAATCCATGCATCAATGAGTAAACCAAACTAATGAATAGAACCATAGTTTGATTAAAAATGTATGACCTCCAATATCCTAAGTCATGGGACTAGAATTGACAAAAAATGTGGCATAATTGTAACAAGGCAGATAATAAATATATTTAAGTGTCTTCTTGTGAAGCAAAGCTATTAATCACAATCTCCATTGTCAATGGAAAATTATCAACACCAAACAAACTTAATGAAATGAACAAAAAAAGGTAAACACGTACATTACTTATAACACATCTAGAAAGTGCAAAGCATGTAGAAAAAAATTATGTTGAAATAAAACATCTGGAAGAAAAATGAAAAAAAGAATAAAAAATACACTTACGATTCCCAGGCATAAGATAAAGGTAACATCATAAAACCTATCCACAAACAAGTGCTAGGAGTTAGATTATTTAGCTTGAGCTTGTGCATTATATAAAGATCTCAAAATCTTTATGAAAGAAATACTTTAATTTTCATATTTACAGGGGCTAGAGTTTATTATAAATAGTGAATGTTGTTGTGAATATGAACATAAATCTCCAAACAATTATGACAAGTACCTACCTTCAAAGGTAATATAAAAAATTCATAAACCAACTTCCATTAATCAAGAAAATAAAAGTTGGTAAATCAAGGTGTGATCTTAAACACTAGCGATATGATTTGCATGCTTAAGTTTTCATCACCACTAAAATTGTTGTTTTTCATGGACCGGTTAGGACTTGAACCTAGGACCTCCCACATGATGGGGTACTTTACCACTTAGCTACTATGTGGGTGTGGCTCATTTATCTAACATCTCTTTCATTGGCATCAGTTGCAGCACCCAATCTCACTGTAAGTCTTGGCACCATCATAGGTGGTGACATAAGTCCTTATAAAATCCCTTCTAGTGCCAAGGCCAATGATGTAAACCATTATTAGACGCCGCTAACCATTTTTTAGTCACTAGTTTTGTGCTTACTGCTTTGCATCAGCCCCTTCTTTACCGTCATCTACTTTCCCTATTTTTCCTGAATTGATATTGTGATTAGAAAATGAAGCACACAAAATGTGATTTGATATTTCTATTGTTGTTGCATTGCTTGCGATTCAAGCAAACAAACAATTTTTCAATCTTTATATTTCAATTGTTTACCTACATGTTGTATTAAACACCGCAGTTCTGGCGTGTTACAAAATAAGAAAACAACGAAGCATAACCCTTGCATGGTAATCCATCTAGTAAGAGATTTTGTACATCTTCATAACCCTTTCATAGTGATCTATCTAATGAGAGCTTTCTTACCCGTCAATTTTGATCTTTTCTCCATTGTGGGTGAAATCAAATAGATTCACACAAGAAACACTTCCACTTCCATCACCCATCAACACAATGTCCACTAAAGAAGATCATAAAAGTCAAAACAATTTTGCAAAATAGCTACAAGAGGAAAATGAGTTAGGGCATCCTCTTTTCGGTTGACTAGGGCATAAATTCAAAATGGATGAAGTCAGAAAAGATTACAAATGTACCTGCAAATGAGACCACAAATCAAATCATTTGGCAATCCCCATGACTGGAAGAAATCATCAAATCCAAATTGAAACATGCATTTTTACAAGGTACAAGTTAGAGAGGTGTCCAACAAACTTGCAAGGCATCGTCATCCACAAAATGCCACCAAAAAAGGACCTTATTGCCCATGATTCTGCGGGAAAAAAGGAGCTCCTCCAACAAGAAAAATTCACCAACATTTTCAGGTTGTCGTCAAGATGTTTGAGGCCGAGAAAAAAATTTCGTATTAGACTTTTCTGTGACATAAGTGGTTCCTTCTAATATGGGCTGCAAAACATAGTGTTGTTGAAAACTGGTTTTTTCAAGTATTAGACAATTTTATGACTAGTTCTTTTCCAGTGTCAGACAATTTTTTGTCAGTGGGTGATGCCTACAGTGAAATCCTATCGGCTTAATAACAATATTCATGCCATAGGCGTTTCACTATGAAAGGGTCCGAGCTGATTGAAATGATCAATGGTTGATGATATCTTAGAAGGAATGATGACCATGTAAATCCACTACAACATTTGTGGTAGAATTTCGACGCCACTACCATTTGTGTTTATTTTTTGTGTTTTTTTTGCAAGTGCCCCCGACAGTGTCGTAATAGCGATGATGATGTTGTAATTGTGATACCGACTTGGTTATAAACAAAGAAAAAGAAAAAGAAAGTGTTATTTGTAATTTTTGTTTTGAAGAGTTGTCGCAAAGATGACACTGTACTTTTGTGTAGCGCGAAGAGGGAATTCAAGTTTGGCGGGCGTGAAGAGGCCGACATCGTGTGGGAAGAGGGCACTGACACTTGAGGTAGGCATTCAAGCTTTGTCTTCTCATTAACTCAATTTCATTTTGATGGCATTTGTTGATTTAATGGCACAATATGAATGTTAGTAGTGGCATTGTTTACATATTAGCATTTGGAATGCTCGATGACCCGTGAGCTTTGAGAGCTAGGGCATCATTGCTGTTACCTTCAAGGCATTGTCTGAAGTGTTTGATCTCTCTTTATTTTTTTTGCTGTTGATATTCACTATGTGGTACTCCTCATTTATGATCATTTCATGAGGAAATGTCTTGATAGCTCACGGGTTGCAAGCTAGGGCATCATATACATTTTTTATGAGCTCACTATTGAATACTAGCATTGTTTACATCTTTTCATTTGGAATGCTTCATGACCCATGAGGTTTGAGAGCTAGGGCATCATTTCTATTACCTTCAAGGCATTGTGTGAAGTGTTTGATCTCTCTTTATTTATTTTTTTATTGATATTCACTATGTGGTACTCCCCGTTTATGATCATTTCATGAAGAAATATCTTGATGGCTCGAACGCTGCAAGCTAGGGCATTATACACTAATCATGAGCTCATTGTTTAATACTGCCATTTTTTACATCTTTTCATTTGGAATGCTTGATGACCTATGAGCTTTGAGAGCTAGGGCATCGTACTCTATTACCTTCAAGGCATTGTGTGAAGTGTTTGATCTCTCTTTATTTGTTTTTTTGTTGATATTCACTATGTGGTACTCCCTGTTTATGATAATTTCATGAAAAAATGTCTTGATGGCTCACAGGCTGCAAGCTAGGGCATCATACATTGTTCATGAGCTCACTGTTTAATACTGGCATTGTTTACATTTTTTCATTTCGAATGCTTGATGACCAGCGAGATTTGAGAGCTAGTGCATCATTTCTATTACCTTCAAGGCATTGTGTGAAGTGTTTGATCTCTCTTTATTTGTTTTTCTGTTGATATTCATTATGTGGTACTCCCTGTTTATGATCATTTCATGAGGAAATATCTTGATGGCTCACGGGCTGCAAGCTAGGGCATCATGCATTGTTTATGAGCTCACTGTCTGAGCACCTCATGTCCCTATTTGATTGGTCAGTGATCTGTTTGTTATATTGATGCTATTAGATCAAATAGAGACATCAATAATAAAATAATACACTTACTATTTTGAATTTGAGCTCAGGCATCATGCAATGTTATTGCTGTCAAAACAATAAGTATATTAATGTATGATCTAATAGCAGCAACCTCATTGATCATTACCTTTGAATCTTCCATCATTATAGAAGAGATAACTACCTACAACTATATTTCATAATTCCTCCTTTGAAGTCATAGGTATTAGAATATGAATTAAAACATTACATAGTGGCATTCAGATTAAGTACAATATGAATTCACATGCCTTTAATTATGATACACTTTTGAAAAGCTTGTCATAAATATATATTGTCAAGTAATAAAATCTTATAAAACAACATACATTGTGTGAAGTGTTTGATCTTTTTTTTTTTTTTTCTGCTGATATTCACTATGTGGTACTCCCATTTATAATCATTTCATGAGGAAATGTCTTGATGGCTCATGGGCTACAAGCAGGGCATCATGCATTATTTATGAGCTCACTGTTTGAGCATCTAATGTCCCTATTTGATTGACCAGTGCTATGTTTGTTATATTAATGCTATCAAAATAGAATGACAGTGGTGATTCAATGCATCTACAACCTCAACAACATGGTGACATCAATCCAATAACAGAAAATACTATAACTATAACTAAAACATTACATAGTGGCATCAGATTAAGTACAATATACATGCCTTTAATTATGATACACTTTTGAAAAGCTTTTCATAAAATATATATATATATATATATATATATATATATATATATATATATATAGTCAAGTAATAAAATCTTATAAAACAACATACAATGTGTGAGTGTTTGATCTCTTTTTATTTGTTTTGCTATTGATATTCACTATGTGGTACTCTCGTTTATGATCATTTCATGAGGAAATGTCTTGATGGCTCACGGGCTGCAAGCTAGGGCATCATGCATTGTTTATGAGCTCACTGTTTGAGCACCTAATGTCCCTATTTGATTGGTCGGTGCTATGTTTGTTATATTGATGCTATTAGATCAAATAGGGACATCGGTAATAAAATAGGGACATCAGTAATAAAATAATGCACTTACTATTTTGAATTTGAGCTTAGACATCATGCAATGTTATTGTTGTCATTGCATGTTTGATGTTGTTGTGCAACACCATAACAACAACAAGAATGCAATGTTATGAAATTTTAGAATTAAATTGGTGAGTTTGTATACTTTCTCCATTTTAAACTAACCTATGACTTCAAAGGAGAAATTATGAAATATAGTTGTAGGTAGTTATCTCTTCTATAATGATGGAGGAGTCAAAGGTAATGATCAATGAGGTTTCTGCTATTAGATCATACATTAATACACTTACTATTTTGAATTTGAGCTCGGGCATCATATATTGTTTTATACACTGTTTATTTCATTGAGACCGTGAGCTTGGCATTTGTAATGTATTTCCTATTATTGGATTAATGTTTTTATGTTGTTGAGGTTGTAGATGTCTTTTTACTGATCTTGTATAAACAACATATATACCATGTTGACTCACATCCCATGAGGTGTTGCTTGATAAGACATTTGACATCATACTTTTTTCTCCATTTTGGTCTTGATTTACTCACTACATGCATATGTTTCCTGAGTGCACTTGTTCTGTAGCATAGTTCATTTTAGAAGTGTATGGCTTGACTATGCATATGCATAATTATAGATGAGGATCAGTAATAGGGTGCCAGACATTTCTTAGATCTTTTGGATCTAACCCCATCTTTTCCTTCCTTGCAGGTTTTGGATCACACACGAGCATACTAGATTGAACCTTGGGTCAACACTTCATTACTTCAGGCAATGTTTGGTACCTTCATTATTTATGTTCATCCACTTATGTATGTTTTCATTCATTCATATTCTTCTGAAAGTTGGCTATTAGTGACTATATAGGGCCATTCTTGATGTTTTTGGGTCATTTGATGAAAATATGTAAATAGGGACATTAGTAATAAAATAGGGATATCTTAATCTTTATGAGTTCAAATTCAAAATAGTAAGTGCATTATTTTATTACTAATATCCCTATTCGATGTCCCTATTTGATCTAATAGCATCAATATGACAAAAAGAGCACTGACCAATCAAATAGGGACATGAGGTGCTCAAACAGTGAGCTCATAAAAAAAAAATTTAGTCTTAATAAAATCTAATAAAGCAACATATATTGTGTGAAGTGTTTGATCTTTCTTTCTTTGTTTTGGTGTTGATATTCACTATGTGGTACTCCCCATTTATGATGATTTTATGAAGAAATATCTTGATGGCTTGTGGGCTGCAAGCTAGGGCATCATACATTGTTCATGAGCTCACTGTTTAATACTGACATTGTTTACATCTTTTCATTTGAAATACTTGATGACCCGTGAGCTTTGAGAGCTAGGCCATCATTTCTATTACCTTCAAGGCATTGTGTGAAGTGTTTGATCTCTTTTTATTTGTTTTTTTGTTGATATTCAGTATGTGGTACTCCCCGTTTATGATCATTTCATGAGGAAATGTCTTGATGGCTTGCGGGCTGCAAGCTAGGGCATCATGCATTATTTATGAGCTCACTGTTTGAGCACCTCATGTCCCTATTTGATTGGCTAGTAATCAAATAGTGAACTCATAAACAATGCATGATGCCTGAGCTCAAATTCAAAATAGTAAGTGTATTATTTTATTAAGACTAAATATATTGTTTTATTAAGATTTTATTAAAACAAAGTATTCTGGGTTAGTTTTATGTTATTTTATAAGATTTTATTAAGACTAAATATATGATGTAAACTCATAATTATACTTTATATATATATATATATATATATATATATATATATATATATATATATATATATATATATATATATATATATATATATATATATATATATATATATATATTTCAAAGGAGGAATTATGAAATATAGTTGTAGGTAGTTATCTCTTCTATAATGATGGAGGAGTGAAAGGTAATGATCAATGAGGTTGTTTCTATTAGATCATACATTAATACACTTACTATTTTGAATTTGAGATCGAGCATCATGCAATGTTATTGTTGTCATTGCATGCTTGCTGCTGTTGTGCACCATATATTATTTTATAAATTGTTTATTTCATTGAGACTGTGAGCTTGGTTTTTCTTTCAGAAGTGTATGGCTTGACTATGCACATGCATAATTGTAGATGAGGATCAATAATAGAATGTCATTCATTGCTTAGATATTTTTTATCTAACCCCCATCTCTCTTTTCTTTGTAGGTTCTGGATCACACATGGGGCACACTAGATTCATACCCGAGTAAAAAATTAATCACTTCAGACAATGTCTGACACCCTTATTATTTATGTTCATCCTCTTATGTGTGCTTGTACTCTTGCATTTTCTTCTAAAAGTTATTTTCCTTGTATAGTATATACAAGTTATTTTTCATATATATACATGTAATCTTTAGATGAAAAAATTTCTTTTCCTTTACATGTATCTTTGCATGAAATGAACACAAATTAAACAAGATCATTTAATAATGCAAACTAGGGTACTGTAGTCACTCATCTAGTAATTAGTTCTCCAAACCATTACTAATGATTGAACATAAGTCTAAGTCTCCAAACCTATTGTTATGTGTGTCCTTATTGCCTTCGTAATTTTGGTTTAACCCCTATAGGATGCCTAAGCCTATAGGCCAAGGAAAGTACCCAAGAGCACTTGAAAGAAAGATGAATGAAACCATTGTCCTTATGTGGGTAAACCCATATAAGTGTTCTTCCTTTGCATCACAACTCCTACTTGAGAATCCACAATCATGCATTTATGAAGTAATAATGCATTAAATATCTTACTGATGTCTCTATTTGATTGGTCAGTGCTTTGTTTGTTATTTTGTTGCTATCAAATAGAATGACAGTGGTGATTCAATGCATCTATAGCCTCAACAACATGGTAGCATTGATCCAATAATAGAAAATACATTACAAATGTCAAGCTTATGGTCTCAATTAAAATAAACGGTGTATAAAAAAAAAATGGTGCACAACAACATCAAGCATGCAATGAAAATAATAAGATTGCATGATGCTTGAGCTCAAATTCAAAATAGTAAGTGTATTAATGTATGATCTAATAGCAAAAACCTCATTGATCATTACCTTTCACTCCTCCATCATTATAGAAGAGATAACTATCTACAACTATATTTCATAATTCCTCCTTTGAAGTCATAGGTTAGTTTAAAATGGAGAAAGTATACAAACTCACCAATTTAATCTTATAAAATAACATATATTGTGTGAAGTGTTTGATCTCTCTTTATTTGTTCTGTTGTTGATATTCACTATGTGGTATTCCCTGTTTATTATCATTTCATGAAGAAATATCTTGATGGCTTGCGAGCTACAAGCTAGGGCATCATGCATTCTTTATGAGCTCATTGTTTGAGCACCTCATGTCTCTATTTGATTGACCGGTGCTCAAATAGTGAGCTCATAAATAATGCATGATGCCCTAGCTTGCAGCCCGTGAGCCATCAAGATATTTCCTCATGAAATGATCATAAACGGGAAGTACCACATAGTGAATATCAACAAAAAAAAAATAGGGACATTAGTAATAAAATAGGGACATTAGTAATAAAATAATACACTTACTATTTTGAATTTGAGCTCATAAAGATTAAGATATCCTACCTCGAATGCTTACCTCAAGTCATGGTTTCACTATGTATGACATCTCTACCCACATTCTATATGTTTTGAGCCAATAAATTTTTTATCATTGTGATGAAGTAATAGTGCATTAAATGTCATAATGATGTTCCTATTTGATTGATTAGTGCTCTATTTGTTATATTGTTGCTATCAAAATAAAGTGGCAGTGGTGATTCAATGCATCTACAACCTCAACAACATGGTAGCATTGATCCAATAATAGAAAACACATTACAAATGCCAAGCTCATGGTCTAAAAGAAATAAAAAGTGTATAAAACAATATATGGCGCACAACAATAACAAGCATGCAATGACATCAATAACATTGCATGATGCCCGAGCTCAAATTCAAAACAGTAAGTGTATTAATGTATGATCTAATAGCAGCAACCTCATTGATCATTACCTTTCACTCCTTCATCATTATAGTATATTTCATAATTCCTCCTTTGAAGTCATAGGTTAGATTAAAATAGAGAAAGTATACAAACTCACCAATTTAATTTTATAAAACAACATATATTGTGTGAAGTATTTGATCTCTCTTTATTTTTTTTGCTGTTGATATTCACTATGTGGTACTCCCCGTTTATGATCATTTCATGAGAAAATATCTTGATGGCTCACAAGCTGCAAGCTAGGGCATCATGCATTATTTATGAGCTCATTATTTGAGCACCTCATGTCCCTATTTGATTGATTGGTGCTCAAACAGTGAGCTTATAAATAATGCATGATGCCCTAGCTTGCAGCCCATGAGCCATCAAGACATTTCTTCATGAAATGATCATAAACGAGGAGTACCACATAGTGAATATCAACAAAAAAAAAAAAAAAGAGAGATCAAACACTTCACACAATGCCTTGAAGGTAATAGCAATGATGTTGTAGCTCTCAAAGCTCGCGGGTCATCAAACATTCTAAATGAAAAGATGTAAACAATGCCAATATTAAACAATGAGCTCATGAACAATGTATAATGTCCTAGCTTGCAGCCCGCGAGCCATCAAGATATTTTCCATGAAATGATCATAAACATGGAGTATCACATAGTGAATATCAACACCAAAACAAATAAAGAGAGATCAAACACTTCACACAATATATGTTTTTTTATAAGATTTTATTAAGACTAAATATATTATTTTATGAGCTCACTGTTTGAGCACCTCATGTCCCTATTTGATTGGTCGGTGCTTTGTTTGCTATATTGATGCTATTTGATCAAATAGGGACATCAGTAATAAAATAATACACTTACTATTTTGAATTTGAGCTCATAAAGATTAAGATATCCTACCTCGAATGCCTACCTCAAGTCATGGTTTCACTATATATGACATCTCTACCCACATTCTATGTGCTTTGAGCCAATGAAATTTTTATCATCACGGTGAAGTAATAATGCATTAAATATCTTATTGATGTCCCTATTTGATTAGTTAGTGCTCTGTTTGTTATATTGTTGCTATCAAAATAGAATGGCAGTGGTGATTTAATGCATCTACAACCTCAACAACATGGTAGCATTGATCCAATAATAGAAAATACATTACAAATGTCAAGCTCACGGTCTTAATGAAATAAACAGTGTATAAAATAATATATGATGCACAACAGCAGCAAGCATGCAATGACAGCAATAACATTGCATGATTCCTGAGCTCAAATTCAAAACAGTAAGTGTATTAATGTATGATCTAATAGCAACAACCTCATTGATCATTACCTTTCACTCCTCCATCATTATAGAAGAGATAACTACCTACAACTATATTTCATAATTCCTCCTTTGAAATCATGGGTTAGTTTAAAATGGATAAAGTATACGAACTCACAAATTTAATCTTATAAAATAACATATATTGTGTGAAGTGTTTGATCTCTCTTTATTTGTTTTGTTGTTGATATTCACTATGTGGTACTCCTTGTTTATGATCATTTCATGAGGAAATGTCTTGATGGCTGGCAGGCTGCAAGCTAGGGCATCATGCATTGTTTATGAGCTCATTGTTTGAGCACCTCATGTCCCTATTTGATTGGTTGGTGCTCAAACTGTGAGCTCATAAATAATGCATGATGCCCTAGCTTGCAGCCCACGATCCATCAAGACATTTCCTCATGAAATGATCATAAATGGGGAGTACCACATAGTGAACATCAATAAAAAAACAAATAAAGAGAGACCAAAATTAAAATTTTGGTTGAACTAAGTGTATAAATGAAGGATGAAACATATAGGAAGCTATGAGAAGGTGGCATGAAGCTAATGAAAGGAGGCATCTCCAATTTGTTTTGTAGATAGACACATTAAGGATCATGTCAGATAATACAAAGGAATTCAATCAAAATAGGGAGACAATCATTAGATTGTTGTCTAACTTTCAAAGAGAAGGCAATGACAAATGTTATTGTCCATACAAGAGTTGTAACAGCTTAAAGACAAGAAGAATCAAAATCAAAACATCAAAGAGACATTGTAGGGAGAATGGTCACATTGAAGGGGGGTTTGATTATCATCCAGTGGCAAGTTGTTTGTTATATGGTTTTCACAATTAATATACATATGAACCATGGAAGGAGGTTTGATTATCACATTGAAGGGGGGTTTGATTATGATGCAGTCAAGGATGGTAGATCTAATGAAGGACAGTCCAACCCTTGTAGCCAACAAAATTA
This sequence comes from Chamaecyparis obtusa, assembly GCA_027943335.1. Lineage (NCBI taxonomy): Eukaryota > Viridiplantae > Streptophyta > Pinopsida > Cupressales > Cupressaceae > Chamaecyparis > Chamaecyparis obtusa. The sequence goes on along the minus strand of BSBK01000179.1, from coordinate 398,086 downwards.
CACAGTGGATTACTCAACAATGTAACACAAAGTAATTGTTTAACACTTATTTTCATTAACATGCCCGACTGTAAGGCCTTCCGGGTTAGGGCCAATTACAATCAGAAAACAATTCTGTAAGATCCAAAACTAGATCCAATACAATCTCAGCTAGTTGAGCTCTGAAGATAATCAGAAGCTAATGGAAATCCTAAGGTAGATCTGAACTTGAGCTCGCAAGCCTCCAATCAATCTCCTTGTTCCCAAGTATGCAAACCACTAGCTCTGCTACAAACAACTATAAGATTACAATCAAATCTGCAAGCTCATCAAGAACTTTTCCACAACTTCACTAACTTTAGCTTGCAAGCTTCACATCTAATATCCCAGATCTGCTAAGTCCTTCTCCCCAAAAATCTCCCCCTAAACATCTACCCAAGCACTCCTTAAATACTAATAATCAGCCACAAGTCGGCAAGATGAAACCCTTAACTCCCCCCAAAAAAATTAAATGCCATAAAAGTCAGCTTAAAAATGTATACAAACATTTAATTCAGCATGTCTGCCCAAAACAATGGCTACCAACAATAAATTCACCAAGTCAGCTCAACAAATCACATAGAACTCCAGTTGGTAAGCCAGAACTATCGAGCGACTGTAAAATTAACCGAGCAAGTCAAGCATCACCGAGCACCAGTGTTGATTGAGCACCACAGGCATGACCAAGTAACACATTCACCGAGCACCAGATACTACTGAGTTCCTTCAGTGACTGAGCTTCCTTCAATGACTGAGGTCATTGGTCAAGGCTGCAACTGAGTAACACCGGCCACAATACTAACACTCTATGCAGTTTCATTGAGGACACAAAATGCTCTGCCTTAACCTTGGATGCCCTTGCATCAGACACCCCAGGTTCCAAAAGATGTTCATATGTGAGAAGAACATCTTTCAAGATTCAACACATAAATCCTGAACTGGTTCTTCACATACAAGTCCTCCACCTTTCCTGCTTGCAAATTATTCCACTTAAGTTTCCTCTGTCTCTTCAAGTCTTTCTTGACAATGTATAGGTCGGTTCTCCATACTGATCATTCATTTTCTCTAGATCCACAATCTCAACTTGGCTACCAATACTCAGGCTTCTCCTACCAAGCATTGTATCCATCAAAGGCATCAGTGAAAACTTCCTATCATTCTTCTCAGTAGTAAACACATTCCAGACACAATCATAAATAGCTTTGCAATCATATTTCCAAGGTCTACCGAGCAATATATCACAACTATTCATCTTCACAATGTCACAAAGCACAAGATCCTCGTACTGGCCAATCTGAACATCAATGAAGCATTGTTCTTTAACTTCCAAAGCATGAACATCTTGTAACCAGCCAAGCCTATAAGGACAAGGATGCTTCATTCTACTCAAACCAATTTTTTGAACCAGGTCCTCAACAACAAGGTTATCAGTACTACCACTATCAACAATAACATCATAGAGTTTACCTTCAGTCTTGCATCAGGTCTTAAACAAGCTACTCCTTTGACAAGGTTCATCCTTTGTACTGAGCAATGTTCTTCAAAGCAGCAAGTTCTCTGATTCAGGTGCATTCTGAATGTTCTCATTCATCACAGTAGTTTGTTGGTCAACCTTCTTCACTGTACACTCAAAAGAACAGTGTCCTTCCTCTCCATAGTTATAGAAAGTACCCTTAAAGATAACTCTACCTATCTTTTTCTTTAGTTCTACAGGTTTCTGTTCATCTTCTGCATTAGTCGGTTTATCCTTCACTGAGTGATCAATATTTTCTTTCCCTTAGGAGTTACTAGGATGTTTCCTCTTCAACTTATCTTCTGCCTTCAATGCATACTGATAAGCATCTTCAACAGAATCAATCTTCAGCATACCAAGTTCATCCTGAATATTGAATCTCAAACCATTCACATACCAAGCTACCTTTTCCTTACCAAGCTCTCGGTGTCCAAACTGAATAGTAAGTTTGTAGAACTCCTTGGTATAATCTTCAATAGTTAGATCCTTTTGCTTCAGATTCTGCAACTTCTTAAACAAGTCAAGCTCATAGTCAGTCGGCATGAACTTAACTTTCAACTTAGTAACCATCAATCTCCACCGATTGATCTTTGTTTCACCTTCATCTTCTCGGTCTCTTTGTATTTATTTCCACCAAAGAGTAGCGTGTCCTTTCAACTTTGTCTGTGCTAATCTCACCTGAAGAGGATGTTCAATTTCTTCTAGCTCAAAGAGATCTTCAATTTCACCAATCCAATCAATCAAATTGTTGGGTTTCAAAGTACTAGAGAAAGTAGAAACTTCCATTCAGTAATTACTAAATCAAGCAACAGATTTAGGTAACCGAGTAGTTCTATCTTCACCAAATCTATTCCTCTGTTCATCACCACTAGATCCAGCAGTTTCAAATTCTTCAGTAGCTTCCTCATAGCCATCTTCAGTACCAACATTTTGAGGTATACCAACAACAGTTCTCATGATCTCGGTGACCATGTCATTCTTCATCAATTCCATCTCAGATCTGAAATCTGATTTCACCTTCTCTGTGATCCAGGATTTAACAGTATCACAAAGATCATAACTAACCCTAGGGTCCAATCTTCTTGGAGGCATCCTTAAAGATAAGAGAAACCCTCTGCAACAAACCCTCACTGACCACCTTGTGACAATTTCCAAGTTGTAACAAGTTAGATCTCAACCTGCAATCTTGCAAACAACTAGGGCACAATTCCACAAGTTCGGTGCTTTGGATCTGCAATCCAAATTGCGCACAATCTCTTCACCAACAAGATCAACTTCGCAAGATCACCTTGCTAGTTCAACCTTCTGCTTCAACAAGATCAAACTCTCGCTCTAATACCACCTGATGCAGTCAAGGATGGTGGATCCAATGAAGGACAGTCCAACCCTTGTAGCCAACATAATTACACAACAAATTACTCAAAAATGCAACACAAAGTAATTGTTTAACAATGATTTTCATTAACATGCCCGGTTGTAAGGCCTTCTGAGTTAGGGCCAATTACAATCAAAAAATAATTCTGCAAGATCCACAACTAGATCCAATACAATCTCAACTAGTTTAGCTTTGAAGACAATCAGAAGCTGATGGAAACCCTAAGGCAGATCTAAACTTGAGCTCGCAAGCCTCCAATCAATCTCCTTATTTCCAAGTATGCAAACCACTAGCTCTGCTACAAACAACTATAAGATTACAATCTAATCTGCAAGCTCATCAAGAACTTTTCCACAACTTTGCTAACTTTAGCTTGCAAGCTTCACATTTGATATCCCAGATCTGCTAAGTCCTTCTCCCCAAAAATCTCCCCCTAAACATCTACCCAAGCACTCCTTAAATACTAATCATCAACCACAAGTCGGCAAGATGAAACCATTAACTCCCGAAAATAAATAATTAAATACTATACAAGTCAGCTTACAAATGTATACAAACACTTAATTCAACATGTCGGCCCAAAACAATGGCTACCAACAATAAATTCACCAAGTCAGCTCAACAAATCACACAGAACACCAGTCAGTAAGCTAGAACTATCGAGAGACAGTAAAATCAACTGAACATGCCAGGCATCACCGAGTACCAGTGTCGACCAAGCACTATAGGCATAACTGAGTAACACATTCACCGAGTGCCAGAGACTACCAAGTTCCTTCAGTGACCGAGCTTCCTTCAATGACCAAGGCTGTCGGTCAAGGCTGCAATCGAGTAACACTGGCCAAAATACTAACACTCCATGCAGTTTCACCGAGGACACAGAATGCCCCGCCTTAACCTTGGATGCCCCTACATTAGATTATCATCATTTTTATATAGGTCAATCTCCCTAGTGTGAATATAGAGGAACATAGAGGTGTGAGTATTGAAGTTGAAGATCATGATCCCATGGAAGATGACGATCATGCACTAGAAAACACATTTAAAGATGATGGTATGAATGCATTGATCATTGACACATTTGGTACTAGTGCTACTGGTGCTAGTGTTGCTGTTGATGATGATGATTATGATGAGGATGACATTGACGTCGTCCATGATATACCTCTACTTGAGAAGGTAGACACGACCCTTTACGAAGGCTCCCAATCTACTCTTCTCTCTATTGTATTGTTGTTGGTGAATTTGAAGGTTATGAATGGTTTATCCAACATAGCAATGTCACGTATGCTAAGGTTTTCCATATATGTCATTATAGTCTATAAAAGGTGAAACATGTACCATTAAGATTATTTATAGTAACGACTTATATTATTTATTGCAGATTGATAGGTGACTTTCTATTACCACCATCAAATGTTCTCCCTCGCTCATACTGAGAATTATGTGCCACTATGAAACATATTAGAATGGAGTATCAAACAATAGATGTGTGTCCCGAAGATCATATTATTTATTATAAAGAACATGAAAATGCAACAGAATGCCCTGAATGTCATACGAGAAGATATCGAGATGATCAAATGACAAAAAAGGTGCCTTACAAGGTTCTTCATCACATCCTCATTATTCCATGTCTGAAATAATTATTCAGGTGCAATAGCTTGGTACAATTTATGGATTACCATGCATGCAACAGGAGTCGAGATGACATTATTTGAATGCCTGCGAATGGTTCATCATTTATGGACACAGAGGAAAAGTGGCCACATTTTAAAGAAGAACCTTGAAATCTTAGGCTTTCTCTGGCATCAGATGGTGTCAATCCGCATGGAAAGATGAGATTTGTTTACTCGGTGTGGCCTATTTTTTTTATAAACAATAACCTTCCTCCATGGATGTCAATAAAGAGGGAGCACATTATGTTGGCAATGATTGTTCTAGGGATTTTATTATTTTATAGTTATCTACATGTAATTATAAGTCTTGGAGTGAAATGGCCACAATAATTATCTAATGTTGTTGTTAATTCAACTAGGTAAGTACCAAGTGAAAGATATGAATGTATATATTACACCTCTTATCGACAAGTTGTTGGTGTTATGGAATGGTTTCACTATGTATGACATCTCTAGACCAATTGGACAAAGACAATTTTAATTCCATGTAATACTTGTGTGGAAAATTCATGATGCTCCTAGGTTGACATATTTTTGCGGTACATTGTGGTGAATTTTAGTTGTACGCAATAATTCAAATTCTAAAAATATACATATTTAATCCAATTGTATTGTTATATTGTAGGTCTTCAAACAAAAGGAAAATTTGCATGTCCAATGTGTGGTCCAAATTAAGATGAAATCTCATCATTCTAAAAGTTTAAGAAAGCAGGTGTTTGATGAGTATAAGCAGTTCCTCCCCAGAAATCATAAGTATCAGAGTGCAAAAAGACATCTTTTCAATGGGAAAGAAGAGACTACATCAAAGCCCCGAAGAATGACACCTCACCTATGGCAGTTGGAATATAATAAAATTTGAGGTAATATCGTTCCACCTAATGGTTGATGTTTGAAAATTATATATTTTGATTGTGTTTTGTTGGCTAATTATGTAGTTGATGATCTTGAAGATTGTGAAGGCATCACCAACCAGCTTCCAAAGGGACTAAAATGTTATCCCAGAGAATTTAGTAGGCTGCCCTACTATGAGCAACTACAAATTGTGCATTTGTTTGATACTATGCATATTGGAAAGAATGTAATAGAGACACTGTAGAAAATATTGGACGGAAGGCATGACAAAGAAAAACTTGGTAAAATTTGTAGTGACAGTCATGATTCCAATCATGCAATGAAAATTATCATGGAATCAAATAGAAATGGAGACCAAATTAATGCAAGTGCTCTTCCTTGGTTATTAACAGAGCAACAAAGTAATGCTATAAAAGAAGTGATCCGAAAAATTTGATTTCCTACAGGATTTTCTACGGATATAAGCAATCTCATATCAAAGAAAAATGATTTTGGGTTAGGGATGAAAACGCATGATTGGCATACCTTCATCAAGGTAATAGTCTTTTGTATTTACAATATATTTATGTAATTGCATTCAATTTTCATTGTATGAAATGATCAATTGATAATTGTTGCAATATTTGTTGTCCCCTATCTCTCCCAGAGAACTTCAACAATAATATCAAACAAGTGATATATGATCTTGGAAAATACATGAGGTAAGCAGTGATATTTGTTCAATATATCAAATAATAATATCAAATAAGTAATATATTGTAAAGTCTCGTATTTATATATTTATGTCTTGAATCCCTTGTAGGTGGTTTTCATCTAAAGAAATCCATAAAGAAGATATAAAATATTGGAAAAAAAGAATTTGTCGATTAATGTGTGAAATGCAAAAGTGTTTACCTCCAGCTTTTTTCAATGCACAAGAACACTACCTCATATAGCAAGTTGAGGAGATTGAATTGTGTGGACCTGTACATGCTAGGTCAATGTGGATGGTTGAGAGACACTTGAAATTTTTGGAGGGTTTGGTATGACAAAAAGCACGTCCTAAGGGTTCTATGGTTGAGGAATACATGGTATACTATATGATGGTGTACGTTACTCAATATCTTCCTAATCTTGCAGAAAAGACCCATATAGATTGCATTTGGGATCTCGACTCAAATAAAAAATTTGAAGGGGAGTACTTGGTGGGCAACGATAGATTTAGAAAACTAAAAGGTAATAAATTATGAGATGTTATTGTAGTTAATTAATTCTTAATCTTCAAAATAAATCTGTTGTAAGTCATCTATTTACTTTTGTATAGTTGCTAAAGAGTAGGATGCAATACATTTGTTTATTGCAAATAATCAAGATTGGATGACTGTATGGATTAAACGATGTCAACATGATGGTTATAGATTAACATAGGAATCTGTGTCTTCATTGGTTATACAAGCTCATCGTAATGGAGATCCCAATGTTACACAAAAGGAAATAGATTTAGCATATGGTTTAAGAGATCACCAGGTACTTATAAATTTGTTAATTAATCAACTGTATGTTTTTCAACTCTTGATGCAATAATTTATACATGTTTGACATTATTGCAGGTGAAACACCACAAGGCCATGTTTTACAATGGTTATAAATTTTGCATCAAAAAGTTGGATGACACAAAGAGAACTTGTGATTCTAGGATAAGTGCAGTGTTCCAGGTGACTAATATTTCATCTAGAAATGACTTACATCCTTGAGAGTCACAAAATTGATACTACGGTATTTTGGTTGATATACTTGACTATGACTTTAATTTCTTCAAATTAGTTCTCTTCATTATGAAATGGTACAGACTACGACTCAATAAAAATAATCTTGATAGAACTATTATTGAACATGACAATGGATTTCTAATGATTAATACAAGGTTGTTTGAGCCAGTTGGAAAAGAGCCCTATGTTCTTCCAAGCCAATGTGAGTAGGTATTTTACTGAGAGGTTCCACATAAACCGGGTTGGTCATTTGTTGTTAGACATGATCCAAGAGGAAGGCAGATAAATTATAATGTGATGGAAGAAGATACCGAGGAAGATGAAGAAGTGGAAGATGATGTAGATGATGATCACGATCAAGAGCTAGTCGAAGAAGAATATGAAGAAGAAGAAGATGTTGATGATGTTGCTACTGACGACGATGATGCTGCTACTGATGACAATGATGTTGCTACTGATGAGGATGATGATGAGGATGATGATGATGATGATGATGATGATGATGATGCTGATGATGATGGCGATGATAGTGGCGGTGACAATGTCGTCGTCGACGATGATCTTGACGATGAGATGGATGCAGAAAAATATCAATGACATGAATGAAATGTACAATTATGCTAGATGTTTGGCATGTTCTAACGATTGTTTTATATGTACTACTCCTATTCACCTTGTTTTATATGTCTTACTTATATATCTTTGATCTTTTGTTAAGAGAAATTTCTTTCTAAAAGAGTGTATTTAATCTCTATATGCTTAAAAAACCTCACTAGTTAAGACTATTCTCATTTGTAGTGGCCATGACAAAAATCAAATCACTTGAAAGACACGAGTAATTAGACATGCACAAATTAGTCACGTGATTAAGGAAATTACTTTTCTTTATAATTTTTTGGTGTATTTTTTTATATCAATGCATTTAATATAAATACTATCTTATGAGAGTTTCTTCTCCTAATTTTCTATTTCCTTGCACATCAATGATGTTAAATCATAGGGAATTCTCTTTGTTCCCTGCAATGGAGTGAGATAATTCTGAATTGCTTAGTAATTGCTTTTTATTGCATGGTTGTCTTTGGTTTGTCATTTTGTTTTGAGTGTCTAGTGATTTAAACCAAAGACTTCAACTTAGCCAAAAAATGTGCAAGTCTACATTAGTATGTTTCTTTTTATTGTAATTATAATTAGTATGAATGAACAAAATAACGACAATGCAATATTTGTGGTAATGCAATATTTGTCGAAATAGCGTCGATGACTTCAGTCAATGTGCCTATGTGTCAATGTGGTGTTGGCCCATGCATGTTGAAGATGTCACACACAACAAGTAATCTTGTGCGTCAATTTTGGGTTTCCCCAAATAGGAAATAGGTCTAGATACATGATTATATTTTATGTTTAAAAATAATGTGACAACTAATCATTTTATGAAGAACTGATGTACATTTGGTATTGCAAGGAAATAGTGGATGTCAATACTTTCGGTGGGTCAATGAAACCACATTTACATCTACCCCATCTACATCTATACCTGATGTAGGAAATGAGTGCAACTTGTGCAAGGCTCAAGAGGCAACCAGTGCTGCCAAGATTGCTTCAATGGCAAAACCAGAAATCATATTTCTGTGATGCCTTCTTTGTGTAGTTTGTGCACTACTTTGTTGGGACCATATGCGTAAATGTGGTTAATAGAGGGCTATTGTAGATACTAATTTTTTTTTTAGAATTTCTAGTAAGAACATGCACATAAACACGACAGATGAGAAACATAAATGTAGATATCACAATAGCTGAGAAACATAAATGTAGACATCATGGTCACAATTTTTTTGAGACACAACATAATCGAATGGTATACCCAAACGATGCAACACAACTATCACTCCTCTGGTTCCAAGTTTACACTGCGGGATCCAAAAACCATAGATAAGGAATAAATTTAGAGAGTGGAGGAGGGTCGCAATGACCAAAATAATACAGGGTCCCTATATTATTTCGGTCATTATGGCCCTCCTCCTTCGCTCTTTAAATTTATTCTTTATCTATGGGTTTTGTTTACTACAATGTAGACTTGGAACTCGAGGAGTAGTTGCGTTACATCATCTGGGTATACCACTCAATTATTTTGTGTTTCCAAAAAAACTGTGACCATGATGCCTACATTTATGTTTCTCAGCTGTTGTGACCCAGGACCCCTTATGACCCTTTACGATCCCTAAGAATACATCTTAGAGGTCTTAAAATGTCGTAAAGGGTCATAAGAGACTCCTAGGAGGGGTTAGATGCGCTTCCACCTTCACATGGTTGGCCCTGTTAAGTAGAGAATGCTAAAATATTCTCAAAACAAAGAGAAGCTCAATAATTTAAGATCTCAATCCACGTATGACAAATATATATTTCTTTTTAAAAAATAGTGAGCCATGGAAATTACGATGGAAACCACAAAATAATCGATGGCAAAACTAAAAATGACAGCTATCTGTCGAAAACATCAATCACTTCAAGGAGCAATGATCACTTCAGCTCACCGATCTCAACAACAATGCAAAGAGTAGCTTAATTCTATCTTCAAGCCGATCAATGCACAATCTACTCAAACTCCAAGTCAAGTCACTGCTACACTCCATAGGAACAAAGCATATCCAATTTAGACCAAAGAAGTCAAGAAGTCACTCAAATCAGATCCGAATGAAATCAGGGTCGCATATATCCCATGAACACATCAGGAAGAATGCATCTCTGATCGCCTCAATAATCCATGAGCCACTATCGAATCTACTGCAAAGTCATCTCTGAATGACATGACCAAATCACGAGCAAGAATAAAAGACCTTGACCAGCTAGAACTAGCTAGAACCAGATCTGCAAGAACACCATTCTAAATCAATACCAACTCGATTGAAATATATATATATATATATATATATATATATATATATATATATATATATATATATATAAATATTGATTTGCATCGCAACTACGACAACCAAATAAAGAGACAGATATCTATCGGAAACATCCAACAACCAGTCGTCGTATGCACATCATCGATGTCAGCAAAAAACCTACAAATGATAGATATACGTCGTAAATGTCTGACGGGTATCTATCGCATGCACAACATCACTATCATTAAAAAACTACAAACGGTGGCTATCCATCGTAAACTTTTGACGGCTATTCGTCGCATGAACAACATGTCTGTCATAAATAAACTACAAATGACGGGTACCCGTCGGAAGGTTCTGATGAGTAGCTGTCATTTGTAGTTATTTGCAATGAATGGGTGTCGCAATTGCGATGACCACAAATAGACCTGATGGTATGTTCACCATGTTGGCACCCCTTTTTTGCGATGGCCATAGTCATCGTAATTACGATGCCAAACGTAGCCGTCATTTTTTTAGACTACAAAACTACGACGATGGGTGGTATCTCTTAATCGATGGTATATTGTCAAAATACTGACAATCTACTATTAGAAAAAGGTCTCAAATGTACTAGTGATCATCCCAATCATCCATCGGGTTTCACCATTTTACTAGTCATCAATTTTTTAAATCGTGGCTTTTCAATGTTTCATTTTGTCTATTTACCACATGATGAAAAAATAATACACACCCTTCACTAGCTTGTTCAATTGCTTGGCCATCTGACGACGTCCACTATTTCTGAAAAAGCACGATGACATTCAGAAGGAAATGGTGTAGACAAGGTAGCCGCAGAGAGGAGGAATTAGGAATTAGATGTGTTTTCTTGGCAATTTCTATGAATGGCAAAGTTGATCTTTAGGAGTGCATATTGTTAGTCTTTACTTGCAAGGAGGATCCCATTTGCATTTCTAGAGGATATTCATGGGAGATTTGTGAAGACACATGGAGGAGTTGTTCATATGGCTCTTGCTTATGCTATGAATGATAAATTTTGTAGAGTGGTAAGCGAACAGATAGAATTTATTTGAATGACCCAAATGTAGAAAAAAATTAACTGTATTGGGGGAGAGATCTCCCAAGTAAGGGTTCAAGTTTGTGTGGCCTCCTCCTTGTTTGTTATTTTGTGTTGTTGTAATCTATTTAGTCTAGTTTTTTGTTAATTTTTAAGAAACATTGAAGATAACAGTCGATGAAGGTTTGATCTTTGCACACAAGCCAAATCATGCAAGGACAAGACCCATGTGTTGAATTGGAGAAAAATCAAATTGTACCTTGCAAGTACGAAAGACCAAGATTGCATTGTCTAGCAAGATCGCCAAGGTCTGTAGCTGCTATGTAAAGCTCAATTCCTTGCTCCTTCGTGCAAGCACAACTCATTCTCTGTATCCACAAGTAGACATATAAGAGAAGGCCTAAATAATAAGATGCATTACCATGTCCCAAATCCTAATTACCAATACCAAACAGGGGTATTTACATTATACCATCATAATTAGGGCAAGAAATTGGGGTAGGGCAGGATAGGGCAGGGAATTTATCTCCATCCCTCGGGTTTCTCGGATTTACCCCAAATGAGGAAACTATAGAGTCAACTCTAATAGAGCCCTCCACACCAATGACCTCTATTAAAAAACCGGCCAAAACATTCCTTAGCCACAAATGGCCCTACTCAACCCACACCATGTCAGACACGAGGAAAAATAATAGGAAAAACAAAAATAAAAGCCAACTTTTAGCCAACAACGACCAAATTATCATCATCTATAGGGTGGAAGAACTACCCAAATCAATTTCCTCATGAGGCAAAAAAAATAATAACACCAGAAACCCCTTTGAAAACCCTCAAAAAATGGCTCCATAGATACAAAATCCTTTGAGACCTAGAACCACAGGTAGGGAGTCAATAAAACCGGTGAAGCACCAATCATTATGGAAGAGCACACAGTATTTTTCATCAAATTCATCCAGGGGAAAAGAATACTCTTCATCCATAGAGAAACCAATGTTGTTAGATCGCTCCACACTGTCGTCCACAACCAAGCCACATTCAAAACCATCTCCAGAGAACACATCCGCAAAGCAAGACACTGAGAAGAGAGGCTCAAACACATGTAAAGTGGGTAAAAGAAACACGTGTTTGAGGTTCTTAACATACAAGCTTTTATGGTATATTTTCAATTTATAGAAAGAGAGATGTACAAATTAAATCATAAAGGTATTCACAACAATGTCCACATAGAGTTCTCACATCTTGATTCCCCCGAAGCTGGACACTATAGGAAACTTGATTGAAATAAGGTAGGGGAATTGAAATGGTTTACAGAGGAGCGCAGTGAAGATACTTTGAAAATGATGAATCTACTAATGGGCCAACACTCAGGAAATTGGGATTTTCCACCGGAGTAGTAATGCAGTAAAAGAAATTTTACTGCTTGGGATGAGGAATTAGTGAAATGAAATCTATGGAAGTTGAAGAAGCTATGAAATGAAACAAAATTTAGTCATCTGCTTGACCAGTGGCTATCACACTTTGTACAACTATTCAATGCCATGAAGTACTTTAAAACTAGCTTTGTAATCCACTGCCTGTATTGACAACTAGAAGCATCAAAATCATTCCTTTTCACCCTTTTCGACAAGTCTCCTTATATGAGATGTCTAAGTTGTAGTGTGCAAGCTCAAAATTTTAATGAAATAACAATAACTAGGCTTAAAATTTTAATCTCGTTTACCTTGGAGGTATCTTATGCAGGGCACAGTAGTACCCACAATATTTTCTGGGATCCCAACTCATAGTATTACAGTATGATATATATAGACATAAAGAATCTCAAAATTTAGAAACAAATAGCCTAAATCCTTTTTAATATATATCTTCTAATATAAAAGGTGAAATGGGTATGCCTTAAACTTACTTGCAATGCCAGCTCCCAACAACTTTGATCTACCACAAACAGTATTCTGCACACCACATTGACTGCAGCTTATGTTATTATAATTTGCATAATTCATTCAATATATTCAATCTATGACTTCATCTATCATAGATAAAAATATCAACAACAAATTTCTTCCTTGTGAAAATTGAAATATAATTTGTCGTGGGAAAAAACCTTTTATGACCCGCTGCAAAGGATTGAGAAATTGTGTCCGTCACGAAGCTGTTCAAGAGAAATGTGAACAAAAGAAGCACCCACCCATTCATTATGTCGTTTTAGCCCACTTTGTCATTTGACAAAAACTCTACTACTAGCAATCACACCTTGGTGTGCAATAGGTAAGCCCTAGTTATTTGGAAGGGACATTGCCATTTTTATCTTTTTAGATATTAATGGATAATTACTTTTAAAATTAATTAATTGAATAGTAACATTGTTGAAGAGGTATATAATATAGTAAAAATAGTAATATTTATTGATTATAACTTTCCCCTTTAAAAAAGAACATCACATTTTAAATCTTTTTTTTAGAGGATGGATACAGATAATTATAATCACATAGAATTCTCATACCTTATAAAAATTGACAAACCCTAAATATATAATTATATTATGCTCGCCCAAGCACTTATCTTACTCCATGCGGTGGTAATGAAAAGAAATTTGATTCTTCTCTTGAACTTTTAAAATGACTATAATATCAATGATTTATTTTGCCCTTGTCAATTTCTCATTAATTTGATTCTCTCTCTTTAATTTCATCTGTACTTTGTAGCCTTGCATACGAAACAAAGATGTATCATATATTATAATTTCCAAAAAGATCATCCTCGCCCAATAGTAATACCTACAAACTTTTTAATGGATATTACTAGAAGAAACCCATTAGCAGGGAGCATTATCAATGCAAAAAGATCATCCTCGCGGATACTAACATCTGCAGTGTAGATTCCAAACATGAATCTGAATGTGACAGAAACCAAGAACATCAAACTCAGAATGAAATGCATGACCCACCATAGACGAAGAGACTTCAGATAGACAGTAGTCCTAGATTTCTTTTGATTACCATTGCTGCAAATATAATCCATGAAAGTGCTTGTAATCAAATATAAAATTAAATAGAGTCGATTGAATGAAAAGTCAAATTATATCAAAATCTAAATAGTAATTAAATAATAATTTTTTAAAAATATAATAACTAATAAAAGACTAAATTAAAAGATATATATTTAATTTATTAGAATTTGAGAAAATGAAAAGTAAGTAATAGTGTAGGATTGGAAGATATGAATATAAGTCTTTTAAGATGTTTATGAAGGTTACTTAATAAAAAAAAAATTTAACTATTAAACTTAACAATATTTCAAAACATACTTTGTATTATTATATTTATTTTATTTTTTAATATTGGAATTCAAATATTTATTTGTATAATTTAATTTAATAGTCTTTGTATGTATAGATTTAATTTTTTTTTAATGTACATTATTTAGTTCAATCATTTGACATATCTCTTATTTCAAAAGATTTATCAAAGGCGTGCAAGACAATTGAAATGTCTGTCGCCGTTAGATTTGTCTGTCCATAGTTTTTCCCTTTTTTCTTTCTCTCGTCGGTAATTTGGACATTCATTTTCATCACTGGTTCTTGTTCAGAAAATGAAAGAGATTCTTCTCCTTACAAACTATTGGATCCTAGTCAGACTAGTCTGGTGGCTTATCATATATTGACGCATCAACCCTATGCGCCACAATATCTTAAATTGTATAGTCCAAAGTTTTGTTGCATTATGACAACCATTTTTACTCATTTCGTCGACAGTGCCTGTCTCTCCCAGAAAAAGTTTGGAATCAAGCTTCGGGCTGAGTAGGAGAGTGAGCCTAAAAATAGCTAGGGCCAGAGGTAGCACCAATTGCGGAGTTGAACCAATAGAAGAAGCACCTGTCGATCTTTACCATAATGGATAAAGGCCCAACAACTAAGGCAAGAGAAGAACATGTAAAAGCAAAGGCAGTTGATCATCCATCAACATAATGAAAAACAAGCTAAGCGCTAAACCGGTTAAGTGACCCTTATAACCCAAGATATGCCCGTCCAAGGTATGAAGTGTAAGATGGTGGAAAGAACCCATTAATCGTGCAGACTATAGTCAACATAATTGCAATTGACCTCGTTAACCCAACAACAGAAGCAAGGGCAACAGAAAAAGTAACAAGCATGATTTCATATGTTTGCGGTATTTAGAAATGCTCTAGGACAATATTTTTTATTTCTATATCAAATTTTGCTTTAGATAAATCCTTCAATTAACTAGTTTTATGGTTTTGAACAAGGACAAAAAGATAATATATACAAATGTGTATGTGGTATATGTGATTATATTGTAGATTTGTTATTTTAATTTTCAAATCTAAATTTTCCTAGAATGATTTCTCCTTGTTCAACCTTTCCTTAAATTAATCTTTATTTTTTAATGCTCATTGAATGTCTTTAAGTTCTAAAATGTAGCTTTAAGTCACACAAATTTATGCCAAGTCTAATCATGACAACTAAAATACATAAATTAAACAATCTAGAATCAATCTCAAGTAACATAAGATTGATCCTAAGCATAATTTGGTATCAAAGCCAAATGGAGTGTTCTAAGTGTGTAGAGATCTTCATTAATTTGAGTGTATCTGTGTTCAATAGTTTTCAACTTGGTATCAGAGTTGAAGGTTATAATGGAGTGCTTGTAGTGTTATGTTGTATATGGTTTCTCTTTGTGTTGTTGTGGTTATATTGTGTGCAGATGCTGACCTATTCTGGTGATCTATTTTGGATTGAGTGCCAACCAAGCGTGTCATTTGCAGAGTAATAATGAGAATGTTGTCAGTGTTGCCCAAATCATAAATATAATAATTATACATGTAATAATTAAATATAATAGAATAATAATAATAGACATTAATAATAACTTATTATAATATGAAATATTCATAACATCTATTATTATTCATAATAAATACTCTATTATTTACTTTTACTTTGATGGGTAGTATTTGCTTTGTATTCAAATATAAAGCATAGAGCAATTTTACATGGTATCATTAGAAAAAATTTAGTCTTCTGCAAAGCTCAAAAGATCAGAATTTGTAACCCTAGACATCATCCATACAAAAGACTAAACCCTATCCATAGACAAAGACCATCAAACATCCCCAAAATACATCTTGTGTAGCAAGACAATATAGATATCAACAAAAAGTAATTGTGTTTATCATGTAGATCAAAGAAGCATCACACAAGCCTACCAAAAACTGGACCTGGTAATTCATTGTGGTTGATTGGAGGACTGAATCCTTTGAACCTTGGTGCACTTCCCATAGGTCTACCCTAATGATGTGTCCAATCGAAGCCACCTAAGCTCTACATTCATGAACCAAAGATAGGCAACGACCACTATCTCGAAACTCCGCCTTCAACTTAAATGACCATCCTTTGCACATGATAAGCAATGCAATGAAAAAGGCCACCAACCAAGACACAACAAGCTCATACACCAAACCTACATTTACTCACCTTTGATGTAAACAGACACGTCCTCAGCCTTCATGTCTTCCTAGGGACACCTACTACTTTTGATGTGTTGCATCAAAAAATTCTAGCATATCTAGATTAGTCGATGACTCAACAACCACCTTAGAAGACTTATTTGCCTGTACATTGCATCACATTTTATGAGGATATTTTGAAATTGTGGAATGATGCAAGAAGTCCATTATGATCTTCACCACCTTGTTAATATGCCAATCCTCTGAGCTCCCTTTAATAATTGTATTTGTTATATAATTTGAGAGTCCCCATCTAGGTGGACTAATTGTGCTATCCCTAGTCTTTTTGCTAGTTCAATCCCAAGAAGGGTAATTCTTTCCACTACTATACTATTTTTTAGATAGGGGTCAAGGGATGAATGTATCATGCTAAAGGTCTACCTTTCTAGTCCTTGGCAATGTTGCCTAGTCTTGATGGTCTTGGGTTTCCTTTGGAAGTGTCATCAAAGTTCACTTTTACCCATCCTTCTTCCAGAGTAAGTGTTAGAGTAAAGTATTAATTTACCCTCCCTCTCTCCCTTCCCCTCCCCCTCCCCCTCCCCCTCTCCCTCTCTATGTGTGTGTGTGTGTGTGTCTTAATCTACCCTATATCTCTTTGCCTCTTCATTTGTCTCTTTCCAAATTTCTTCTTTTATGTCTACCCCATCGTCCCCCCCTCAAACATAACATATGTTAGTAATAGAGTTATTATATTTTTCATGATTGAGAGATTTATTTTCTTAATTGACCTTCAAAACCTCTTCGACATACCCATTGCACACCAAAATACAATAGACTAGTCGTTAATTTTTGACATTATTCAACTAATAACATTTACAAGAATTAACAATACTTCATACACAAAGTTACTTAAATACCTAGCAGCTCTTCATCAGTAGCACTTTTAAGTCCTTCAGCTAAATAACCACGTGCATTCAAAGATCCAATACTCTTATTGACCGAAATTAAACTTAAAAATAAAAGTTTGACCATTAAATTAAATGAGGTGGCAGATTGTTTATGCACACATGGCTGAATAATTTGGATGTAAATTAGCCAAGGACATTTGCTCATTCTTCCGTAGAAAATATCCGTACCAGAATATCCAAAACAGGCAGATATTATGATGCTGTAAGTCTCTTCCAATTTCAATACCGGCGAATCCTTTCTCTTTCATGAGATATTTGCTTTAATGCCGAGCAGGATCTGTAATTCTGTTTCCAATTGCCTGACAACTGCTCCTGCCAAAAAAAAGAGTTATTGAGTATTAATTCATGAATGAATGAATTTTAATTTACTACAATCTGCTTCGCATTGAACTGAGCTCGACGCATAACAGCCTAAAATATCAAATGCAACGACACGCAGGCAAACGCAGAAAAAGCCCTAAAATATCGTTTCAAAGAACAAACCCCAATTGCCCTATAAAAATCCTATTCTACCGAGGTTTCCTTCAATCCCCTCCATTAAATCTTCTTCTCCTTCAGCAAGGAAGAAACATTGTGTGCACATTAAGAGCAGAGAATGGAAACGCAAATGATAGAAGCGGTAGGCATGGAAATAGTGGTGGAATCCGCCAGAGAGCTCAAGAAGTCAAAAATGGCGCCGAAAACCAGGGCTTTCGCGCTTTGCTTCATTCACGGTGCAGGCAAGCACGGCCGCAGGCTGTTGGAGCACACAACGGCGGTGGACAGAGAAAACGGAAGAAACCCTAGGTGGAACGAGGCCATTTCCTTCGCTCTCCCTGAGTCTTCCCTTCAGCAGGACCGCCTGCTCCTTACAGTCCAAATATGCAACCAGAGGACTTGGAGCCCTAATGTCATCGGCCATGTGACCGTGCCGCTGAAAGAGCTGGCAATGCAACAGCTTGAAAATGGTGAGAGCTTCCAAGTGCTCGGCCCTTCCGGGAAGCTGAAGGGAACCCTAAATCTTTCGGCGAAGTTGAGCAACAAAACCAGAATTCATGTCAATCAGTTCCTGCACCAGACGTCGCATGCGATGACCGCCAAGGGCAACGATTTATGTGCACAGACCGCCTCTGGTGCGATCATGGTGGCGGGGATTTCCAGTAGCATTTTCTGAAATAAATTATCCTCCTAAAACAAATTTGTGCAATTCTTTACATACAATTTGGAGATTTCCAGGAACATTTTCTGAAATATATCAGCATTCAACCATTGTTTACATAACTTTATCATTGTTGCCCCGCCAGTTCCTTACAATTTGGAGGGAATTTAATTTCACTGCACAGCGACGTGCATTAGATAATTTTTTTTTAAAATCGAAATTTATTATGTGGTCAAATCTATAATATATTTATATAATTTGATATGGGAAAGTTATTCAACTAAGATTATTATATTACCAACAACAAATACTTTATATAACTTCTGTTATTAAAGTATGATCCTTTTATATAATAGAGATGAGATTAGTATATAATAGAGATAATAAAATCAATTTTATTATTCGTCTTGTTCTATTGGACTTTAAATTATATTATGTAGATCTAAATAAATTATCGATAGAAATTTTGGATAATCTAAATAAAAGGGATTAATACAAAGTTTTCCCTAAAATATCATTTATTTAGATTCAAGATAGAAAATAGAATCATTGTGTCAAACTGTATAAGCAATTTGAGGTTTCTCATTAAAAAACTAGTAAAAGTCAAAGCTCTAGTAGATGATTATCATATGAAGACTATTTTAATAAATAATTTTTCTTTATATATATTAGTATTAGTTTTTTCTCTTAGATAAATAACTTCTCAAACCCTAGAGGATCTTGTTTTAGCTCTTTTACTAGAAGAGAAGAGAACAAATAAAAAGATAAAAGAAGTTGATTATCAATATTCAATTATATAATTAATACTCATGAAGCAATCATTAAAGATTAAGTACAAAGAAAGGGGAAATTGAATGTTATTATTGTAAGGAAAAGGTTCAGAGAGCTTGAACTTGTAGAACTAAAGCTAGTGACGTTCTTGAGGAAAAAGCCAAAGACAAAAACAAATGAAGTTAGCTTGTGTTGGGGATGAGAATTTGTTGAAGGCATTTGTTGGAAATTATTGTTTTGAAGTTACTAGGAATGGATATTTTAGGAAGCCTTCAAATTGGAGCGCTTGGAAGCATCAAAGACTAGAGGATTTTTACCATCTCAAATTAGCTTCTCACTTAGAAATGGTGCTTTGGATGAGAAGTGTATGTTTTTGCTTTATTTTTTATGCACAAAGTATCGAAGAATGCCTATATTGTGAAGTATTTTTTTAAAGATAAAAAGGGATCTAAAGGAATTTGATGTAAACTCAATATGGATTGTTGCTCAAATAGTTTAAGAGTTAATGGAGCTTAGGAATTATAGTCTTTCAATGTAGACAATTTAATGTCTTGTAAAACATTTAGACACACCTAAATAAAAATATAGCTCATGATAATAGACGAGGAAAAATAATTGTATATTTTTTAAATTGAATACTCTAAAATTCATGCATATAAAAAAATTCATTATTCCTTGTTTATTCAAGAAATGTTCTCATTCGCATCCTTGGTCAACATCATAGAATACCTATTTGTTATCACACAAATGAAACATTTGAGGTGCAATTTAAATCTAAATGTTAAGAATGTTAACTTTCTTATCTATTTATCATAGTTTAATTATAACTAGTTTATTACGTTAATAAAATCAACAACATTTATCCTCATCATATGAGAATCAAACTATCTCATCAAGAATTTCATGTTATTTTTATAATGCATATCTTATGACATGCAACATAGTTAAGGATGTGTTCATTTATCATTCTAGAATACTTGCAAATGACTTGAAGAGTCGGAAGGATGTGTTGACACAATCAATTCTTGAGGAATATTTTTCAATTTTATCACAAGAATAGTTATTGTTGGTTGTGTGTATCATTGGAATAGGGCCATCACACATATGTACACTCAAGAATCCCAAAATCCAATTCTGCATTGGGCAACATCGAGGCAACATTGGGTTATGACAATGGCATTCACCATCAAGGACAAGAAAATGTTTTTAAATAAATGAAGAAAGAGTTATCAGCAAGACCTTGGTTGATGATGGTTACAGTGTGTGTATCGGGTTCAGTCTCACCGATGAAACGGTTTCAATGAAAGAACATAAGTCAGATGTATTTGCAAATAGCACAAATGACATATCCCACATTGGTGGTGCACAATGTTAGATTTGTGCTTTTATATGTCAATGCTCACTTAAATTCACTTGCCAAAGGCACAATGCCTTTTGGCGGAGGGCACACGCGCATGAGGCTAAACTGATGTGTAGCTGATTATTGACTTTAGTGCGCTCGAAAGCAGACAAAGACAAAGTTTGGAAAGCCATAATTGAAGTGGATTGTCAATGTGGCACAAGAAGACAAATCAGAGGGTGCCACATGGCACTTGTTGATGACCAGTTTGAGGTGACGGTGTGCGTGACTTCATTGGTTAGAGCTAGCGGTCCCAAAGGTACATAATGGTCAGCTTGATAGTCAGCATAACTTCGGCGGGCTAAAAGGACGGTCGATGCTAGTAGTTCTGAAGATACAAAATGGTTTAGCTGGCAGTTGGCGTGACTTCGGCGGTTAAGTTTGTAGCTAGGATTGAAGGGTCACGAGGTTACATATGCGGTTTGTGTAGCTTCAGGTGGCTAGTTCGAAGGTTGGAGATGAAGGTTATGAAGTTACGAAGGAGTTTGGCTAGCGGTTAGCGTGACTTCGACAGTTATGTTGGTGGTCTGCACTGAAGGTTGTGAAGTTACAAAGGGGTTTGGTTGACAGTTGGCGTGACTTCGTGAGTTATGAATATGGTAAAAAAAGTGTATTTTGAAGCTACGACATTGACATCAGGCGATTTGTGAGATATCATGAGGTTTTCTTGGTTATTCAGGGTGATGATTACGATGTCGCATTGGTGCACCAAGCGGTCAGGCGTAGTTTCACAAGGTTAGGCCCACGGTTAAAGAGAAAGGTCACAAAGTTACACGCATGGTTAAGCTAGCATTTGGCATGACTTCGACAGTTAAAATCACAATTAAGATATGGGGTTCCAAGGTTATGCTAGCAGTCTGCGTAACTTTGCAAGATGAAGGGTATGTCGAAGACCAATGAAGAGAATCCACTTGGTTGTACCAGATTAAATAAATATGAATACATATTCCCAAGGATATAATCTTAGCAGTCAAGTGTACACAATGATATTTCAACTGATTTTTTAAATGCCAATGGTCATAGTTATGAAACCCAATGACCATCTGCGGACTAATGGAGCAATTATGGATTGAGGAAAACTTGCATTTGGATTTGCTTATGTTTTCTAGATTTTCATTATGTAATCTGACAATTTCAGTCATTGACATAGGATTAGTTTTTCTTTATGAAGAGTCATGTTTATTTGAATCTTGTTTTCATCCTTTCATTTTCATATAAATTAGGATACCAAAATTAACAAGGGCTCTGATAACATAAGATAGAATAGAAGAAGATGAAGGACTACAACATGAACTCTTATGTACTATATTTCAAAATCAATACAAGATAAGTATTTTCTCTCACTTGTGGTAATAAGTTTTCAATTAGTCCCTCAGATAAATCTATTTCATAGATTGTTTCATTGTGAAAATTCTTATGTTATTATAATCTGAAATTAAATATACAGTTTGAGCATCAGATAAAAGGATTGGTTGTCAAAATTTTCTTTGTTCTATTGGTCTTTCAAAGTAGAGTTAAATCCAGTAGAACTTTTTGTAGACTCATATTTTTATTATAATTCATATAGAAACCCTTGAAATGATGGTCTTATTTTTAATAACAAGTTCTTAAAATTGTCTCTGAGGTTGTGCATAGGATTGAAAGTGGATTGACTCTATTGCCCAAGTAGAAGCAATGCACTGATCTTATCAATTATTGGATATAGTCATGTTTGGTTCATTGTTTAAAGTTTTAGGATATTATATTCATCATTCATTCATTTTACACATCTTTTATCAAACATTCTTGCAATTAACCAAAGTATTCAAGTTTTTGCAGCATTCAATACCCTATAGTTGTGATATTCATGATCGCATTCATCTCAATAATTCACTTTCCAACTTGAGAGAATACCCAAGGTCTATATATTTTATATCTTCTCTAAAAAGCCTTCAACCAACAGATTTCGTTGAGGTATAGGCCTACTAGCCTTGGTCCTACAGAGCTAGAATTGCAGAGGTTCCAACCTTATGCTTGGTTGAACCTGTCATTTGGCCAAATCACTTTGGTTTCCCATCATTAGATTGGAAATTCCATAGGAAATCTAATTTGTTGATTTGAGTACCAATAGATTGGCGACTCTACTGGGGATAGAGATCGTAAAGAACACCTTAAGAGTTTTTGGTATCAGACTAGTATAGAGTAGTGGGAATTTACTTGATTTGTTGAAATAACAGATAGTTTTCTAAAGTCCTGATTTTGGAGAGATTCTAATTTCTTTTCTTGCCCCATCCGAGTCATGCAATACCAATAGATTGACGACTCTACTAGGGAGTTTCTCACAATTTGCATTATGAAGATACTTAGAGATTCTTGTTTTGCATATCATAATTGAATGATATATGTAGACTCTATTGGAAGAGAAGAACTTTGAATTATCACAAATTTTTCCTCGAAATTGAGCCGGTGACTCTAATATGATATATGCAGTGTTTTGTTAAGAGAAGAAAGAATAATCCCATGCACGTATCTATTAGATACATGTAGGGTAGAATGTCTTTACATGAAGGATCAAATAACCATATTGAATTGGATACATAGTCCAGGAGAGGTAAAAAATCCATTTCGGATATGACTTTTGTTGGATCCAAAAATTTCGCAAAGAGAGAAAGTAGACATCAAGATGAAGGTGATGATCCACAATCTAGTCATCATACTAGTGATGAAGATAATAGAAACTCATTCTATACAATTGCAAATGAAAGTAATGTCTGACAAGATGATGTCGAAGATGAGGAACATAACGAAGAAGATGAAGAATACTGCACTAGGATAGGTGAGATTTTCCACGAATTGGTAAATCTAGATCCTAGAGATAAAAAGGCAATTAAGGTCCTTAGAAGGCAACCTAATGAGGTATTGGAGATTCTTGGGATAACAAGAGATCATATTATTACCCCAAAAGGAGATAGGAGAAGATTTGAGTAGACAAATGAAGAGGGAGATGGAACAAGAAGAAATAATGGCGAAGATAGAGCACTAAAATATAATCCCCCTCGTAGAAAAAATGTTGAACAAGTCTTAAACAATGGGTATGCCAACCCACTATTTGAGGAAGGTAGAGAAAGAAAGAGGAACAATGATGGACATTGGAGGAAACCAAATAATGGGAATAAGTACCCTGAAAATTATATGAATCAAAACCATGGGAATCAACAAAATAATAATCAAAGAGGTCAAAATCATAGGAATAACAATTATCAAAATTTGGGGCCAAGGATAAATAATCAAGGTGGAAACTATATGAATGCTAGAGCCCCTATAGTGATTGAAAGATATAGGCAACTAGAGTTCACTGGTATACTGGGATTCCCAAATCCTATATCTAATGAATTAAGAAATGCTATCCCAAAGTTTTTCAGGAAATGGGTTAGAATCTATTGAATGGCACTGCATAAATCTAAAAAATACTATTGAGGAATTGGAAGAAAATAATGAAGATGTGTTCATGAAGCTTTTTGTTCAATCCTTGAAGGAAGATGCAGCTGAGTGGTATAGAGGATTACTAGATAGATCTATCTCGATTTGGCAAGATTTTTTGGATCAGTTCATGGAGCAGTTTGGAGATCATAATGATACTTCTTTTGCCTCACATGAATTGACCAGCATAAAAAGGAACCAGAATGAGTCAATACTAGAGTTTGATAAAAGGTTTAATAAGGTGCTCAATATAATTCCAAGAGATACCAGACCTATGGATTCATTCTTGATTTATTTTTATTTAGGTGCTTTCAATAGTAAAACCCATTATGAGATTAGGTCTCATAGACCAACCTCATTGCAAAAAGCCTTCAAAAATACCATAATTATTAAAAATAATAGGAAGGTTTCGGGTAGGGTTTCCAAAAGAGATGATCCCAAGTTATTCAATCCAAAGGTCCCTAGGCATAACAAAGAAGAAGATAAAATGGATAAGTTGATGAATATGGTAAAGAGTCTCCAAGTCAACAAAGGTAGAGATAATTTTCAATTAAATAGGAATGAACGTCCATTTATCAAAAATGAAAGGTACAAGATACATGATATGCCTTATAACACAACATGGAAGGATGGGAAACCAATTACGACAAGGAAGGATGGGGATAATCCTAATCCTTTAAAGAAAGAAAATCATTTTGTAGATAGTGGACATTGGTGTGAGGTTTGTGAATTACCTCATTCACCTAAACAATGCCTAATAGCGCAGAACATTTTGGAAGAAGAAAATCAAATGGATGATGAACAACCTATGGTTAATACTCTATCAATTGACCCATATTGGGGAGGAGACAATGATGATTTGTCAGAGGATGAGTATATGTCTGATGCAAGTGATAGAAGAATGAGACAATGGGATATTCAACAAGTGTTTTTAGAGGATGGAGAAAACCCCAAAATCAGAAGATTGATAGATAAAGAAGTGAGAGCATATACTATAGCAGCATTGGAATAGGCTCGTAGCAATTGCCATCTAAGAAATAGGATAGTAAACAATGACCAAGAAAAGCTAGCTGGGATGTTTGAAAAAGTTACTAACAAAGAAAATGAGATAAATAAAGGAAAGGAGACCGCCCCAAAGAAGTAGGTAGAGCAGATACAATCTCCAAAACTTACTAAGCCTCCGGATAAGCATGTAGTTCTGGTAAGAAAATCTCTAACTACAATTATTTAATGTCTCAGGAATTATCACAGGTAAGAATTTATGCTCCCCTAATTGAAATTATGAAATTCCCTGATTACAAGAATGAAACTCTTAAAACACTAGCCAATGTAGGAGCTCCTAAGGAAGATATAAAAGAAAAATAGGATAATGAAGAACCACCAATTATTTATTTAGGGACTACTATGGATAAAAAGTATTTCTCAAGTTGATCTATTTTATTTGGCTTTATTAATGAATAATAAACTAGTCAAGAATTGTATGATTGATTCGGGGGAAGCAGTGAACATTATGCCATTTGATGTTACATGAAAGAATTAGGAATGAAGGTTGACACTACTTATGTTAGATGTTATGCTATGGATAATAGGTCAATTCATGTTGTTGGAATAATGAAATATGTTGAATTTAAATTTCCTACTTATCCTTAAATAT
The DNA here is from genome assembly GCA_027943335.1 of Chamaecyparis obtusa. Lineage (NCBI taxonomy): Eukaryota > Viridiplantae > Streptophyta > Pinopsida > Cupressales > Cupressaceae > Chamaecyparis > Chamaecyparis obtusa. The sequence goes on along the minus strand of BSBK01000179.1, from coordinate 372,098 downwards.
CTGATAAGATTGATATTACTGTGGTTGAAGTACCTGCTAATTATGGGATGCTTCTATCTAGGAAATGGTCTAATTTAGTAGGTGGAAATGTTCAATTAGATTTCTCTTACTCTTCTATCCTAGTAAATGGCATATATGTTAGAATTGATAGGGAGCCAAGGGCCTCCTATATTATTGAAGGAACTTAGATCCAAATCAAATGACATGTTTTTTCCACACTGACATGGAAACTTTCAAGGTAAGTATTTATAAAGACGCCATGCAAAATAGTGAACTTATTGAAATACATGATAGATAAAATGAGAATATGATTTGGAAAATGTATTTTGATGGGTCATGTTGTAAAGATGGAAATGGAGCAAGAGTGGTCTTTATTTCTCCAAAAGGGAAATTGTTTAATGTACTATTTTCTTTTATCTTTTGATTATACTAATAACGTTATAGAGTATGAAGCACTATTGTTTGGCCTCAGAATAGCAAATAAGAATAGTATTAAGTCTCTTTGTGTTTATGGTGATTCTGATCTTATTGTTTCTGAGATTAGAAATAAATTTTTCACTAAAAATTATAAAATTAAAAGATATAGAAATGAGGTTTGGGATCCCATAGAATGCTTTGATGATTTTGCTATAAATTGGGTAGATAGATCAGAAAATATTCTTGCAGATTTTATGGCTAACTTGGTAGTGAAGCACAATGATATTCCCTAAGAAGACATCATACAAGTTGAGATTAAGACCAGACATGTAATACTTGATAACATTTACAACTTGAATTTTTTGAAGATGATAGAGATATTATCAAATTCCTAGCATGTGAGAAATAGTATGAAGACCAGTTTGTAGACTTAAATGCTCATGTTGAAACAATAGATGGGAATGAATTTTTATTTGGAAAAGAGGTGATACAACTTAAAACCAATAAGATCCCAAAAGGGTTGGTGGATTTAGAAAGAATGTTTGATAATGAAGATTTTAAAAAGGAAAACAAAGTTGTTGACACAATAGTAGAAGAAGTGGATGAGGTAAATTTGGGGAATGAATATACTCCTAAAGAGGTTTTTATCGGCAAAAAGTTGACCCCAAAGGTCAGGACTAATATTATAGGATTATTAAGGAAATATAAACATGTATTTTCCTGGTCATATGATGACCTCTAAGAATACAGAGAAGATTTATTCCAACATGAGATACCTCTCAAACCAAATGCAAAACCCTTTAGGAAAAGACAAAGGCCAATAAATCCAACTTTGGCTCCTAAGATGAAAGAAGAATTGGTCAAAATGAGGGATGCTGGTATAATAAAACCAATTAGACACTCCACATTGGTTTCAAATTTAATACCTATTAGGAAGAAGAATGGAGACATTAGGCTTTGTGTAGACTTCGGGAACTTGAAAGTGTCTTCACTTAAAGGCAACTATGCGTTGCCAAACATGGAAGCATTATTGCAGAAAGTGACAAGGAATGAATTGATATCCATGATGGATGATTTCTATGGGTACAACTAGGTGAAGGTCAAAGAGGAGGAACAATACAAGAAGACATTCACTACACCACGGGGAACCTATGTTTATGGTAGGATGCCTTTTGGACTCACCAATGTAGGGGATACATTCCAAAGAGCCATGGATGTAGATTTTGAATATTTTATTGATGTTATCATGGTGGTCTACCAAGATGATCTTATTGCCTATCCTAAAAAGGAAGAATACCATTCTAAGCATTTGGAGCAGATTTTTAAAAGAGCCCTTGAGTATGGAATATCTCTAAATCCCAAGAAGTGTCATTTTGGAGTAACTGAAGGAAATCTCTTGGGACATATTGTATCTAAGGAAGGAGTAAGAATAGACCCTAATAGAATATCAACTATTGACAGAATTCAAATTCCCAAGATAGTCAAGGCCATTCAGTCATTTTTTGGACAGATAAATTTTGTAAGAAGATTTGTGTCAAATTTCTCAGAGATTGTCAAGCCTATTGTCAAGATGCTAAAGAAATGTAGATATCTTGTATGGAATACTGAAGCATTGGAAGAATTGAAAATATTAAAAGAGAAATCAAAGAGGCTCTTGTCTTTAAATCACCTGACTTCTCAAAACCATTTCATTTGTTTTCATTTGTTTCATATCGCATTGTTGTTGTTGTTTTGTTACAGAAGAAAGATGGAGGCTATGAACAACCAATAGCATTTTTTAGTAAAACTCTTCAAGAAATAGAATTGAATTATGATATAAATGAGAAACAAGCCTATGCCCTAGTGAAAGTGGTCAAATCCTTTAGATCGTATTTGGTAGGATAAAAAATAATAGCTTATGTTCCTAATGTAACAACCAAAGACATACTTAGGCAATCTAAAATCATGGGCAAATGATGTAGATGAGTGAATCGGGTCTAGGAATTTAATATAGAGATTCATATTACTAAATTAGTTAGAGGACAAGGATTAGTCAAACTCGTGATAGAGTCAAATTTGGATGTGATTCAAGTTTAGATGATATAGGGTTATCTATCTTGGAAAAATAGAGATGGCATCCTCTTGTTCTGTTTAGATGATGTATCTTCAGAAAATGGAAGCACTTCCATTTAGGACTAGTTTAACCCTCTAAGTAAGTGGTTTGGGGTCATGTCAAATGCCTTGAATGGGTCTTTGACTTGGATTTGGCCTTTCCCCTGTCAAGATAAATAAGAAAGAAAATGCAGTTGCTGATCAAGTTATTGTTGCATCCAACATTGCCACTTCTGCATCCACTGCTTTTTGACTGAATCATATGTTTACTCCTCTTTCTGAATCTTTGCATTCTATTATGAGTAAATTGTTGAATGCTAATATGATATCTTTGCCTCCTATTCGACCTCTTTTACCTACTATGATGGCATCCAAATCCTTTGATCCCAAAGCCTTTTGTCAATACCATCATCAAAATTGCCATGATACTAAGAAGTGTTATTCTCTAAAATATAAGGTTCAAGACTTAATTGATTCTAATGCTTTATCTATTGATAATTTTGATGGTAGTGGGAACAAATTTGTCTCTCCTCCTAATAAAAACCTCCAAATCTATATGAATCCTTTGCCTACACATAATACTAATACCATTGTTTAGCCATCTTCTATGGATATTGTTTATGACTCAAAGATGGATGATCTCAATCATATTGTTAAACATGTGGAGCATGTTTTTTTTTCTCAACTTGTATCTCCACCCCAGCCTCAATCTCAACCTCAACTTCAAGTTCCACCTCAATCTAAGCCTAAATTGGAACCTCAACCTAAACTTTGAACAACCTAAAAATAAAAGACCTAGGGAACTCTTGATCACCTTTGATGATTATGATACTATTAAAGCTCTTGATGGTCCCCTTTACATTTATGCTAGGATTTCTAAGATACCTATGTGTGGTTTTCATGTTGATCCTACATCCTTAGTCAATGTCATTACCGAAGAAAACCTTTTAATGAAGAACTTACAATGTGATAGTTATGATACATCTAATGTGTGGATCCAAACTTGTAATGGTTTTCTCTATCTATCATTTGGTTCTATTAACTTTCCTGTTGAAATTTGTGGTAAAGTTGTGGGCACTACCTTCGTTGTTGTTCCTACTTATGATCAGTTTAAAGTTAAGCTTGGTTTGCCTTGGTTGAATGCCATGCATTTCGTTGCTTCTTCTATCCATAAGTGTATTAAATTCATTCATGATGAAGAAGTGAAAATAATTAATCATAGTTTATATCAACCTTCTAGGCCTAGGGATTGTGCTACCCTTGACTTCTTTTGGCCTTCATTACCTAATTCATGTCCTTCTCGACCTGATAACCCTTTTCGCTCATATCAAGCCTATAAAAATTACAAGATTGTTGAGTTAAGTTGGTCTTTTGCCTACCCCTTTCGTACCTCCTTTATCCATGGCTTCTAGTTCTGTTAATCAAGCTTCTAATGTTTCTTTTTAGCCTACTAAGAATACTATTAATCCTCCTATAGAACCACAAAAGAACTGGTGGTTGTTCCTCCTAGTTCTCAGCATATTTCAAACAAGACAAAATGTAACCGATCTGCCAGTGAACGTCATAAGAAGCCTTCTTCTTGTAAAGATAATTTGAGTTTGTGAGAACGTGTAGAAACCAGCATCCAACAAGGTTTGATTTCGAATTGATCCCCCAATTTGGTAATTGTTGGTTTTTATGAAGAGATTTTTAAAAATATAAGATGAGTTTTCAAATGGATCTCTCTCACTTGTTCTATGTATTTTTCAAACACAACAACCACAAGTACACTTGTTCTTTTTAACCCTCTACACGAAAAAGTGTTTGAATTTTCAAGGACATTATCATAGGTTTTTGCACAAAAAGTTACTTCAAGCAAGCTACCTATTTCACAATTTGGTTCATAAACATGGCTCTACAAGGTAGGCTTTGCTAAGTTAACATGGTTTTTAATCAAGGTTCCATTCAAAATGGATATTAAACTTTCATCCTCCACGTATATTAAGAGGCTTCCCATCACCAGTATGTCAGAATTTTGCGCAATCCCAAAGGACTACTCAACGAAGTTCAAAAATTTAACACCCTTTTGTCACACACCCCATTAAGGATGTATGTATTTTATTTTATAGTGGGTTGTGTGTGTGTGAATTTTGTGCCCGATTTGTAGACACAAGACTTCAGTAAAACATTAGAGGTTAGTTGAAAATTGAAATCGTGTAAGTAATTGAAAAACTAAACTAACCAGGCGATTTACTGCCTTCTAGTAGATGTGAGTATGTATTCTCAGATTATACCGAGGTCAGTGACCTTGACGACAGCTACACAAAGGATTTGAATGCACAAGATGAATATGGAATGAATGCAATTAATCTATTTTTTTTGGTTTTTCTATGCAATTATGATAATGAAAACTTGATACGAATCTATGCTAATATGGAAATTGATATGCTAAAATGATACACAAACTAAGATAAGAAATGATATGAAAACAAAAGTGATCTCACAAAACGTGGTTGATTTACAAAGAAGCTTCGATTCTCTAGATAGCAATTCGCCAACATAAGTTTGCAAAATTATGAGATGATTTGGGATGAGCTGAAGCCTTAATTTATAGAAATCTAGGGCTTTGAGGATGCATGGAAGAAAGCCATAAATCACTCAAATAACTCAGGTTGATTTTTGAGTCATTTTTAAATAAAGGATATTTAACTCACAAAAACATGCAAAAACAGAGTTCAACTCAAAATAAAGTTTAGATTTAATTGATAATTGATAGTTGTCTGCTTTTCTTGATTGTGCATGTTTTATTTATGAATTAATTTAATAATGAAGTGATTTATTTCCAACTTAACTGATTTTGAAAAATAAAACAATTGATTTATGGGTTAATCAATTATTTTTCAAACTTTTATTCAAAAACAATATTATTAAAAATTGACAACTTGCTTTAATTAATTAAATAAGAATTTAATCAATTATTCATGGGATTTTGGATTTATTGTCAAAATTAAATAATACAATTTAAGAATAAATAGAATTAACTTCAATTAAACAATTAAGTGGCAGAATTAAATCTAATTAATTAAATATTTAGAATATTCAATTAATCAAACTTTAGGATAAATAAGATTTATTGCCAAATAATCATTAAATCAAAGATAATTAGGATAATTAGGAATATTACTAGGAATATTCCCTGATGCAGAACTTAGGATAATCAATTAGGATTCGATAATGTGCCGATGTGCCTTTGGTTAGGACTTTGATGTCGATTTCTTTTGATATGTTGATATAGGAGGTTAATGAACCTATAGCCCATTTTTGGGGTATTACATTTTGCCCCTCTTTAAATTGTTGTGTGAAGCATAGTGGTTGAAAGACAGTCTGTGTATGATGTTGAAACTGATGTTTGAAATTGATATTGATATGAGATAGAAGTTGATTGAAAGATTTGATATGAAGGTAATAGGTCCTGAATGACCAAAGATAATGTTAACTATAATAGCAAATGAACCGATGATTGTGAAAAAGTGTCAAAATGCCTAATTCTGAACCTTATGATTGCAAAGAAGTGAGTGACCGATTCCAGACCTGATTTTCCTTATATTGAATCACATTAGTATCACATCCGAACCCTTCAGTTTCTGAAGAACCAAGGAAATAACACGATTGAACTGATAGTTATAAAAACTGATACAATTTACAAGATTAAGAGAATACCAGATTGATATGGATCTCGATGAATCTGATATGCCCCGAGCGATGATTGATTTGCCCCAAGCGATGAGGTCTTTTTGATGAATCAGCAACTAGACATGGTTATTGTCTTGATTACTGAGGAAAGATATGATTTAGATTTACAGACTTTGAATGATGTGCAATACCATGCCCCCTTCAGGATTAAAATTGAAAGCTGACAATAAAAGTCAGCGTTGATAGTTTAGAAGCATGTTAATTGATTTGAGAAGTGGTTATTCACGTTCGAGAACGCATTCTGCATTGTTTGGAGGTCCAGAAGACCAAGTTTGACTAGGTTTGACCATGAGTTGACCATGGTTGACCAAGTTGAAATTTTGATAGTTTGATGTAAGATAATTAGTTAATTTGAAGACTGGATTTCTGTGATGATAGAAGGTTGATTATGCAAGTAGTTAATAATATGAATGATCGCAGATTTTGATTTTAATCCTAAAAAAGGATTCTACTTACTATTTCGTTGGAGGAACCTTCATGTGAGATTCAACTCTTATTAGATTTGAAGAGATATTTGAAGAATTGTTTAAGCATTGAAGTTCGTTTAACCATTGTGAGATCATGCAACATGCAAAATGCAAAGAAACATGCAATATGAAATGCAACCTAAGACCTAGGACCTAGTCACTAATCATGTGTCGGTCATTCTCATCATTGAATTTTTAGGTAACCGGATAAATCAATACAATGCCCACTAGTTATGAAACTGTAGACATATGAATATTGATTTGTATACGCAAGAATCAATACAACACCCACTGATTATGAAACCATGGACATATGAATATTGATTTTGTTTTCAGAATGTCAGATTAGATATAAGCACCAAGGCACAAATGCTAGGATGACCTGAATATCATGTCCATTTTGATATTGCAATTTGTATAAGCATCAAAACATAAGCATCGTGATGACCAGAATACGCCTTGCGTTACAAACACATCAAACAATCAAGAGATTATTCTAAATCCGATGTGAATTACCTGTAGTGACCCTTTATCATTCACATCCTTAGGTAAGATCGCATTTCACAATAGGAGAAAGAACTCACTCAAAAAGACAATAGTTAGATCAAACTTCCTTGAATTTTTTGGGTATCAATGGTTGAGGTATGCATGGCCATCCAATTCGAGATAGAGGCTCTTACAGTCGGACACCATTTCAATCCAAAATTTCCATAGTTTGTTAGATTTTCACATACAAGTAGAAAACAAAGAAAAGATTATGCCCCCAGTCATCACCCTCTAAATCTTGTAAAGGACATCATCAAAGAGCTCGAAAGGACATAATATGCAAAAATCTCAATGCGAATCAGTAAGCATATAAGGAGATAAAACATGTAAAAAAGCATAGATTGTTTTCAGTTTGTGTTTGATTGTGTTGTTGTAGATGCAAAATCCTTTCTGGAGAGGAGACTGACTAACTGACTCAGATGAAGATTCAAAGGACTTTGACTAGATATGACATGTCTAAAGTATACTGGAGACCATAGGATATGACATTGATTTCCCCCAAGTGTTAAGCATTGATAGGATACAGACGCTTGAGCAGATTGGTGTACAGACTGACTTATTGAAAATAGGAATGCAGAAATAAACCAGGAGATATGTACAAACTAAAGCAAGACTGAAAGCTGGGAAAGACCAAGATTGTGCTGATAGATGGAGCGTTTTGAAACAAGTGGTGCCCGTTTGCCAGGTTTTCACCATCTTGGTAGAGATTCTATTTTTTCTACCAAGGCGCCTGTTTCCAGGTTTTCACCAAGGCACTTTTTTTTTCTTTTTCATTTTTTTGTATTTTTCATTTTTTCAATTTTTTTTGTACTTTTGATATTTTTTGATTTTTTTGTGAATCATCAAGGTACCTATTGCTAGGTTTTCACCAAGATGTTCATTTTTTGAAGACTTTTTCCAATTTTAATAATTTTTTTGAGGCATTTTACCATTCATTGAATGCCTTAGGCATAGAATTTCTTTAGATGGAGAATGTTGATTGGTTCTCAGAGTTGTTCTCCTTTAGTCATTGAGAGTTGATAGGCACCAGAGCCAAAAGTAGTAGTGATTACAAAGGGACCCAGCCAGTTAGGTTCAAACTTCCCCTTGTGTTCTTGATGTGATTGATTTTTAGGATTCTCTCTCAAGACTAGATCACCAACCTGAAATTCTCTGTGTCTGACTTTCTTGTTGTCGCCTCTAGACATTCTCTTCTGATATACTCTGAGATGATCATATGTTGCTTGTCTGTGCTCATCTAGTAGTTCAAGTTCTTGCAATCTAGACACTCTGTAGTCATCATCAGTTACTAGACCATGCATTTTGATTCTTAATGATGGGATCTCAACCTCAATAGGTAGTACCGCTTCAGACCCATAAACTAAAGTGAAAGGTGTAGCCCCAGTGGGCATTCTGATACTTGTTCTGTAGGCCCAGAGAGTTGGATTGATCATGAGATGCCAGTCTCTTCTTGTTTTATTAACTATACAGTGCAAGATTTTTAATAGATTCTTGTTGCTTGTCCATTCCCTTGAGGATAGTAGATAGATGACCAATGTTGTGTGATCTTGAATTTGGCACATAGATCATCTAGGTCTTTGTTCTTGAATTTTCCACCATTATCTATGATTATGGAATGAGGTATCCCATATCTGCATATGATATAGTTCAATATGAACATAGAGATTTGTTTTCCAGTTGCTTGTGTCAAAGGGACTGCTTCTACCCATTTTGTAAAATAATCTATAGCTGTGATTATATGGGTATGTCCATTGGAAGAATGAGGATGTATAGCTCCTATAAGATCAAATTCCCATTGGTGAAAAGGCCATTGTGTAGTAAAGGGAATTAGACCCCTCCCTAGAGCATGAATTAGTTGCCATGTACTTGGCACTTTTTGACAATTCTTAGCAAACTTGATAGCCTCTTTCTCCATTTCAGGCCAATAGTACCCATCCCTAATAATTTTTCAAGCTAGTGTTAAACCATTTGAGTGTGACCCACAAATACCATCATGGACTTCTTCTAATGCATGTTGAGACTCTTCCCATTCTAAACATCTAAGTAGTGTACCATCTAGACCTCATTTGTACAGATCGTGAGCCATGATGACATATCGGGAGGCATTTCAGATAAGATATCTCTTTTCATGGTGGTTGAAGGTATCAGGAATGATTTGGTCTTGGAGATAAGAAAATAGGTTTTTGTATCTGGATGAATCATGACAAAAAATAGTGCAGATCATGCGGGTTTCGGGGGAATCACATGCAGGATAAGATAGTGCTTCCACCAGGAACTCATAGCGTAGCTCATGTTTAGGCTACTGTAATAAAGTAGATAATGTTGACATTGCATTGGCAGCCTTATTCTCCATTCTAGGAATTTTCTCAAATGTGATAGATATGAAATACTTCTTTAAATCATCTACCATTCTCTTGTAAGGAATGAGCTTTTCATCTTTAGTTTGGTACACATCATTGACTTGATGGATAGCAAGTTGTGAGTCTCCATGAATGTGTAATTCTGTTACTCTCCACTTGATTGCTATTTTCATACCATTCAAAAGGGCTTCATATTCTGCAATATTGTTAATGCAAGGAAACTTTAATCTGAATGCTTTTGGGATTGAGTATCCTTGAGGAGTTATGAACAATATGCCTGCTCCTAATCCATTTTGTGTATAGGAGCCATCAAAGAATAACTTCAATTCTCTAGAAGAAAGAGTCATGATAGAGGAATCTGGAAATTCCATTTGCATTGGTGTATCATCAATCAGAGGTGCATCTGCTAATTGATCAGCAATAACCTATCCTTTGATAGCTTTTCATTCCACATATTCAATGTCAAATTCACTTAAGAGCATGAACCATTTAGCTAATCTACCTGTGAGGGCAGCTTTGCTTAGTAGGTACTTGAGTGGATCAATCTTAGCTACCAATTGTGTGGTATGAGCTAACATATAATGTCTTAGTTTTTGTTATGCAAAGATCAGAGCTAGACAAGATTTCTCGATCATTGAATAGTTCTTCTCATATGCAACCAATGTTCTACTAATATAGTATAGAGCTCTTTCCTTTTTGTTCTCATCATGTTGTGCTAGCAATGCCCCCAATGATGTATTTGTAGAAGAGACATATAAGATCAAAGGCTTCCCATGAATAGGAGGCATCAAGATAGGTAGATTTGATAGATACTTCTTGATATGGTTAAAGTTATTCTCACATTCTTCATTCCATGCAAAGGTCACACCTTTATGTAATGTTTTTGTAAAAGGTTATGATATATCTGCTAGCTGTGATATGAATCTTCTGATAGATTGAAATCTTCCTTGGCATATCCTCATTTGACTAATATTCTTTGGAGGTTGCATTTCCATGATAGCCTTTACTTTAGCTAGATCAACTTCAATGCCCTTCTTTGAGACTATGTATCCTAAGAGCTTTCCAGAAGTGACACCAAAAGCACACTTCTTAGGATTTAGTCTAAGACTAAATTTTTCCATTCTGTCTAGTATCTTGCTCAAGTCATTTAGATGTTCAGCTCTAATCATAGATTTTGCTAAAGTATCATCAACATAATCCTCCATAGTCCTATGCATCATGTCATGAAAAATAAAAGTCATGGCTCTTTGATATGTAGCACCAGCATTTTTAAGCCCAAATGGCATAACATTCCAACAGAAGGTACCCCATGCACATGTGAAAGCAGTTTTCTCTTGATCCTCTGGAGCAATTTTTATTTGATTATATCTAGAAAAACCATCCATTAGAGAATACATCTCAAAGCCCACAGTCATATCCACTATCATATCAATGTTAGGTAGTGGAAAATCATCCTTAGGGCATGCTTTGTTTACATCTCTAAAATCTGTGCATACTCTGATTGATTTATCTGGTTTTGAAATAGGTACAATATTAGAGATCCACTCTGCATAATCAATAATTCAGATGAATCCGGCTTTTAGGAGCTTCTCTAATTCAGCTTTTACCAAGAGTGCAACATGAGGATGCATCTTTCTCAATTTTTGCTTGACAGGTTTGACATTTGGAGCAATAGATAAATGATGCATTATAAGATTGGGATCCAACCCTGGCATAGCTGAATATTTCCATGAAAAGTTGATCTTCTTTTCTATTAAGAATGTTGTAAATTTTTTCTTCTCTTCTTCTGATAAAGATTGTGCTACATGGATCAATTGCAGTTCCTCTGTTGTTCCCAAGTTGATGGATTGAGAGGGCTCAACTAGAAGTCGAGATCTGTCCTGTAAATGACTCGGAAGGACATCAAATATCTCATCCTTAGGCACCTCAGAGAGGTTTTCACCTTCGAATACATCTTTTATTTTTACTTTTGTAGGTTCTGAGACTACCACAAAGTGGTTTTCACCCTCATAACTCTTTTTCTTTTTTTTTTATTCTTATTTTTTTGACTAGGATAGTTGATGTCTGACTCCGTCATGCTAACACTCGGTTCATTGATGGAAGTACTCATAGGTTCAACTACATTGAGGTAGCAAGCAAGGGCATAGTCATTTGGGAAGGTATAAATACCATGGCTCAGATTTGTGGAGGTTTGATCAATAAGTTCTAGATATTGGATAGTCAAGGTGGGGAAAGATTGGGAGATAGTGTTTATGGATATGGATCTGTCATCATTGGTCCTAACCCGATGCTCGAGTTCAAAGGTGATATTACAACTTAAGACATTCAATTCATAAATAGGCTCAATGTCATTATGGGAGTCCAGTTCAGCCATAGGTGGTTCAAACTTGATAGGTTCATCATTTCACTCTAGACTTACATTGGGATTAGGTGCATATTGGTGAATAACATCAACATGTTTCTCTGTAATAAGCTCATCTGGTTCTGGAATGGCTCCCCATTCATAGTCATTAGATTTTTCATCTATGCCTCTAGGAAATCTAAGAACATGAGTAAAGTCAGGATGAATACCCCAAGAAGGGTTACCCTCAGATTCTTATTTGAATTCATACTCATGAGAATTTGTCTCAGAATGACTACCACCTTCCTCTTCTTGATTATTTTTGAGATTAGCTAGTTCTTGTGTTGCAACTATCTCTTGATTGATAGTAGGTTCTTGTGTTTCTACTACATTAATTCTTTTGATTGGATCATCTTTATCATCAAGAAGGTATTTTATCTCTTTAGGCAACTTTTCATAGGGGATGAGTTCTGAGCTATCTGAGTCACTATATGATGGTTTTGTTTCTTCTTTCTTAAGAAGAGGTTCTCCTAGTGCGATCTACTCTATGACATAAGAACAATTACCTTTGAGGTGAAAGGGTTTCTTTTTAAATCCTAAGCCAACTTTGTCTTTATTTTCTCTACCAGTATGTGAGAGAGGTGCCTCCAGACCTTTTCCTCTGACTCCTAGAGGTCCTTTACCTGAATATCCCATCTTAGCTATTAATTTATCTCCTGGGCCATATGACTTAGAAGGATCTTTTGGTACCACTGAGTTACTAGTTTGAATATCATGGGATTCAGATTCATTTTTGTATAGCCATGCAAGCACAACTTCATCCTCTTCAAATTCTTGCTTGGAGACCCGTTCTGCTACAAAGTTCTTTTTATATGCCTCAAGAGGTTCTTTAGAATCTAGTTTGGATTATTTCAAAGATTGTCCATAAGACTTAGGTGAGATAGGGAGAGATGTCAAAGATAAGACTGGCTCCATAGTATATTCTCTCATACTATTTTCTTTGATATTAACCTCTTTTGCAATGTCTTCCATTTTAGATGTGGATGCTTCTTTAGTTGGCTCAATGGAAGATTCTCTATTATTAGGCACAAGCTTATCTGCACTTTTCTTCAATGTATTGCAAGTGGTGGATATGTTTGTTGGAATAGTGACCTCTACTCCTTCATAAGGAAATTTCAAACATTGGTGGAATGTAGAAGGAACAGCCTTCATCTCATGTATCCATGGTCTCCCTAGAATAATGTTGTAAGCCAAAGGTAGATCAAGGACTTGACATACAATATCTCTGATAATTTGACCTGCTCTAATAGGTAAGACAACATTGCCTTTAGAAGATCTTTCTTGTTAATCATAGGCTTTGATAGTTATTTTCTTTTGAGGATCAATAGCCAATTCTGAAAATCCCAATTGTGTGATCAAGCTGTAAGAACAAATATTTAGGCCAACGCCTCCATCTATCAGCACACGTTTGACTCTACAGTTCTGGATCAAGACTTCTATATGCAAGGGCTAATTATGTGGGTGACTCAAGGAGTTGTCATATTCCTCTGAAAAGGAGATATATTGCAGAGATGTAAGATGTCCAACCATAGTCTGGAACCTATCTAAATCAAGGTCATTAGGAACATTGGATCCGAGCAAAGCTTTGTCTAGAATAGCTCTATGAGCTGGAGATATTCAAAGCAACTCAAACATGGAGATTTTTGTGTTAGTGTGTTGGAGTTTTTGAACAATGCTATAAGATGTTGGCCTTGTATCTTTAGGATTGGAAGATTTAGAAACAACCTTCTATTTTGAAGCGGAAGAAAGATTGAAGGGCATATTAGGGATATTTGATGGATCTGGTATTTGTCTGTTTAGATGTGCCTGAGCTTGTGACCGAGTAACTGCATTAGCTGAGGTATGATCTCTATCTCTTCGCATAATTGTGATGACATTGCAATGTTCAGAGAGACAAGGTTCAACCATATTGATAACAACATTATTTCCAAGGTAAGCATAATTGACCTTTGCCCCCATATTAGGTTGAGAAGATGAAACTTCTTGACCATGTTTCAGAAATGGTTCTGTGAATGTTGTATGATCATTATTGCTCTTATGATTGTCAATGGTGATATCTCCCTTATCAATTAGATCTTGAATGGTATGTTTCAAGCGTAAGTAGTTATTCATTTTGTGACCTTTACCTCGATGGAAATCATAGAATTCGTTCTCTCTCCACCATTTTGGTTTAGGCTCAGAATCAGGTGGTCAGATCTCGGGCAAGGAGATGATGTTATTAGGTAGTAGAGTTCACATGGTTGATTCCAAAGATTCTCCAAGAGGAGTGAATGTTCATTTATTATCAGCGGACCACTTTTTATACTTTGGCTTCTTTTGAGATGATTCAAGCACCTTTTGTTTTGAAGATTTTATGGCTTGGGTACCAATAGTTAGATTGAAAGCTGGTGCCTTAGATGGGGCACAAATAGTATCAACAATGCCATCTGTGACGATGCCTTTATTCTTGTTCCAATTTTTGTTCTTGTCTTTAAAATTGGATCCTAATTCATACTTGTCTTTTTGAAGTGTGATTTCTCCTTTTTTCACAAGCACTTTTTCAATTTTGATAGCATTGTCTACCATTTTATCAAAAGATGTATGATCTTGCATTTGTAGAGGATAGTTCATTTATGGAACAATGTTATTGATGAAGATTTCCAATTTTTCTATTTCTGGAATAGGTCTAGCATATAGAGAGAACTTCTTCCTCCATCTCTTAAGAAATGTTAGGAATGGTTCCCCTGGATATTGCTTGAGATTATATATATCGATCATGGTGACTGGATGTTGAATATTGTAGGAGTATTGCTAATAAAACAATATGATCAACTCCTCAAAAGTTTTGATAGTAGAAGGCAGTCTAGAGAACCAATGAATGGCCGCTCCACCTAGAGATCGAGGAAAGAGATGCATCAGATAGGTTGGTTGATGCATGAACTCCATAGATTGTGTATAGAATTCTCTAACATGATCTTGAGGATCAGAGTGTCCATCATACTTATCATATTTTGGCATCTCCACTCTTTTTGGGAATGGTGGCATGTACAAGTCTTTGTCAAATGGAAAAGGACATAGGGCCTCCATGGAGAACTCCTTAGGTTCCTTTTGTTTCTCAAGGTTATTAAGTTTGACTTGCATGGCATGCATCTGTTTCATCATAGCTATAAGTGGAGTTTCTTCCTCATGTGTAATGATATTTTCAACATTAAAGTTGGGAGGAAGTTTAGCTCCTTGATGAGCTAATTGCAAAAAATGTGCTTCTCTATCTTCTTTCAAGAGATGCTTCATCATTCGTTTGAAGTTATCATCATTTTGATATTGAGCAATTTCTTCAGGTGTGGGTTCCTTATCCGCACCATGTTGAGATTGAGCTCTTTGAGAGCCAAAGTTTTTCCCTGCTTGAGACATGGTGGGAGTTCTACCTATGATAGATTGAGGAGGAGTTTTTTGATTACCTTCATGAGTTGATGAAGGAGGAATGTAACCAGCTTTTAATCAAAAGTTGCCAAGACCGTCGTCTTCGTAAAGACCAAAATTGAAGAGTTGCTTAAAAGTTGGACCTATGTGAGTCAAAGGTAAGGTATGAGATATTTCCCCACATTTCTTGTGAGAGGAAGCTCTAGTTTCCACCATTAACCTTGGGTGAATCGAAAGAATATGATGAAGACAACTGAAGAAGGAATTGAATCAAGATGATTAGATGACACAACCTTGTCAAGGTTTGGTGATTGAAGCTTAGATATGACTTAGATGAGGGATACTATGCCTTGGATGCATGGGTAGATGGCCAAAAGATAGCAGACAAGATATCACAACACTTAGTCATTTTTGAAGATTGATTGGAGATTGATAGTTATGACAAGGTTTTGACACAAGATGATAAAGACTCAAATCGATTAAACAGAAGGCTGGATCAGATTCAAAAGACCACTTTGGGATAATGATTGGATTCTCAATAGCTTACTACTCTGTTCCTAACATAGTGATTTATTTGACAGATTCTGGAAATAGGCTGAAAAAGCTGGATATCTAGCAATTTTGACAACTTTCTAGCAATTTTTCAAAATTCCTCAAATGACTTTTTGCAGACTCGTATGACAGTGGGTATCGAATGAAATGACAATTGCTAAACTTGTACGATAGTTGACAATAGAAAATTGATTTTTGAAAATGACTGGTAGAAACACTCATATGAAAATGCACCTGGTATCATATGACACTAAAGAGTGAATGAAATGACTCTTTCAAACACTTGTATGACTCTTTGACTGACTGAGATGATAGTAGACTCCAGAAAAGAATTTTACTTCAGATTTTTCAAATTTTGAGTTTTCAGATTCGGTTTCTTTACAAATTTCACTGTCCAGATTTGAGGATGGTGACAGATTTGTTCATTTTCAATAACTAGATAGATAAGCAAGCATGCAAAATAGCAAGCAAGTGATTTCATGCATGTCTGAAAACAATGAACAAGGGCAAAAGAAACCTTGCGCATGAACAATCAAGTGACTTATTTGTGTTAATCCTTAGAAGTGCTAATTGTGTATGTTCTAAAAAGTTTTGCAATAACACACATATACCCTAGAAAAATGAAAATTTGGCCTCACTAGGGTTTTTAGTAATGTTTTGACTCTGCAACTTTTATGATCCAAGAGGGTGAACTCCAATCTAGGCACACCGGGGTTTTCACACAATCTAAGAACTTAATCTTTAGGATCTGCTAGGGAGATCTGACAGCCCAACAAGAGACCACACCTACGAAGATTTCTTCCAATAGGACATTTATATAGCAGTTGTCACTACCATGACGAAAATGGCTATTACCGCTTGAGGTTCCGTCAACGTGGTTGACCCAATTAAGGGAATGTCCACTATGGTTAACCCTCTCTAAAGGTGACTCACAAGATATACCACATGGAGACTGGTTCCAGATTCAAGGATTTGGGTTTCTGGTACTATCCAAAAAGGAAGTAGAGCATAATCCCCTAGCCTTTTCACTTTTAACCCAAACAAAGTAGATAGATTAATCCAACATGCTAAGACCAAGATTATCTCACAAAGATCTGTGACATCAACCCCTTATGATCTATCAAGCTCTTCGAAGAGAGAATGCATTGATCAAAAGTTGAAGACACACGGATCTAGTGGAACGTGAGACTCCCTCAGTATCCTCCCTACCTACAAGGGTTCCTTCGTTGAGAAGAGTTTCGCTAGAAACTCACTCTCTCAAGAGCCATGAATAGTGTTCATAGGGCCTATTTACTATGTGTAACAAAGATGCTAAAAGCAAATCTATGTTCATTTTTAGAGCCCAAATGAAATGTGTGATATGGAAAAGAAAGGCACTCAAGCTAGACATGCAAGATGTTTATTTTAGTCCAAATCAAAATGTTATCAGCTGAGAAGGTTGCTTGAATTCCTCGCAATGTGCTTAGTAGATTCTTACCTACTTTTAGAAATTCTTGCACTTTTTCCAATCGAAAACCAGTGAAAATCAATCAAAAATAGAGAATTTCAATAGTTAGGGTTAGCTGTTAGTCAAAATCTAAAAATCAAATCTGACAAACTACCCTGAAAAATAAAATGACAATTAAAATCTGGTGCCAAAACTCGTATGACAGTGGGTGTGCTTCTAGATGACATTCCAGAAACTCGTACAACACTGGGTGTTAGATCATATGACTTTCTAACTTTAAAATGACAGTGTGTATAGTCTGAGATGATCCTCGATCAAATAAACTATCGTATGATAGTGGGTCTAGTATGGTATGACTTTTGTTAGAAACTCGTACGAAATTGTACGGACAGAATTAAAAAATTGTAGCTTTGGCTCAGAAAATGACAAGAAAAGACAGAAATTGATAGAATTGAATTGGAAACCCATATCAAGGCCCCACGATGGGTGCCAAAAATGTGTGTGTGAATTTTGTACCTAATCTGTAGACACAACACTTCAGTAAAACATTAGAGGTTAGTTGTAAATTGAAATCATGTAAGTAATTGAAAAATTAAACTAACCAGGTGATTTACTGCCTTCTAGTAGATGCGAGTATGTATTCTTAGATTATACCAAGATCAGTGACCTTGACGATGCCTAAATGAAGGATTTGAATGCAAAAGATGGATATGGAATGAATGCAATTAATCTATTTTTTTTGGTTTTTCTATGCAATTATGATAATGAAAACTTGATATGAATCTATGCTAATATGGAAATTGATATGCTAAAATGATACACAAACTAAGCTAAGAAATGATATGAAAACAAAAGTGATCTCACAAAACGTGGTTGATTCGCAAAGAAGCTTCGATTCTCCAGATAGCAATTCACCAGCATAAGTTTGCAAAATTATGAGATGATTTGGGATGAGCTGAAGCCTTAATTTATAGAAATCTAGGGCTTTGAGGATGCATAGAAGAAAGCCATAAATCACTCAAATAACTCAGGTCGATTTTTGAGTCATTTTTAAATAAAGGATATTTAACTCACAAAAACATGCAAAAGCAGAGTTCAACTCAAAATAGAGTTTAGATTTAATTGATAATTGATAATTGTCTACTTTTCTTGATTGTGCATGTTTTATTTATGAATTAATTTAATAATGAAGTGATTTATTTCCAACTTAATTAATTTTGAAAAATAAAACAATTGATTTATGGGTTAATCAATTATTTTTCAAACTTTTATTCAAAAACAATATTATTAAAAATTGACAACTTGCTTTAATTAATTAAATAAGAATTTAATCAATTATTCATGGGATTTTGGATTTATTGTCAAAATTTAATAATATAATTTAAGAATAAATAGAATTAACTTTAATTAAACAATTAAGTGGCAGAATTAAATCTAATTAATTAAATATTTAGAATATTCAATTAATCACACTTTAGGATAAATAGGATTTATCGCCAAATAATCATTAAATCAAAGATAATTAGGATAATTAGGAATATTCCCTGATGCAGAATTTAGGATAATCAATTAGGATTCGATAATGTGCCGATGTGCCTTTGGTTAGGACTTTGATGTCGATTTCTTTCGATATGTTGATATAGGAGGTTAATGAACCTATAGCCCATTTTTGGGGTATTAGAGGTTGTATGATCGCAACAAAGGTGATTGTATCCCAATTTGGGCTGTCCCTCTCACCAGCCTCGTTAAGGCAAATCTCAGGAGGCGAGCCCACTAATTATCTAGCATGTTCATTTGAAAGCAATAAATTGGAATAAAGAGATAGGTTTTGGGAGTTTGATTCACCAAAAGGTGAAGAGCATATCCCTATCTATTTCTCAATCCCCAAACACTTTTAACAAGGTTCAATTACCAAACCCACTAACTAATGAGAATCGAGTATTTCTACTCTTTTCTACAAACAAGGGGTTGTTCAAATTTAATGTTTGATTTACTTAGCCTTTCTTTTAATCAAGGAGTTTAACACTTTTGGCATTTTGATTCACTTAGAAAGTGAAGAGCATAGGCCTAATGTCAAATTCCTCAAACAACAGTAGGCTGCTTTAATTACTAGATTTTGAAAATGACAAAGCCACAATTTAAGCAAAAAAATGACTAAGTGTGACGCTTACCTTGTTTTGTAGCTAGCAAAGGCCAGGGGTATTTTTGATGAATTTTGTATTTTAATGCTCACCTAGTGGCGATCGTTCCTTTCCAATCACTTCTCCTCCAACATGTTAGTCAACACAACCAGCCAAAATGAAGAAAACAAAGATAAAATTGACTCTAAGCCTTATTTATCAAATTTGAACAAAACCGTATTAAGGTGAATAAATCCAATTCAATGATACGAACTTTGCTTTATATGCTTCTACAACTTTTAAGTATTGTTCATATACCTTGCTTTCTTGTTGAGAATCTTCCAAAACCAGCTTGATGTGTGCAATATTCTCCTCTTTGATCCTTTTTGTCAAGGCTTTTCCCTCACTATTGAATCTGGTATCTAGTTTTTTTATTCTTTTATGACCGATCATCCTATAGAGAGAGAAATCATTTTTCGATAGTCAAATTCTGTTAATTTTTAATTTAATCAAAAGCACTACAAAATCTATTGAAAGTGCTACTTAAATGCTCAAACACGCTATGGATCGAATTAAAAGCGCTAAATTTTTTTTTAAAAGCACAGAAATAGAAATCAGAAGCATTGAAACTCTGTGTAAAGGCATCAAGAACACCGTAAAAGCACTGGAGAATTGTGCAAAAGCGCTGGCTAGTCAGGGAAAAAGCGCTAAAAGAATATTAGACGGAGAATAGAAGGAAACAAAATTGCTAAAACCCCATGTAAAGGCACAAAAATTTGTCGTCAATGCACTGTTTTAGAGCTCAGAAGCACTGGAAAACCTAGTAAAAGCGTTGTAGAAATGATTAAACGCGCTATTTCACCTACAAAACAGAGAACAAAACAAGGAAAAATATAGAAATATGAAATTTTCTAAATTTTATGAAGGAATGAGGCCTAATGCCCCATGGTGGGTGCCATTTTGTGTACTAGAAAAAGTACCTTCATAGGGTTAGTATCATGATAATTCAAAATAAACACTAAATTACCACAAATAGCAATCTATTTAAGCTAAAAATTGATAATTAACCACTCTATGGATCTCTATTTAAGGATGCTAATGCAAAGCTCTTAGCAATCCCCCATTAGTGACAGTCCTAAAATGAGAATGATATAATAAAAATAACTAAATGTTCAATTCCAAATGAAATTAACAATTAATTAGCTCTAGATTGCCTTTCTAGCTCTAAATTGCAAGAGGTTTGATGCTATTCTCAGATTTGTGGATAATTAATGAGTGAATTATGCCTTGCTTTTATAGATTTTGGCAAGGGTGGGCGGTGTAGTAGAGTTGATCATGATTGAGTTGGGGTTAAGTCCTTGGTTCCACCCTTTGGAGACAATTTAAATGGATTGTCCTCAAAGCTTGGGACAAGAAGACAACATGAGTGGACAAGATGCTCTTTCAAATGAGTGATTGAGATTCATTTTAGGCTTGATCCATGTGAGCTTGGTTCTCAATTCCTATTGGTTGAGGCTTTTTCCTCCCATGTGGTGTTGAGAGAAAATAAGAATTAATTAATTGATTTTATTTAAATTGTTTAGCTATGTGTACCCCTTGAATGGGTTGATTTGATTTAAATTGAACTATGTAATTAATTGGATTAATTACACAATTTATTGATTTATCATGATTTATTCGATTTAAATTGATTTTATAGATTTTGATTTTCAATTAATTTTGGATTAATGTTCAATTACAATTTGTCTTTGATTTTATCTTGATTTGATTTAATTGCATTTAATTGTGTTGATCCTTTCCTTGATTTCTCACTTAAATTAATCTTGTCCATTTTCAGGTGATTACATAAACTATGATTAATAATCTTCACTTCTTCATCATGAATGAATTTAAGACACTTATGGATGGGAGAAGCAATGACATGCATGGCATTCTGATGTAGGAGCATCTTGGGTCCTTGGCAATCCTATGTCACCAAAAAGATTCTGGATTTTGTTTGGGTTGCTCAGTTCCTTCTTTGATCAAGTTGTTCAATTTCCTTTGGTTACCAAGTATGGTTGATTATCTCTTGGGTGGTCAGTTGTTTCACTGGCGCTCGGCGGTGCTTTTCTGTTGCTCGGTCATCCCTACTTACCGAGTAGTTTATTTTGAGTTTCTATTGAGGATGACTTGTGCATTGATTATGGGTCATGGATTTAATACTGGTATCCATCATTGGGAAGTGTGTGGTCCTAGATCTGACTATTCCTTCTATTGGTTATGGATCTGAAGGCCGACTCAGTTCAATAGCCTCTTGTATAAGTATAGTTGTTTAATTAGAGTTTAGGAGTCAGTTTTTAGATGGAAGAGAGAAGATAGTAGAATCCAGATTTTTGGCAAATCCTCACATGTTTGAGGACTTTTGTATTTCATTATAATATCTGGCCCTAACCAGGAAGGCCTTACAGCCCAGTATGTTTGAATCAATTTGAAGGAAAGAATATATCAATGATCCTGCTTTCTATCTCTCACTATGTTGTTGTTGCTTCTGCAAGTTGTTGAGCAAGGTTGGATCTATAGGGTGTGCCATCATTTGGCCCCTAAGGTCTCTACCCTTGCGTCGGGTGGTATCAAAGTGAGGTGAGATCTAGATCTAGGTCCGTGGATCTAGGTTTGTAGGTTCCTTCTTGTGAAGCCCTAGTTGAATTTTTGTGGGGTGGCTGATGAACTACAAATGATTTAGAACCTGAATGCAAAATCTATAATTCAAGATTACTACGGAGTTGCTGATTAGATATACAAGATGATTAAATCAGTATTATGTTGTCATTGATGTCAACTAGCTTGACAGTACTTATCTTGTAAGTTACTATACCGACACATCTAAAGAAAGGTGAAAGAGAAGAAGAACAAAAATATCTACATGAGGAAGATGTATACATCAGATGAGGATAAGGAATACACTGAGTAACTTGTTTATGTGTCTATGACTTGATGAAATTGACTTTATTATGTTGCATTCATCTATGATGAAGGATAGAGCTCAAAGACACAAACCAGTGTTGTCGGTAAATAAAGCATTCTAGTATACACCAACAGAATGTAGTGTATACCAAGTGTAGTGTTAACCAAGCTTGTGTTCACCGACACATTTCTTTGTTAACCGAGCAAAATAGAAAGGAATTAAATGATCAGTTTAGTTGATAAAGTGATGAGTTGTAAAGTGTATGAAATTGAGGTAACAGATAAGGTTTGTTATGAAGATCGATGGCTAACATAAATAAAAAAGGATCTAATGGAGTAGATTGAAATGTGTTACTGACACATCAACTGAGGAATCTTAAAGTGGCAAAATCTATGAATATGATTAAGTAGCAAAATCTGGTGGAGGAAAAGAAAATGATTTCCTCGTCTATATAAGAGACATTGGTTTCATTGTTGAAACATCGCCAGAAGAAGAAGATACTATAGAATTATTGTGTGAACAAGTTTTCATGCATTCTGATCATACTGTTTAATAAGAACCAAGCTACAGAACAATTACCGAGCTACAGAGAGTAATTACCAATGGATAGTAAGTTGATATAGTATTGAATCTAAAGTGGTATATTGATCAAAAAGATGTGAATGAGTTGAACATTGATCTGTAAACTGCAATTGAAGTTGTTTCAAGTCAGATCATCTACTATTTCATATTTAACCATTGTACACAGTCAAATCTCTTAACCAAGTGGACTATGAAATTCTTTTGATGCTTCATTCATAGAGTGAACATTGTTATCCTGTCAACCCCAGAGTGACTGTTGGTTGGACGATAACTTCTGGTCTAAAATCCTCTAACAAGGTCACACCTAACAATGTGTTTGTAACCTTTAACAAGGTTGGGTCTTCACCGACCTCACTTCAGAAGAGTGAACAATTTTGGGTTGCTTGTCCCAGGTGGTTTTTCCCTTCATAGGGTTTCCACATCAAATCTCTTATGTTATGTGTTGATTGTGATATTTTTTTGTTATCATAATTTGCATGTTACATGTTAGATTTGATCGGTAACTGTTATAAAGTTTAGGCTGACAATTGGTAAAGACACAGATAGTGAAAGTATTTTATGTTTACCGAATAGAAAAAGTAGTAGAATTGTTTTGGATTATACATTTTGATTTGGGACACTGGATAACTGATTCACCCCCCACTCTCAGTTATTCTAATAGTGGTAGATTGTGATCTGACCTGCAATTGCAGAGGGTTTTCAAGATGGTTCGTGAGAGGCAAGAAGTAGATCTAGGATTGGTAGGCATGTTGAGGCAACTTGCTGCTAGATTGGAAGCTATTGAAACATCCTAGTGAAGAGGCAGACATCTTGAAGATGTTAGTGATGATGAAGTTGAAGTGGAACAAGGCAAAGTAGAACCTACACCTCTGATGGATCAGGGTGATGAAAGATTCTTGAAGGCATCGAAAAGTTTGAAGTCAACACCACATTTCAATCCTCCTGAATATAGTGGAAAATTATATTCTGATGAATTGATAGACTGGATCACTGAGATGGAAAAATATTTTGAGTATGAAAATGTATCTGGAGAGAAAAGGGTGAAGATTGTAGGAACAAAGTTGAAAGGTCATGCATCCTTGTGGTGGGAACATCTGCAATTGGATTAGAAGAAGAAAGGAAAAGACAAAATAAAGGTATGGAATAAAATGGTGAATAAGTTGAAGGGAAAGTTCTTACCTTGTGATTATTAGATTAACCTAGTTAGGCGAATGCAAAGTCTAAAGCAAAAAGATAGCTCGGTAAAGGATTATACTGAGGAATTCTATAGATTAGATATTAGATCTGGACATGATGAGTATGATGTGGAAAGAATTCCTAGATACCTGAATGGTTTGAGAGTTTCCATCCAAGAGGAAATCAGTTTAGTCAAGTTGGAGAACATTGAAGAGGCTTATCAATTTGCATTGAAGGCCGAGGAGAAATTGAACAAGAGACATGAGCAAAGGCAAAGAGGTGGAGGTGGTAGATTCCCTAGAGGAAGAGGTAGATCCTATGGTGAAAATACTAGATTAGAACTTGAAAAGACAAATTTGGATAAAGGCAAGACCGAGTGGAAAGGTGAAAGTTCATCTAGAGGCAGATGCAGTAACTACCAAGGTGGTTATAGTAGAGGTAATGTTCGAGGAACTTTTTATAATTATGGAGAAGGACATAGATATTTTGAATGTACACATGTTAGTAAGAAGGTTGGTTGTAGTAGAAATGCTTTGGTGCAAGAAGAGTCACCGAATGAACCTGAGAAGGAAAATAACTTGATGGTAAGGAGAGCACTGTGGAATGAAAGTAAAAAGGAAGATCCGGTAAGAAAAAGTTTGTTCAAGACTAGATGTAGAGTTTTTGAAAAAGTTTGGAAGGTAATCATTGACAGTGGTAACTTAGAGAATCTGGCATCTGAAGACATGGTCACAAAATTGCAATTGGAAAGGTTGAAACATCTGAAGCCCTATTAGATTTCATGAATCAAAGATGAGCATACACTCTTGGTAATTGAACAATGTTATGTGAATTTGAAGATTGGAAAGTACTATGATAAAGTGTTGTGTGATATCATGCCTATGGATTTTTGTCATATTATGTTGGGTAGACCTTGGCAATATGATAGACATACTATATATGATGGGAGATTGCATAAGTACACAATTGTGGCTGATGGAAGAAAAAAATCTTGTTACCTTTGATGGAAGAACCTATTAGTAATGTTTGCACATCTGTGAAAGTTTTTTTGATGGAAGGAAGGAAATTTGTTAAGGATTTGAAGAAGAATGATGTATGTTTTGTTGTGATTCCTAACAAACTGAGTAAGAAAATAGAGGATAATGTCCTTAAGGAGACTAATAAGTTACTCACCGAGTACAATGATATCATTTTTGATAATGTACCTGATGGTTTTCCACTGAAGAGAAGTATTGATCATTGCATGGATCTAATCCCTGGAGCTAGTTTACCGAATAAGGCACCTCATCGGTTGACACCTACCAAGAATCAAGAATTGAACCAACAGATTCAAGAGTTGCTGGATAAAGGTTTGATCAGAGAAAGTTTGAGTCCTTATGCATTACCTATGGTATTGGCACCTAAGAATAATGGAGAATGGTGAATGTGTACTGATTCCAGAGCAATCAATAAGATAATAGTGAAGTATAGGTTTCCTATACCGAGAATGGATGACATAATGGATGATTTGACTGCAGAAAAGTATTTCGCAAAGATTGATTTGAAAAGTGGGTATCATCATATCAGAATCGGAGAAGGTGATGAGTGGAAGATTGATTTCAAGACAAAAGAAGGTTTGTATGAATGGTTGGTTATGCCTTTTGGTTTAACTAATGCATTGAGTACTTTTATGACGTTGATGAATGAAGTTTTGAAGAAATTCTTGGGTAAGTTTATGATTTTATATCTTGATGGTATTCTGATATTCAGTAAGACTAGAGAAGAAATTTTTTTTCATGTTAGACAAGTTTTGCAGAGATTGAAAGAGGAAAAGTTGCTAATAAATTTGAAAAAGTGTTCATTCATGAAAGAGGAGATTGTGTATTTGGGATTTGTAATTTCAGCTGATGGTTTGAAGATGGATCCTAAAAAGGTTGAAGCTATTCTAAATTGGCCTACACCTATGAATGTTAGTGAGGTAAGATCATTTCATGGTTTGGCAAGTTTTTATCGAAAGTTCATTAGGAATTTCAGTTCTATTTCTAATGCTATGACTGAGACTATGAGAGGAGATAAAAGAGAATTCAAGTGGACACATGGAGCTGATAAACGTTTTGAGACTCTAAAGAAGAAGGTTGCTGAATTTCCTATTTTGGCATTGCCTGATTTCAATAAGGTATTTCATGTGGAATGTGATGCAAGTGGTAGTGCAATTGGAGCTGTGTTGAGTCAAGAAGGTAAACCTATTGCTTTCTTTAGTGAAAAGTTGAATGATGCTAGAAGGAAATATTTTGTCTATGATCAAGAATTCTATGCTATTGTTCAAGCACTGAACAAATGGATAAATTATTTGATTCCAAGTGAATTTTTATTGTATACTGATCATAAGGCTTTACAATACTTGGGTAGTCAGAATAAGTTGTATCAAAGACATATGAAATGGGTTGAGTACTTGTAGAGTTATACATTTGTGATAAAACATAAAAGTGGAGTCACTAACTAAGTTGCTAATGCATTGAGTAGAAGAAGATCTTTGATGACCAAGATGAAAATTGAAGTTCTTGGTTTTGATGAGATGAGAGATTTGTATGAAACTGATCTCAATTTTTTTAAGCCATGGAGAAAGTGTAGAGCACCTATTCAAGATCAACCAAGTACAAAATGGGAAGAATATTTCATTCAAGAAGGAATGTTGTTTAAAGGTATTCAGTTGTGTATACATAGAGGACAAATGAGAACTAATTTGATGAAGGAGAAACATAGTAGTGGTTTGGCTAGACATTTTGGTATTGACAAAACTTTGAATTTTCTTAAGGAGAAATACTTTTGGCCATAGTTGTATAAAGATGTTCAAAAATTTGTGAAAAGTTGTGGAATTTGTCAAGTTGCAAAAAGAGTAAGTTAGAATACTGGATTGTATACACTGATTATTGTACCCGAGGAACCTTGGACTGACATCGGTATGGATTTTGTTCTTGGCTTACCAAAGACAATAAGAGGTAATGATTCTATATTTGTTGTGGTAGATAGATTTTCAAAGATGGCACATTTTATACCTTGTAGAAAGACATCAGATGTAGTACATGTAGCAGATCTTTTCTTTAAGGAAATTGTCAAATTGCATGGATTATCGATGAGTATTATCTCTGACCGAGACAATAAATTTGTTGGATACTTTTGGAAGACTCTTTGGAGGAAGTTTGGAACTGAGTTGAAATATAGTTCTACATTTCACCCACAAATTGATGGATACATAGAGATTGTAAATAGAAGTTTGGAAAATCTTTTGAGATGTTTAGTTGGTGACACACCTAGTAATTGGGATTCTATGTTGGCACAAGAAGAGTTTGCATACAATAATTCAGTGAATAGGAGTACTAGGAAAACACGCTTTGAGATTGTGAATGGCATACAAATGAGTGGTATATTTGATTTGAGAGACATTCCTGATGAAAGTAAGAGAAGTGTTGAAGGAGTGAGATTTGCTGAGTACATGAAGATGTGAAAATCAAGCTAGAAGAGAGTAATCAGAAACACAAAGACAGATCTGATAGATCAAGGAGACATAAAACTTTTGATGTTGGTGATGAAGTGATGGTTCATTTGAAGAAAGGTCGATTTCCTGTTGGAACATATGGGAAGTTGAAGATGAAGAAGTTTGGACCTTGCAAGATCTTGAATAAATTTGATAGTGGAAATGCATATGAGATTGAGTTACCTGATGACATGGACATATCACCGATTTTCAACATTTCTGATTTGTTTGAGTATCATGAACCTGATGAAGACATGCTAGTATTTATGGAATATCCTACGAAGCAGAATGAAGAAGTTGAGCAGATTTAAGAGCAAAGAAATGACAAGAGTACAAGAGGTAAATAGTATATGGAATATCTGGTAAAATGGAAGAATAGACTGATTGAAGATAGTTCATGGATTTCATAGTCTGAGTTGGATGCAGCTCAGACCAAACCTACTAAATGATTCGATGAATCATTTCAAAACAACCCCAGGTGTCTAATGCAGGAGCATCTTGGGTCCTTGGCAATCCTGTGTCACCAAAAATATTTTGGAGTTTGTCTGTGTTGCTCAGTTCCTTCTTTGACCAAGTTGGTTAGTAGTTGGTTAGTTTCCTTTGGTTACTGAGTATGGTTGGTTATCTCTTGGGTGGTTGGTTGTTTCACTAGCGCTCAACGGTGCTTGTCTGTTGCTTGGTCATCCATGCTTACCGAGTAGTTTATTTTGAGTTTTTGTTGAGGATGACTTGTGCATTGATTATGGATCATAGATTTAATGTTGGTATCCATCATTGGGAAGTGTGTGGTCCTAGATCTAACCATTCCTTTTGTTGATTATGGATCTAAAGGCTGACTCATTTCGGTAGCCTCTTGTATAAGTATAGTTGTTTGGTTAGAGTTTAGGAGTCAGTTTTTGGATGGAAGAGAGAAGATAGTAGAATCAAGATTGTTGGTAGATCCTCACATGTTTGAGGACTTCTGTATTTCATTATAATATTTGGGCCTAATCAGGAAGGCCTTATAGCCCAACATGTTTGAATCAATTTGAATGAAGTTAATATATCAATGATCCTGCTTTCTCTCTCTCACTGTGTTGTTGTTGCTTCCACGAGTTGTTGAGCAGGGATGAATCTGTAGGGTGTGCCATCATTTGGCCCCTAAGGTCCCTATCCTTTCATCACATTCAACCAAGAAAAACCTAACTTAACTTGAAACTAATCAGAAGTAGGAACAAAAATGAAGGTAGTGTCCATAATTTTACCACAAAGTTCAATAGGCAAGTTAATAGAACCAAATGATGGATAAAGAAAACCATTACAAGTTTGAATCCACACATCCAATGTATCATAAGAATCATGTTGTAAGTTCTTCATAAAAATATTTTCTTCACTAATAACATTGACTAAGGATGTAGGATCAACAAGACAGTCGCGCGTAGGTATCTTAGAAATCCTAGCATAGATGTAAAGGGGACCATCGGGAGCTTTAATAGTCTTAGAATCATAAAAGGTAATCAAAAGTTCCCTAGGTCTTTTATTCTTATGTTTTTTTCAAGGTTTAGGTTGAGGTTTTGGTTTAGGCTTAGGTTGAGGTGGAACTTGAAGTTGATTTTGAGATTGAGGTTGGGGTGGAGATACAGATTGAGACAAAAAAATATGCTCCACATGGTTAACAATGTGATTAAGATCTGTTGGAAATTTGACTTTAGTAGTATATGACTAAGATTTATGTTGTCATTATGGAAACAAAGTCATATGAGGTTTTGTAGTCAGTGCACTAACTTAGAAGATCATAATTTGGCTAAGTATGAAAGACAAAGCAGACAAAGAAGCACCTAATGATCAGAGCATCGATGCACATGTGTATGATCAAGTTTTAGCATGCGCCCTTAGATATAAGTTTTTGAGTATGTTACTATGCTAAGTCTAAGAATGCATGGTCAGATATGACAACATGAAGAAGTTACAGCAAGTCTAAGTGGCACAGTCAGTAAGCTACAAAATAGAACAGAGCATGGAGCCAACATATAGTATTTTGATTAGCATACATCATTTTGTTTTGTAAAGGCTATGTGCCTATTTTAATTATGTTATAAACATGTTAATATCATTGTATGTAAACACGCTTGAGCCAATTAACTTGGAAGCGTTGTATGTGTTAAGTTATAGGCTGACCTAGTAGTTAGTTTTGGTTGCGTCTATTCAACATGTATATATGTGACACGTGCTTTTGGATTTGAGCATGTATGGCATATGGAGAAGAGTAGAAGTATGTGAAGAATGTATTAGAGAATCAAGAATGATATAGAGCTTTAAAAGAGGTTAAAGCATAAATGCACAAAAGGAACTGATCAGACAGTAGTGTCAAAGTAGTAGTTTACCTTGCAGATATAGTGTGTATCTGATAACTAGGAGGTTGTAGCCTTCTTCATTGAGTAGTGAGCTTTGGAAGTGATCCATCCACCCTTAATAGGGTTTGTTACTTTAAGAATCCTGATAGGGTCCGACCTTTGACCAGGTCATTGTACTCAACTTTGTAAAGACTACTCCTAATAGGGAAAAGGAACATTAACAGGTTCATAATACTAAGTGCAATTATTCATGGGTACTAATTCCCACCAGGGTTTTCCTCTGGCCAAGGTTTCCCTATAAACATATCTTGTGTTATGTGTTATGGTTGAATACTTTATTTTCTTTACTATGAATTTCAGTATTTAAGTAATTGAGTTAAGTTTCAAGTATCATAAATTAATTATAGAACACTGATTCACCCCCCCTCTCAGTGTTCCCATTCCTAAATATTGGTATTAGAGCTTTGGTCCTCTAAAGATAAGTTTAACCACTTGAGGAGATCATGGTTTTAGAAGAAGTAAAACATGTGAAGAAGAATATTGAAGCAGCTCTTGAAGATCTTAACAGATCTGAAAAAGAATTTGAAGAACTGAAATTGAAGGTCAATGGTTCACAAGTATTCATCAAGAAACTGAGAAAAGATTTGAAAGATTGTTCAACAAATGATTTGGGAAAAATGATCAAAAATTTGAATGAAGAAAACACATCTCTGAAGGATCAGATTGAAGATTTGGATGAAAAGCTAACTAACAATCAAGAAGCCTATGAAGAATAGATCAAAGAAAATAAACAGTTGGATGATGAACTTAGGCAAGAAAACATGAAAATCTTGGAGTTAGAAAACATCAAGAAAAAGATGGAATCTGAGCTGACAGAAACAAGGAACCATATTGAAAAATTACACACAAGTTCTGATCTAATAGAGTCATAGTTGTATACACATAAGGTCAAAGGAGATACCAGTGGTACTGGATTCAATGAAGCACAAAATCAAATCAATGATATGGGAGAAAGAATGAAAGTACTAGAAGAATCTACAGAAGCTAAGAAGACTAAAAATCATACTGAAGCTAAAGCAGAACCATCTAAAGATGAACACAAGCCAATAAATTGAACTTGTTATGCGTGTAACAAGCATGGACATATAGCAAGAGATTGTAAAGAGGTAAGACCTTTCAATGGTTATTGTTCTTCATGTAATAAATTTGGTCACAAAGCTATGAATTATAGATCAAATCAAAGAAGTTAGACACATCACAATCAGAGAAATCAACCTCAGCAAAGTGTTAGAAGTCCTCTGAACATTACATGTTAGATATGCAATTACAATGGTCACACAGCTAGACAATGCAGTATGGTATCTCACATCAATGCACCGTAGAATACAAGGCCTCCAGTTATTTGTTACTCTTGTAACAAGGTTGGACACATCTCAAAGTTTTGTAGATCACAAGCGCAAAGATAAGAAAGACTTGATAAGTCTCAAGGATCAAGATTGGATGAATCTGGAGAAGTCAAGTTTGTGAAAGCTATAGAAGATTCAAGCAAGATTTGGATGGAAGTAAAGAAAGATAATGTTAGTGCCACAGTAGTAGTTGCATCTGCAATGGACGCACCTTCTACTTCTGGATAAATGACCCTCATGGTCATAGGGGGAGCTAGATAAGTTCTAGACCCTTGTGTGGCTAGTATACTCACCCTCTGAATATGAACCTTTGGTTTTAGTTGTTTGGTTAGTATTTGATGCAGTATGCAAGATCGCACAACCTGATTGTTAGCAGGAATGAAGATTGGAATTCACTGTTACAACACATGTTATGGTGGCAAGCATTAATTACAAAAAATTGATTTATTAGTCATGAGAGATCTATTATCCTCACTTTTGCATTTGAGGTCAAGCCCTTGGAGAGCATAGGAGATCAAAGCAATAAGTGTTGAAAGATTGAAGTTGTTTTCATCAGTGGAAAAGAGTTAAAATTATTGTGGAACCCTAGCTCAGATGTGACACTTTAGAAATCCTTTGAAACCCTACTTTGAGCATTGAATCAAGTAAGTAATGGCCACTCTAGTATTCTTTGATGTTACAAAGAGGAAAAGATATGTATTCAAGAAGCATCCATTTAAGTCAGTCTTAGATGACCTAGAAGGAGCATTTTCTAGAACTCTAATGGGAGTTATGCATGTAGAAGATATTTGCACCTACATCTATTGTAAGAAGGAACCTATAGGAGTAGATAGGATAAGGTCACACATAGAAACAATGGTTAATCCAGACATGACATTCAAGGATGAATTCACGTACTTCACAAATAACCCTCATTGAGTATGCGACTGCGTATGAGTTATATGAATCTGAATGGATCAAGATATTGCTAAGAAGAATTCATGATGATTTTTTTTGGATTGGAGAAGTCCATGCTCACATAAAAACCAATCTCATTCATGAGATGACTGAAATCTCTAAGACCGACGCCATACTTCCAACAGGTAAAGATGTCAGGAAATAGGTCGAGAAAGCATAAAGTCCAGGAGTGATAAGTGTGGCATGACAATTGAGCCCACTGAGGAGAAGGACATAAAACTCATGGCTATGATACTTGGTTATAATTTCCAGCATGCAAACAGAGTGAACAGTGTATCAGCACAACTATTCTGGCATCTATAAGGACAGTGAAGGAAAATGGAGAGTTTAACCTCTATGAGATTCTGCACATAGTTTTTAGACAACATACGAGCCATAAAACATGATAAGAGTAAGGTATTTAGATTTGGTTCACTAATTATCTACATGTACTTTCATATAGTTGGTAAAGTATCTGATCTTTATCTAGATAAGAGCATACCTACATTGCCTCAAATCTCATTTAAGGCAACATCATAGAGCACCTTGAAGGATGTCATGTATCTTGAAATAAAAACATTTAGAATCAAGATGCAGAGAAGGTACAAGATACTTGAGAAGATTATGGAGAAGTACAAAGACACTATATGCTTCATGGTGGAAACAGACATTACATGCATGGAAGTAGTTGAGCCTAGGAAAAAGTGGATTCATCTACTTGGATATGAAGTAGAGGAACACATTTTGGAAGCTTATGCACAAGTCCTCCTATCAGCACTTAAGGATCCCAATGCACCTAGATGGGGAACTTATGAAGACAAGACAAGACAAGTAGACTCTGTCTTATACAGTGTTGCGACAAAGAGAAAATCATCTAGAATTACTTTAGACATTCTTAAAATTCATGGTGTCACCCAAGAAGACTTGGAAAAATCAACGGAAGCCAAGATTGCAATGAAACTTGAGAGCACACTCTCATCTGAAGTCAAAATAGAAAAATCAGATGATCCTAAGGAGAAGAAGAAAAAGACTTATGATAGCACCTCTGTGCCCACAACCACAGTTGATCTGGAGTCCACTCCACTTCCTGAGCCAAGTAAGATGCCTAAAAGGAAGAAATAGACCAGCACAAGCCACCCATCCTCAAGGAAAACTAGAAGCAAAGGGAAAAACACTCAAGCACCTCCTAAGGTAGGATTCAGACTGAATCTACCAGTCTTGAGAACTAGAATTGTTGATGAAGGAAGGATAGATCAAATAGAAAATTTCTATGACAAGTATCATGAGATTGACAAATTAGATATTCATTCTATGATTATGATGCACATGATTAAGTTCAAAAAGATAGTTTTGGAACTTAAGATAGTCATTCCTGATAATGTATGGAACATTTTGGATTCTTTGAAGAGACAAGCCATAGAAGAGGATTTTAGGATAAGAGAAAAGACACTGGATGACAACCTTCATGTCTGTTCACTAGAAGAGAAAACATTGTTGCTAGATTTGGTAAAGCCACATCTAAGAACCAAAACCAGAACTCAGTAGATAATGAATATAGAGTATGAGTTAGTTGCGAAGGAGACAGAAAAGGCATTTGAAAAAGTGTTCTTGGAAAGACGCATGCACCCTCCTACTACACCTACAACCCAAGTTCCCTCTGAGAAAGAGAAAGGCTCTAAGATCCCAAATGTACCTATGACAAGTCCACAAGAGTCTACGTCCATGCTTGAAGCTAAGCATGAAAAAATTGTGATTGATAATGTTGAAATCACCATGGTGGAAATAGATAATGAACTGGATAAGTTTGAAGAAACTTTTGTCATTACAGAAGAAGCTGACATCCTATGTGGTGAAGACACATCTATGCAGCAAGAAGAAGTCCAAGTTGAAGAATTAACTAGATAGGAAGAAGAGAAAGAAGATGAACCTAAAGAAGAGCCTTATGTTGAGATACCAATGAAGGTAAAAAGTGAACTCATGGATGTAAGTCAAGGCACACTCCTTACTCCTAAATCATCTATATCATTTTTTTCAAGTTTGACACCTGATACAACAAGTCTAGACTCATGGGGAGAAGAAGATCTGATGAAGATTAGTGTATTGGCTATGGAGAAAGCCAAAGAAAAATAAGTAATGAGAAATCCTTTATTTGTTGAATTAGTCAGCATACTGAACAATCTATTGCCTAAGGATAAGAAAGTGACTAGTGTTCATTTAGTGGATGATGTTAGCACCATCTTGTCAAGCTTCAAAGAAAATTTCTCAAGTCTAGAAGAATCAACATCAAATATTGCAGAAGAGAAATATATCAAGAAAAGGCTGAATGAATTGATAGGCAATTTCTCATTTAACCTTAATTCACTTAAGATTGGTCAAGCAATGCTGAAAGAGTTAGCAACAAAAGGAAGGAAGATAACTGATGACTGCATGAACAAAGATAAACTCACCTCAGACCTATCTAAAAATATTCAGGAAGCAGAATCTATGATGGAAACAGTAAGAAAATCAATGGAAGATCCCTCTCAAGACATAAACATGTGCAATAATGTTTATCAAGGACAGTTGGATAAAATTGAGAAGGCAGAAAAAGAGATGGCAAAGATAAGGGCTAGACAAACTCAGCTAAGATATTCACTAGTGCCCTCTCTAGATGTGTTGAATTAGAACATCAGGGAGATAGATGCCAAAATTGTAATATATGATCAAGGTCCCTGCATAGATTTGGAAAAGATGGAGAAGCTAACATATGCATTATGCACCCATCTTGATTCTTTAGGTAGTTGATGCACTCAAGGTTTTCTGGTAGCAAGAAATAAAAAACCTTCAGATTGCATGCCCAGATGTACTTTCTATGTAAGTACTTGAAGTTTTCCTTTTTGAGAACCTTTGTCATTAATCTCAAAGGGGGAGTAGTGTATATGATATAAAGGAGATAGTAAAGGAGATAGTAGTGTATAGAGAAGAAGAAGATGATGTACAGTTTGTTAGCAAGTTTTGTGTATAAGTTAAGTTTAGTAACTTTTCTTCATTCCTTTGTTTCCATTGATGACAAAGTGGGAGATTGTTGGAAAGTTGACTTTACTAGTATATATGACTAAGATTTATTTTGTCATTATGGAAACAAATTCATATGAAGTTTTTTAGTCAGCGCACTAACTTAGAAGATCATAATTTGGCTAAGTATGGAAGACAGAGCAGACATAGAAGCACCTAATGATCAGAGCATCGGCGCACGTGTGTATGATCAAGTTTTGGTATGCACCCTTAGATATACATTTTTGAGTATGTTACTATGCTAATTCTAAGAATGCATGGTCAGATATGACAACATGAAGAAGTTACAACAAGTCTAAGTGACATAGTCAGTAAGCGGCAGAACAGAACAGAGCATGGAGCTGACATATAGTATTTTGATTAGCGTATATAATTTTGTTTTGTAAAGGTGTTGTGCCTATTGTAATTGTGTTATAAACATGTTAATATCATTGTATGTAAACACACTTGAGCCAATTAACTTGGAAGCATTGTATATGTTAAGTTATAGGCTGACCTAGTAGTTAGTTTTGATTGCGTCTATTCAGCATGTATATATGTGACATGTGCTTTTTTATTTGAGCATGTATGACATATGGAGAAGAGTAGAAGTATGTGAAGCATGTATTAGAGCAGTAAGAATGATATAGAGCTTTACAAGAGGTTAAAGCATCAGCACATAAAAGGAATTGATCAGACATTAGTGTCAAAGCAACAGTTCACCTTGCAGATATAGTGTGTATCTGATAACTAGGAGGTTGTAGCCTTCTTCATTGAGCAGTGAGCTCTGGTAGTGAGCCATCCACCCCTAATAGGGTTTTTTACTTTAAGACTCGTAACAGGGTCTGACCTTGGACCATTTCATTGTACTTATCTTTGTAAATATTTCTCCTAACAGGGCAAAGGAACATTAACAAGTTCATAATACTAAGTGCAATTATTCATGGGTACTAATTCCCACCGGGGTTTTCCTCTAGCCAAGGTTCCCCATAAACATATCTTATGTTATGTTTTATGGTTGAATACTTCATTTTCTTTACTATTCATTCTAGTATTTAATTAATTGAGTTAAGTTTCAAGTATCAAAAATTAATTATAGAACATTGATTCACCCCCCCCCCCCCCCTCTTAGTGTTCCCATTCCTAACAAGACCATCCATCTTTGAATCATAAAAAATATCCATAGAAGATGGCTAAACAATGGTATTAGTATCATGTGTAGGAAAAGGATTCATATAGATTTGGAGATTTTGATTAGGAGGAGAGACAGATTTTTTTCCACTACCATCAAAATTATCAACAGAAAGAGCATGAAAATCAATTAAATCTTGAACCTTATATTTTAAAGAATAACACTTCTCAATACCATGGCCATTTTGACGATGGCATTGAAAAAAGGCTTTGGTATCAAAGGATTTGGATGCCACCATAGTAGGTAAAAGAGGTCAAATAGGAGGTAAAGTAATCATATTAGTAGTCAAAAATTTAGTCATAATAGAATGCGAAGATTCAAAAAGAGGAGTAAACGTACGATTCAGCCGAAAAGCAGTGAATGCATAAGTGGTATTATTGGATGTAACATTAACTTGATCAGCAATGATAATTTCTTATTTATTTATCTTGACATAGTTGTTATATTTTTTAAACTTGTTGGGATTAGGAGCAGCATCACTCTTATCAATTGGGACATGAGCCATTGGAGTGTTGCTCTCAAATTGACTCACTTGTAATTGATAATGATGAAGCGCTACACAAAGTTTTTAGAAAGAGGTAAATTCAGTAAGCAGAATCTTATCTCTAATATCCTTTTGTAAATTTGAAATAAACATACATTGAATATCAATATCAGGAACATGATAATAAATCTAAGCATACAAATTCTTAAATCTACCAGTAAATTCAATCAATTTTTCTTTAGTATTATGTTTACAATACATCAAATCAGTTAAGGACACTTGCAGACCAATGTTATTTTGAAATTGTTGAATAAAGGTATTAGCAAGTTTTGGAAAAGAATCAATAGAATAAGGAGGCAAGGAACAATACCATTACAAGGCCTTGTCACAAAAATTTCTAGCAAACAACTTGGCTAAAATCCTATGGTCATGAGCATAGTCACTACAAAGGCTTTGGAATGTTTTAACATGAGAAACAAGGTCTCCCTTACCATTGTAGTTCTCAAGATGAGGCATATCAGCTTTTTGAGGAACAAGAGAATGAATAATGTCTAGGGATAAAGGACTGCCCATGTCACATGTAGGAATTCTAAACTTGTATTGAGTTAAAGACACAAGTTGTTGTTGTAAAGAGGACATAGTTTGAGCCAAACTGATGATTGTGGAATCATTAGATGAAATAGGAGGCATAGACATGCTAGAAACACTAGGTAAAGTGTATGAAGCATCAGGAATGGAAGACACAACCAGGGGAACACTTGGAACCATAGTTGGAAGATGATTGGAATAAGTAAAAGGAAAATTATGATAAGAAGGTTTTGAAGTAGGTAAGGACATGGGAGGAACACTCATAGGAAGAGAGGGAAATGACATAGTCACTAAAGGAGGAGTATAAGTAGGAATGTTAGGTAAAGGAATGGAAGAAGCTTCCACACTAGTGACAGGAGGAGTGAATCCTAAATCTTGAGCTTCTTGAGCTAAAGGTTTAACATTTGAATGCACAAGATGAGTAATATCACGCAAGAGATTAACACCTTGGTCACTATCACGAAGGACTTTTTGTTAGGAATAGTCCCAAGAGATAATTGAGAGGGGGGGGGTGAATCAGTTATCTACAAGATTCAATTCTTTATCCAATTAAGCATACTTAAAATTTAAGCATAAACACAATGAAAGAACACTTGAACACAACACCAATATTTTGGTTACAGGAAAACCCAAATAGGTAAAAACCCTGGTGGCCCGGTGGGAATTAACACTCACTAATAAACTGCACTAGTATATAATGATCCTTGTTAGAAGATCTTACAACCTTGTTAGGAGTTGATCTTTACAATGCAATAAGTATAGTGACCTGGTCAAAGGTTGGACCCTGTTAGGAGTCTTTTATGATTGACCCTATTAGGGGTGAAGACGCACTGTCTGAGAGCTCACTACTCAAAGGGGTGAAGGCTGCAACCTTCTGAATAACAGATATACACTATATCTGGATCTTGGTGAACTACAAGGTAGACCTAATGTCTTGATCAGTTCCAATGAATAGCACATTCTAACTTCCCTATCACATAGACCTCTTCTTGATGGCACAATACTTCACACTCTCTACTATACTCTTATCTTTTATCTCCATGCCATACTTCTAGCAATCACAAATGACCGGCTATAAGTATCTTTCCTCTAAATGATATAATCAAGTCAGCCTATTAGAACCACCTTGAAATCATATTAGAGAAACAATAACACTCTCCACTAACATCTCAGTTGGCTCTACTAAGTATGCAACACAAACTGGGACCTGTCCAAATCAATAAGTGTAGACACACGCTACACACTGTCGGCTCTACCAAATTAATTGATACTTTCTCCTCAAGCTGAATTACATCATGCGCTCTTAACCAAACATTCTTAACTCTTCTCCAATCACTAATCCAAGCATGCATACCGAAATGATAGGCTCAACTCCTATACCAATATAATCTATGTCGACTCTTCTGGATAAACACAAGAAACTGCAACTGGTGAATAGCGATTGCATAAATTCACTTCTACTACACATCAGACTCTACATCCATGAATGTAACAACAATAACATCTCCATCACTTATCCAAATGTGCAAGGCTCCGTGATAACTGTATGGACAATCACTCACAGAACACTGCTGACACAAGCTACTACATAACTGTTTGTACTAACAATTAACCTGTACGTCCATGATGTCATGCTAATAACATGTCCATGATACATATAGTCAAATCTTACTGCATAAGTCTTCCATGCATGCTACTTACCATATGTTATCATCAATGACAAACATACAGTTAGCACTAGCTTTCTGGTAAATCTCCAACAATCTCCCCCTTTGGCATTGATGGAAACATATGGAATGAAAAACACCACCAATCCAATGAATAATTCTTTTATAACAGTCTCCATTTCCTCATCAAAACTCCCCCAAGGATGAATCCTCCATCTTCTGCAATATTCTTCAACATTCTCTATTTCCTCAACTGAATTGCTTCCATGACTGAATACTACTCCCCCTTACTGCTATATATTAGTCCTCCTTAATTATGTATGTACTCTCCCTTTAATACTATTTTTCATGACTATATACTACTCCCCCTTTGACATCAATGGAAAAGGGTGCCAAACATTTAAGCACTGGTACTACTCCTGAAGTAGAGTAGTCAACCATCCATCAGTCCCTGAGGACTGATGCTCTCTCCACTTTCTCTAATCAGAATCAGGGAAGGGAATTACTCCCAGCTTCTCCCTGAGATACTCAAAAGTATCCTTCAGTAAAGGCTTTGTGAATATATCTGCTAGTTGTTCCTCAGTACTCACATAGTCTAACTTGACTTCTTTCTCTACCACTTTCTCTCTTAGGAAGTGATACTTAATCTCTATGTGTTTTGTCTTTGCATGCATCACAAGGTTTTTTGACATGTTGATAGTACTAGTGTTATCACAATGAATAATAATAGGATAATCAATCTGAATTCCAAAATACTTTATCATCTACTTGATCCAAACAATTTTAGAACAATTCAAAGTTGTTGCAACATACTCTGCTTCTATTGTTGACTGAGAAATACAATGCTGCTTCTTGCTTGTCCAAGTGACTAGTCTATCACCAAAAAATATTGATCCTCCTGATGTAATCTTTCTATCATCCACGCATCCTACCCAAACTACATCTGTATATACATGAAGCTCAACATTCTCTAAATTAAGATACCATAGACCATAATCTATAGTGCCCTACAAATATCTGAATATTCTCTTTACTGCCATGAGGTGACTTTGTTTAGGCTCTACTGAAAATCTTCCAACTATGCCAACTGCATTAGAAATATCATGTCTAGTTTGAATGAGATATATGAGTTTACCAATCATAGACTTTTACAATGTTATATCTACTACTAGAGAATCATCTTATTTTGTAAGCTTTCATCCTATTATCATAGGTGTACCTACTGGCTTGCAATCATCCATCGTGAACTTCTTCAATATCTCTTTCACATACTTAGACTGATTAATGAAAATACCTTTCTTTGTTTACTGTACATTTAATCCCCAAAAGTATTTGATAGGTCCAATCATGCTCATCTCAAACTCGCTCTGCATCTCCTTAGCAAATTCTGCACTAAATTTGTCATTACCCCCAAAGATAATGTCATCAACAAATATAGCTACAAGTAGTAAACCTTTAGATGTCTCTCTTATAAATAGATTACAATCTGATGCTCCTTTCTTGAATCCAATTTTGGTTAGATATCCATCAAGTCTCTCATACCAAGCTCTAGGGGCTTGCTTAAGTCCATAGAGGGCTTTCTTCAATCTGCATACCATATCAAGCCTGTCTGATAAGGTGAATCCTTATGGATGCTCAATGTATACTTCTTCATTTAACTCTCCATTCAAGAATGCTGACTTAATATCCATCTGATAAAATTTGAATTTTTTGAATGTCGCATAAGCTAGAAACAACTTAATGGCTTCTAATCTGCTCATAGGTGCAAATGTGTCTGAATAATCAATACCTTCTCTTTGTGCATATCCCTTACATACTAACCTTTCTTTATTGCTTACTACTGTACCATCTTCATTCATCTTGTTTCTAAATATCCACTTGGTTCCAATCACATTCTTATCACTAGGTCTTGGGACCAGTTCCCAAGTATCATTCTTAATAATCTGATCTAGTTCTTCTTTCATAGCATCATGCCAATCTGAGTCATTACATGCATCTTCAACACTTAAGGGTTCAATCTGAGATAATAAACATACCACTTCATTGCCTACTAAACTCTTTACTTTTGATCTTGTTGTGACTTTGCCACTTTGATCTCCAATGATGTCATCCTTAGAGTGATATCTAGATGTAAACTTTGGAACTTTAGGTGATACTATCTCATCTACCTTTTGAGTTTCTTCTTCACTTATTTCAGAGTCATTGAATAATATATCAATACTGTCAAACATCTCTTCAACAACTATCTCACTAGTGGAAGGAATGGGTTCTTCTTCAATCATAGGTGCATAATCATGATATCTTTCTTGAACCATACACTTTTCATCAATCTTAACATGAGCACTTTCAATGATCTTCTTCCATCTCAAATTAAAACATCTATAAGCTTTTCTTTTAGTAGAGTAACCAAGGAAAATACCTTCATCGCTTCTTGCATCAAACTTGCCTATTGCTTCATCCCTCTTGATGTAGCACTTGCTTCCAAATATTTTGAAGTATTTCATGGTGGGAACATTACCAAACCATAGCTAATAAGGTGTCTTGTCTGCGCTAGGCCTCAATTGCATTCTATTGATGGTATTAATTGCATCTCTCCAATAGGTGTGTGCAACTTTTCCTTCAATCATGATGGTGCGCGTTGTATCAAGGATGATCCTATTCCTTCTCTCTACAATCCCATTCTGTTGAGGGGTTCTAGGTGCACTCAACTATCTCTTTATGCCATGTTCTTTGTTGTACTCATAGAATTTGTTAGAGGTGAATTCTCCTCCTCTATCCGATCTTAGACACTTTATCTTTAGTCTAGATTCATTCTCAACCTTAGCTTTGAATATTTTAAACTTCTCAAATGCTTCTAACTTATCTTTCAAGAATGCAACCCACATCATTCTAGAGTAATCATCAACAAACAAAATTAAATACCTTTCACCATAGTATGATCTTGTTTGAGTTGGTCCACATAGGTCTATATGAATCAAATCCAACTTGTTCTCTTCTGAATTATGCTTACTTCTGAATGAATTCCTCACATGATTTCCCATCACACATTCCCTAGAAATAGTATTGACTAGCTTTGCTATGCTAGGTAGATCTCTTACTACCTTTACATAGCTTATCTTTACTATGTTATCAAAATTGATATGACATAGTCTTTTATGCCATAGCCAACTATCATCTACTTTAGCAACAAAATAACTTGCTTCTGAATTAAGCTAAAAAACATTTGTGTGATGAAGTTATTCACCTGCATGAAATTAAGATCTACTAACATCAATCTAATCAAATACAATGCAAATTTAACTAGAATTGAAATTATAATCTATATTATCCCATGGATCTCTAGATAGAAGTGGTAAGTGAAGCTCTCAGCTACAATCCTCACTAGTGACACCTCTAAAATGAGAAATAATGTTGCTACTATGCTTATGCTATGCTTCTATGATGATTCTAGCTCAAGAATGATGAAATTATGATACTAAATGATCAAGAATGCTCAAATTGCTCTTGGAAATGATCTCAATTGCCTATAGTAACAATGCTATGCAAATGAAATTCCAAGATGAAAATGCTCTCCAAAATGCCTCATACTTATAGTAATTTCCCAAGGGTAGGGGGTGGAGTGAAATAATCATGGTTATCTCATGGTTGAGTCAAAAACTTTGCATTGTCCATAAATAGGGGGACAAATGAGGGGACAAGCCTTTAAATGGTTTCAAATCTTTGGACAATTTAAATATTTGAGTGATTTATGTCCTTTTGTTCTCAATTATCATTGGTTGATCACTTTGTTGAAAGAAAATAAGGATTTATTAATTCAATTAATTAATTAAATTTAGCCATGGAAGGGTAATAGGTTCATTTTGATTTTTGATTAAACAACTATACAATTAATTGATTAAAATCAATTATATATTGTTTTTGTCCCTTTTAAGCTTCAATTTAATCATTTAACATCATTATTTAATAATTCCTTTGTTTTAATTGATTTTGCTCAACTTTATTTAATTATGTCCATTTTATTGATTTTTGATCCATTTTGATGATTTTAATGCCATTTATTGATTTATTGCATTTTGAAAAGTACTTGTCGAACTTTACGTGTCTACAAACACCCCTCTTTGAATCAATGTGCGAAGAACATTGGTTCAAAGATCCTTTAAGTCCTGATTGCTAATTCCTGATGTGATTGATTACTGCCTCTTGATAAGAAAATTTATGATGCCCCACTGATTTCATGATGTTCGATCACAATTTTAATTTGATACCCTTATGCCCCCTCAGAAATTAAAACATATTAATTTCTTGATTTTGAAAAATTTGATTTGATGTTTGATTTATCAAATATGTTTTCATTTCTGACTATTTGATGAGATGTCCTGATGTATGATTATGCCCCAGTTTGGTTTGAGTAGTTAAGATAGGTCAACAACTAGTCTCACCTCCAAAATTAGGTCAAAATACCTTAAATAGGTTGAGAAGCCTTGTTTTACCATTCATTTTTCCTTTTCATCTTGGTGATTTTTGCTCTGATCCTCTAGTGATTTCTGAGATGGTTGTGCCGATTCGGGAGCATAGATTCGAGAGGTGCCGGAGATATGCAAGGCCGCCTGAGTATGGACCTCTGATAAGTCATTATAAACCTTGATTGAGCATTTATGGTGCATTTATGATCATGTATTACAA
The DNA here is from genome assembly GCA_027943335.1 of Chamaecyparis obtusa. Classification (NCBI taxonomy): domain Eukaryota; kingdom Viridiplantae; phylum Streptophyta; class Pinopsida; order Cupressales; family Cupressaceae; genus Chamaecyparis; species Chamaecyparis obtusa. Next base: position 328,028 of record BSBK01000179.1, on the reverse strand, counting down.
TTTCATGTTTCATCATTGCCTTGAATTTAAGAACTGTCACCTAGGAATGATTTTACTGTCACTTAGGATATTTTACTATCGTCTCCATGGTTTTTACTCTCACCTCCATGTATTTTAGCCTCGCTTAGGAATCTTTTACTCTCACCTAGCATGAAAACAACTCTCACCTAAAGCTAGGTTAATCTGCCCCTTTTCCAATAGGTTGTCACCTATGATAACCCTAAAAAATTATTATCGCCTAGGCTAGCATTCACTGTTGCGTAGCCTAATTCACTGTCGCCTGGCAGCAAACTGTCGCCTACTAGAAGAATAATATCGCTTGGCATGTTTTTACTATCGCATGAGGTTAAATGTCACCTGGCATGATAAAAATCATGCCTACTGACTATTTTGAAATTTTGTATACTTTTCACATGTGTTCTTGATTGCGTCTGATGAAAATGTTGATAACTCTTGATGATAGATTCAGATGATAAGTGTAGGTCTGTTATTGTCAACAAAATAATTGGTTTAGGATATCTGGATAGTGGTACCTTGGAATATGATTTGTCAATCCCATTTAAGATAGTGATTAATAGGATAAATCAATTAGTGTGAAAATTGATATGATTTTGATACTGCCACTTCATTCTCAAGATACAGAGAAATGAACGATGGTACTTGGTGTGATGACTTGAGACTTTTGAGAAAATTGACTTGATATACTTCCTTGATACGATATACTGATATGATTCCTTTTACTTTGCCAATAGGATCCCAGTCCTACCTTGTATGTCCGGTCAGTTGCCTCATGGGTTATTGACTTGAGTCAGGGACTCATAGCAACGGAGCTCCGTGTGATTGAGCGATGTGGATTGAGATTTTTACTTGACCTCCCATAGTTTTAGCTAAACGATGGGTTACTGAATGCAATGATAGAGCGATGGCACTCTGACCACAACACCTTTCATTTACCCTATGGAGAGATGACTATCACACTCGAGGACATGTATAGATTGCTTCGAATCCCGTGCTGAGGAGAGATAGTATATTATGATTATGTTTATGATTCTTCTATTTGCCGATGAGTATTCAGGGACAACACTATAGGAGATGGGGATACTATTACCTAGCCTCAGTTTGCATCTTTTCCAACATTACCAGCAGTTTTGGGTGCAGTGATTGGTAGTTTACTACTTCCCAACCGGCGAGGTCATGATTTTTCAGTCGGTTGGGGTAGGATCATGGAGGATTTACTTGCTCAACCTCGATGGTTTGATTGGGGTTCCTGCGTTCTGGCACAGTTATATCATGATTTACATGAGGTGGTTTATCAGGGGAGTGCATCATTATCTATGGGTGCCATTGTTCTTCAGTTATGGATATGGGAGCATCTTCTCATTACTAGGCCCATTTCTAATAGGGTTTGACATCAGGGATTCCTTATGCTTTCCTTTACACTGGTATGGTGATTCAGCACCACTTGGGTCACTTGGATTACTGGTGACGTCAGATTGATGATCTTGATTAGGTTACATGGCATCCTTTCCTCGGTTGTGATAGATGGAGAGACGATGAGGATGAGTTACCATACATGTTCACCCCTCGCTGGATGATTGGGCATACTACCACTACTATTGAGTGCTTCTACTTCAGAAAAGTTTTGAGACAGTATGGTCAGACACAGGATATGCCTCAGGGCAATGCACTATATGCTCGAGTACAGGAAGAGATCTCTCTATGGGGTCCATGTATTGATTATCAATTTGCATTAGATTAGATTGCAGGTATGACTATTTGTAGATGGGAGATATTGATAGGTATTGTAGATGTCAGGATGTCACATGAGTATGCAGATTGGTGGGCTCGCAATAGGTTTCCTCATTTCACTAATCCAGCTGAGCCTATTCCTAGACGTCATGATGGTGATAGGGATGATAGACTTCAGAGAGGACGAGGACATAGACATCCTCAGGCTGCAGTAGGTAGAGGATAGCTAAGACGGGGTCATGATCATGGAGATGCTAGAGATAGACTGGCTAGAGCGCAGGATGATGCAATTGATAGACAACCTAGAGCAGATAGACATGATAGAGCTCATAGACATTAGAGAGCTCAGAGACAGGCACAGATTTATGTAGCTAGGTAGATTCCAGGGGGATTGGATCCCTTGGTACAGTTACAGAGAGTAGCCTTGGCTCATCATGATGATGATGCAGATAGCAAGATCAAGCACAGTAGGATGATGGTGCTCCATAGATGCCTCCCCCAGCTCCACAACCACAGGGTGCACAGGGTGATCATATTGATGGATTATCTCAAGATATGCAGGTATTGAGGATAGATATGTCCACTATTGTAGGTCAGTTGGATCAGGTTGCCGTATTATTACAATAGTTTGTATCAGTCATGGTTGTTCCAAGACAAGATGGAGTGATTACTTCAGAGGCTCCTCCCCCTCCACCGGATGGTAGAGGTCCAGATGGATCTGGTGCTGCAGGCTCTTGATTGATCTAGTGACTCATTGATGATGTCCTCTTTGTTTCATATGTCATGATATTTGACTGATCTACACATTTGGTGTACCCCCTTTTGATGATATTGTACCTTGATACTTGATTTGATGATCATATGATGAACACATTTTTGATGATATATGTGATGATATACTCCTTGGGTCATCTTGATGAGTTGATTTATGAGAGTTATCTTTTATGCAGCTATATGATGTGTTATGCTTTTACGATTTATGCCATGGATGCAGTATCTTATTTTATGATATAGATAAATGAGTGTAATGATGTATGGATTTTTGATGATATGCTTTTCTATTTTATCAATGTATGGATGCAAAATGGTTTATGGAAATATATATGTATGTTCCTATCTTTTTTATTTCCAAGTATTTAGATGAATGCAATGTGAACTCTTACTTATATGAATGCATGATGTATGACTTCTTTTCTTTCCTTTTGATATATGAGTAATGAATAATGATTAATGCTATACCTGAATGCAAAGATAATCTCACTTGTGTTATTTTTGTAAAATCATGGATTATAATGAATGTTTGAAGTTGTAATCTTCCCTCATTTCTTTGATGTTTGAACCAACTCAAGTATTTATTGATGTGCCCCCCCTTTGTCCTTGGAACTTTACCATAAATAAATGTGTAGACACCGAAAAATCCTTCAGAAAATAAATTATTTTTGTTTTTTGAAAACCCTTGATGACATCATCATTTATTAATTAATTAATTATTTAATTAATTTATTTATTTTTTATGGCATTAAATCCCTCTCTCTTAATTAAAAATATTTAATTAAGGAATCTAGCCTAAAAATGTCATTTGGACATTATCCCTAATTTATTAATTATTTAATTAATAAATTGACCAAAAAACTTCAAAAATAAATTAATTTATTTTTAATTTATTTTTTATCCCAAAGTTGGCCAAAATTCTAAAGAGCACTAAACTCTTCTAGAAAGTCCTAAACCTTCCCCTAAATGGGTCAAATCCCTAATCTAGTCCCCTCAAACCCTAAGCCTAGATATTTAATATTTATTAAATTTACCTTTAATAAATATCTAAATCTCACCAAAAGCCACTTGCCCATCCCTTTCTCCTAATCCTAATCCTAATCCCCTTTCTAATCTTGTCACATTCCATTAGCAAAAGGTTTACCAAAACTTATGCTAACCTCCTCTTAGTCATCCTCCTTAGTCAACAAGGATTGACACCTCTTGGCCACCTCTTGCAAATGCATTTAAGGATGCATTTAAGCCTTCCTTATCTTTCTTACATGCATTCATTATGCATTTAAGACCTTCTTATCCCTTCCTTGCCACCTCTTAGCCTTGGGCACATTTACCAAATTGTGCACATGCCCTCAAACTTTCAACTCAATCCTCCCTTGACACTTGTCAGGACACTTGTCCTTGACTCAACCCTAACCTTAGCCCTAACTCTGACTCATCCTTTTAACCCAAGACCTTCCCTTTTCCTATAAATAGCCTCACTTCTTTGAGCAAACAATCCTCTCTCATCTTTCAACTCTCAAACTCAATAGCAAAGTTATAATGCCATTTTCATTCTAGCATTAGCATAAACTCATCATTTTAGATCATTTTCAAGCTTAAATCATATCTAAACTAGCATAATTGGATTAACCTAGCTTCTTTGTTAATTCATGCATCTTAGCAATCTTAGTTCAATCATTTAGCTTTGCATATTTGTGTGTTCTTGAGGCCTTTGAGGCAAAATAGGTTCCTCATACCTATTTTGTGTCATTTTGGGTCTTCATTAACCTCAAATCATCATTTATCTTGCATGCTCCAAGTGCTTGAGTTTTCACACCCACATCCATCTATATCCAAGCATATCAAACGGTGCATGGGCGCATCCGTTTTACGCTTAAACTGAGATGGCTTTGATTTTAGTTTTGTTTACCATTAAATTTGATTTGATTATATGCTATGACATTTGTTTGTCTTTGGCCTTCAAAACAGGTTTAGGTGCACACTCAAATCCTAGTCTACAAAATGCAATTAACTTTCCATGCTAATGCAATGCAATTAATCTAAACATGATAGTGTCATACAATTAATCTAACATGATAATGCAACCTAAGTGTCACTAGCTTTTAGCAAGTAAATGCCACGAGGATAAATTTTCATCATTGAGCATTTTTTGGACCGGAAAGCTAGTACAATCATCACTGACCACATCATGATGATATGAATACCACTTTTTATCACATTTTGGTAACCTCATTTTGAAACTGGTACAACCCTCACTAGTTGGATGACCAAACTATGGGAGTCTGAATACCGGTGTCAACGTATTCAATGTTACAAGTGGATTTTTGGTATTAAGATATAGAAAATCTAAATAGCCAAGGGATCCATTTGTGTAAACAAGCAAAGGTTAATCCTTCCTCTTATGAGATAGTCCTCGATGGTTCTTTGATGACCATGTCCTTATACGAATTCTCATAAGCAGATGAATCTTCCTCAAAATAGTCACTCAAAGGAAAGAAAAATATCACGTCTTTATCATGGCCAATCTAGTCGAAACATCATTGATTAGCTAAAAGAGGTGATGAAGAGTCAATTTCATCAAGATTTTATCAACAAGAAAATTTCAAGTGTTTTACCATGTTTCATTATTTTGCCAAGAAAGAAAGCTTTGAATGTTTTGCCATGTTTTAGGATTTTCCAGCAAGTATTTCCAAGTATTCTGATCTTTAAGGTGTTTTTGTCCATTTTTAATCCCGAATAATAAATTCAATGAAGGCTCAAGGATCATGTTGTAGGGTCAAATACTTAGGCTCAATAAACTTTCCTCTACTCTGAAACTCTGATAAATCTCTCTCTGACGTGACTGATTGTAGCACTTATTGAATCCCTTTGATACCAAATTTGCAATCTTCTTCTGCCCACGGAGGATAAATGTGATCGGTTGACAGACTCAGGGCTGATAGTCAATGCAACAATGTGACCGATCGACTTTATTATGACTATGTACAAATGACGGATGCAATGGTGGTTGTACAAATGAGATGATGAAAATGCAATATGGACATATGTGACTAGGAAAAACAACTTAAGGGAACAAAAGGCGCTTGTTTACCAAGTTTTCACCTTTTGGATAGATCAAGCTCTTTCTTTCTATTTTTAAAGCTTTTTACTTTTTTTTTGCTACCAAGGTGCCTATTTGCTAGGTTTTCACCAAGGCACTTTTTCTCTTTTTTCAATTTTTTTGTATTTTTCTTTTTTTATTTTTTTTTATTTTTCATATCATCAAGGCGCCTATTTGCTAGGTTTTCACCAAGATGACATCTTTTTTTAATGTTTTTCCTTTCTTTAGGCTCAATTTTTCAATATTTTTGATCTTTTGCACTTTTCAAATGTTTTTGGTATTTTCAGAATCTCTTTTGAACTATGTACAATAAATATGATGCTCTCTCATCTGATACTCTTTATACTCTTTCATCTGACTCATGTGTAGAACCTTTTGAGATGAATACTATTGATGGGTTCTTGGAGCTCCTCTCCTTCACAATCTGATAATTTATAGGTTCCTGTGCCAAATGAAGATACTATGATGAATGGACCAAGTCAATTAGCTTCCCATTTGCCTTTCTTCTCTCTTTCAACCTGATTCTTTGGGTTTTCCCTCAACACTAAGTCTCCTACTTGAAAGACTCTCGGTTTAATATGTTTATTATAGTTCTTCAAGATTCTATTATGATACACTTTTAGGTGCTCATAAGCTTGTGTTTGATGTTCTTCAAGTAATTCCAATTGTTGAAGCCTAGCTACTCTATAGTCTTCATTTGTGATCAATCCTTGTAATGATACTCGTAGAGACAGGATTTCAACCTCTAATGGTAGAACTACTTCAGCCCCATAGACTAATGAAAATGGTGTGGCTCCTTTGGGTGTTCTTATGCTAGTTCTATAGGCCCATAATGCTGGATTAATTTGCATATTGCAATCTCTTCCTGATTTATTGACCGACCTTTTCAAAATCTTCAAGATATTCTTATTCATGGCTTCGGCTTGCCCATTTCCCTAAGGGTAATAAATTGATGATGAATTGTGAGTGATATAAAATGTAGCACAAAGTTTATCAACATCCTTATTCTTGAACTATTTTCCATTATCTGTTATTATGGCATGAGGAATACCATATCGGAAAATGATGTGATTTAAGATAAACATGGAAAATTGTTTACCCGTTGTCGTTATCAAAGGAACCACTTCAACCCACTTAGTGAAATATTTTGTTGCAGTGATGATGTGTTTGTGCCCATTTGAAGAAGATGGATCTATGACTCCAATTAGATCAAACCCCCATTGATAGAAAGGCCATGGTGTGACAAATGGGTGCAATTCCTATGCCGGTGCATGTATCATGTCGCCATGATATTGACATTTACTACATATCTTCACAAAGTGGCAAGCATCCTTTTCTAATGTCTTAGAGAAGTACCCTAAGCGAAGGATTTTCTTAGCTAGGTTTAGACTGCTTGAGTGTGAACCGCAAATGCCTTCGTGAACCTCATGTAAAGCTAACTTAGACTCTTCCTCCTCTAAACATCTAAGAAATGTCCCATCAAAACCCTTACGATACAATGTTTCAGAGGGGATTAGGTAATAGGCTGATTGGCGTATGAAGTTGCATTTTTGAGCTTGGGTTTGGTCTAATGGTAGTACTTGGTCTTTGAGGTATGTGTATATAGGTCAGTACCAAGGGGAGTCATGTCCATGTAATAGGGAAACAATTTGGGTTTCAGGAAGGTTGAATGCCAATTTCATCAATTCTTCCACTAAGAACTCATACTTCTCATTTTGATCCGGTTTTTGTAACAAGGAAGCCAAGGTGTCCATGGTGTTAGCTGCTCTATTTTTCTCTCTAGGAATCTGCTCAAAAGTGATCAAAGCAAAGTATTTCTTCCATCCATCAATCATGGTCTTGTATGGCATCAACTTTTCATCTTTAGTGTTATATTCATTGTTGACTTGATTGATGATAAGTTGAGAATCTCCATAAACTTGTAGCTCCATTATGTTCCATTCTATGACCATTTTGATGCCTATAACTAATGCCTCATATTCCGCTATATTATTTGTGCATGGAAACATAAGCTTGCAAGACTTTGGAATGGTGTAACCTTGAGGAGTGACCAATAGTATGCCGGCACTGGAACCTCCTTGAGTATAAGAGCCATCAAAGAATAACTTCCATGTTTTTTCTTCTATGTTGTCAATGGCAGAATCCAAAAATTCCACTTGAATAGTTTGTGTAGATGTTATGGGATTCTCCGCTAAATGATCTGCTATTACTTTCCCTTTTATTGCCTTTCTATTGACATACTCAATATCAAATTCACTCAAAATCATAACCCACTTGGCTATCCTGCCTAGTAGGGCAGTTTTACTTAACAAGTACTTGAGAGGATCAATTTTGGCAATTAGTTTGACCTTATGCAGCAACATATAATGTCTCAACTTTTGAGGTGCAAACACCACCACTAGGCAAGCCCTTTCCATAAATGTGTAATTAAGCTCATATTTGATCAAAGTCCTGATCAAATAGTAGATAGCTCTTTCCTTTCCTTGTTCATCTTCTTGCGCTAAAAGCACTCCTAGTGATCTTTTGGTAGCAGATATGTATAAAAGTAATACTTTTCCCTTAATTGATGGCATGAGAATGGGTGGATTTATCAAATAAGTCTTCAACAATGTAAAAGCTTGATCACATTCCTCATCCCACATGAATATAGTATCCTTATGTAGTAACCTAGTGAAAGAATGACATTTTTCGGCCAATTGAGAAATAAATCTCCTTATGGATTGGATTTTGCCTGGTAATGATCTCATTTGGCTGATGTTCCTTGGTATGTCCATGTCCATAATGGCTTGTACTTTCTCTGGGTCCACTTCAATTCCTTTAGCGAAAACTATGTAACCTAGTAACTTCCTAGATTGGACTCCAAAGGCACATTTCTTTGGGTTTAATCTGACCTTGAATTGTGCCAACCTAACAAATATCTTTTTCAAAATTTGGAGATGTTATTCTCTTTTGTGGGACTTTGCTAGGATATCATCCACATAGTCTTCTAAGAATGTGTGCATCATGTCGTGGAAGATAGTTATCATGGCCCTTTGATATGTAGCTCCGGCATTCTTAAGACCAAAGGGCATGACATTCCAACAAAAAGTTCCCCAAGGGCAAGTAAAGGCAGTCTTCTCCTGGTCTTCAGGTGCAATTTTAATCTGATTATATCCGCTGAAACCATCCATTAGGGAATACATGGAATGACTCGTTGTGAAGTCAACTATTGCATCAATACTCAGTAGTGGGAAATCATCCTTAGGACAAGCAAGATTTAGATCTCAAAAATCCATGCAAACTCAAATAGATTTGTCATGTTTTGTGACTGGGACAATGTTCAAGATCCATTCAGCATAAGCTATTGCCCTTATGAAGCCTACTTTCAACAATTTTTCTAGTTCTGCCTTGACCAAAAGAGCTATGTGTGGGTGCATCTTTCTCAACTTTTTCTTTATGGGCTTAGCCCCTGGTCTAACATTCAGATGATGCATTATAAAGTTAGGATCTAAGTTGGGCATGTCAGCATATGACCATGCAAAGTTTATTTGTTTCTCTTGGAAAAAATTTATGAAGTCCTCTCTTTCTAGAGGTATGAGTGATGCAGCCAAGTGTATGAATTTTGGATCCACTTCCGTACCAATGTTGACCTTTTCTATCAGTTCTATAAGTATAGGTGACCTTTCTTCCTCATGCTCGGGTAAGGCATCCAATCTCTCTTCCTTTGGTGCCACAGTTGGGTTTTCACCAAAGGAAACATCTTTTATTTTCATTTGTTTTGGTTCTAGTGGTGCCACATAATGGTTTTCAACACTAGAACTTTTCATTTTCTTATTTTTTTTCATTTTTTTCTTTTGACTAAGAGAATGGACCCCCGTTGTGCTCATCATGTCCATATCAAGTTTGTTGATGAAAGAGGGTTCAACCGCATTAAGGTATTGGTTTGCTGCTTGGTCATTTGGAAAGTAAAGTAAGTCATTTGGCTCAGTTTGGTCCCAATCAATGAGATCTAGATGTATCAAAAGTAAGGATTCATTGGGTAAAATTTCATCAATAGGGTTTATGGACATGACTTCATTTGAGGGTTCATACATTGTATCATTTAGATCTATGATGTGAGCTTCCTCGAGATGGTCCAAGGAAGAAGGGTCAAAATCCCCTTCACTTGAGTCCTCTTCAACTTCTATGGGAAACAACATGGGAAAATCCACGAGCAGATTAAACCTAACATTTGAATCTCCCTCCTTTGAAGGCATCCAAAATGTCTCTATCCATGCTTGATTGGTAGGTGCATGCCCTATGTTAATATCTTGGATATTAGGTTCTTCATTGATTTGATTTCTTGCCTTGGGATTTTTGCATAAGTATGTATTGCAATCACCTCCTTATCTTGACATAATTCATCCGATAGGGTATCCCATTCATAATCCTAGGAGTCATCACTATCTCCATTGGATTCTAAGGCATTTATTTGAGGATAAAAATCTTGCATTGGGCTGGAACTTTCACCTTTGTATTGGTATCCTACTCCATATTTTTCTTGTTTTGCCCTCCAAGTAGGTTCAATGGGTTCTAGTAACCCTCTATTCCTTTTGCCTAAGGGTCCTCTTCCCTTGTATCCCATCTTTTGCATAATCTCAAAACCTTTCCCATATTGCTCGGTTCGTATATTAACATGTTGAATTCATTCCATGGGAGTGTTTGAGGTTACTTCTTCATCATGATAAATCCATTGAAGGACTTCATCTTCTTCCTTATCCCATGTTGCTTTGTTATCTTCCCTTACAAAATAGGAATTATATTTATGTGGAAGATGGTCTTTTGATGGTTTACCATGTGATTTTGGAGATGTGGGCATGTCAAATAGAGAAACGGAGTATTCCCCTACTCCTTTTGAACTAATCTTGCATTGTTTTTCAAATTTATTCATCATTTCACTCATGTGCTAGTAATGCTCTTCCTTGGCAATTGGTTTCTTTCTTGACTGGTCCTACTTGGATGGGCAACAAGATCATGCCTTTGGAGGCCCTTTCAGCTTCATCATAAGCTTTAATGGTGATTTTTTTTGTAGGGTCAATGCAAGACTCGGACAACTCTAAGGATTTGATGAGACTTAGTGTACAAATATTAAGGCCAAATCCTCCATCAATGAGGGCTCTTTTGACTCTATGCCTTTCTATTAGAACCTCTATATGCAATGGTAGGTTTTGAGGATGGGTTACAGACATGTCATCTTGATCGAAAAATGAGAGACAATGAGGTGCCACAAGATGACCTACCATATTTTGGAATTTTTCTTCTTCTAAGTTAGTAGGAACATTTGTCTCTACTAGAGCTTTTTCCAAAATATCCTTATGATTCAGGGATAACTTCAACAATTCTAAGATAGATATTTGTGCTGGAGTTCTTTGCAACTGATCAACCAAGCTATAAGGTTTTGTTGTTGTAGAAGGTTGCTTGACCATGATGTTGGACTGTGGAGTGCTAATGACTCTAGGAGCAGCTCCTTATAGAGTCATTCTAGAATTCTGCCCTCTTGTAATGACATTTGATTCCTCTTTTCATGGTTGCTCATTGATTATTATAGCATTCACAATGTTATCATAAGGTGGTGCAAAATTAAGATTATTGGCACTTTGTTTCTTGCCATTAGATGACTCTCCTTTATCATGTTTGTAGAAAGGTTGTTTGAATGCTTTATGATCTTCGTTGTTTGGAGGTCCATCAATGGTGATCATGCCATTATCGATTAAATCTTGCACTACATTCTTTAGTTGCAGACATTCATTTTTTGTGTGCCCTCAAATTCTATGGTACTCACAATGGCTATTGGCACTCCACCAACTAGGCTTATTATTTGGCTCATAAGGCTGAATGCTGGGTAAAGTAATGACATTATTAGCCATGAGAGTCTTTAATGCCTTTTCAAGGGGTTCACCCAAGGGTGTGAAGTTCCTTTGAGGGGTTGGCCTCAAATATTTATCAAATTTAGTACTCCTTGAATTATCTCCTTGATTTCCATTATTGGTATGATTGTTGTTGGATGGCGCATTGGGAATTTGATTGGTATTATTTACTTGATTAGGTGTCCTTGTAAGAGCAAAGGGGACCACCTTCAAGTTGCTAGATTCAACTACTCCATCTTTCACAATTCCCTTATTGTTGTTCTTATAACGGCTGTTGTATTGAACCAATTATTCTTTTGATTGTTGCCATTGTTACCATTGTTGCCATTGTTGCCATTGTTGGAGTTGTTCTTGTTATCTTTGTACAGTTTGAGTTCTCCACTTTTAACCAGCACTTCCTCTATTGTTACTCCATTTTCAATTAGATCTTGAAAGGTCTTTGGACATTGCATTCGTAATCAATAGTTCAACTCATTGCTTAAACTATTTATGAAGATATCCATCTTCTCTTTTTTAGGCACACTTCTAGGATATCTTGCAAAAATTGTCCTCCACCTTTGTAGAAAAGTGAGGAATGCTTCTCCATCCTTTTGCTTAGTGTTGCATAACGTTATCATCATGACCTCATGTTTAATATTATATGAGTAATGGGCCATGAATTTTGAAGCTAGCTCTTCAAAGGTCTTAATGCCAGAGGGTAACTTATAAAACCACTCCATAGCCATGCCTCCTAAACTCTGTGGAAATAATCTCATTAAATATGTTGTATCATGCATGAACTCTAAGCTCAATGTACAAAACTCCCATAAGTGATCTTGGGGATCCGTTGTTCCTCATACTTGTCATACTTGGGGAACACAACATTGATTGGGAATGGCACCATAACCAAGCTTTTATCAAATGGGAATGGACACAATGCTTCTATGGAGAAAGGCTTAGGAGCCCCACTTTGCTTAATGTTGTCCAATTGCATTTGAAACATCTTGAATTGCTTGTTCATGATGTCTAAGGTACTTTCCTCAACTTTCGGTGCTTTGAGTTGGTTGACATCATAGTCACGGGGTAGTTTAACACCTTTTTGTGCTAAGTCCATGAAGTGTTTTTCTCTATCTCTGTCCATTGCCTTTTCCATGAGCTTTTGAAAATAAGGACATTGGATAGCCTCACTAAATTTTTCATCTGTGGCATCTTCTGTCATTGCTTCGGTGTGAGTTCTAGTGTGAGTTTGGTCAATACCTTGAGCATTTTGGTCTGCTCCTCCATTATTGGTATTGCCTTGGTTAGTAGTATTGCCATGGTTATTCATATCATTGCCCCTGTTATTGGCATCACCCTGATTAGTAAGATCAATACCACTATTATCTTTGCCACCCAAACCACCATAATACATCATGTTGTCTTCTACTTCTTGTTCGGGTGACTTTTGTGGTATTCTAGGAGTGGTAGATTCTTCTCCTGGGTAAGGGAGTTCTTGGCTTAAGTACGTTCTGTCAGCTTGCAAGTTTTTCTTGATATAATAAGATCTGGTAAATGTAGGCATGAACCTTGAAGAATGAAAGTAAAAACTACCCGGAGTCTAATCCTTTGCAAAATTTTGAAAAATATGTATAACAAGATTTTTGGACCAAATTGAAAGCCTGAGCAGTAAGATCACGAAAAAGGGTACTCAAATATGTTCTTAAAATTTTTTGACTCCCCTTGCAAGTACTCTCTATTTTCCCTTTTCTATTTTTAGGCGTCACTGAACCAAGCATAGGCATGACTAAAACCTCTATAGGTGTGCACTAGTTTCTTTTTAAGCAATACTATGTAGGTTACCAAGCGAGACTTTATTATTGCCAGGCGGGTTTTCACATTTTCCAGGCGTGTTTGAAATTTTTCTAAGCATGACTTCAGTATGTCTATGTGTGTTTAAACAAGTCACAAGTGGGACTGAACCTTTGATAGGCGAGTGTGTTTCATGCACAGGCAGCACTTCTCTGACCAAGGTATAACATTTTGAATTTTTAAAATGTGTAAGATCAATTTTTGGAAATTTATGTGTTTGAAAATAGAAAAACAAGCGCAACACACACATCACTTTGTCATCATGTCCCTAAAAACACTCTAATGTGTATGTTCTCCAATGTTTTTCACAAGTATATCACAATAAAGAATTCCAAACAGCCTACCTAAAGTCAATTTTGGCTTGTAAACATGGCTCTACAAGGTGGCTTTGCTATTTTACCAGGTTTTAATAAATATTCTGTTCAAATAGACTTTAATCTCTCAATCCTCGGAGGAGGCTTCCCACACGCACTGAAGTACAATTTCGTGCAATCCGTTAAGACTACTAGAGGAAGGTTGAAAAATCAAAATCTATTTGTCATGTACCCCATTAAGGATACATGTGTTTCATTTTATAGTGGGTCAGATTCCCATGGCAAAAGTGAGTGTATCCCACTTCGGGTTGTCCCTCTCACCGGCCTTGTTAAGGCAAACTCAGGAGGCGAGCCCACTAAATCTCTACTTTAAATAACACGTTCATGAAAGCAATGAAATGGAATCAAGGTTAAGTGTTTGGGAATTTGGTTCACCTGCATGAAATTAAGATCTACTAACATCAATCTAATCAAATACAATGCAAATTTAACTGGAATTGAAATTATAATCTATATTATCCCATGGATCTCTAGATAGAAGTGGTAAGTGAAGCTCTCAGCTACAATCCTCACTAGTGACACCTCTAAAATGAGAAATAATGCTGCTACTATGCTTATGCTATGCTTCTATGATGATTCTAGCTCAAGAATGATAAAATTATGATACTAAATGCTCAAGAATGCTCAAATTGCTCTTGGAAATGATCTCAATTGCCTATAGTAACAATGCTATGAAAATGAAATTCCAAGATGGAAATGCTCTCCAAAATGTCTCATACTTATAGTAATTTCCCAAGGGTAGGGGGTGGAGTGAAATAATCATGGTTATCTCATGGTTGAGTCAAAAACTTTGCATTGTCCATAAATGGGGGGACAAATGAGGGGACAAGCCTTTAAATGGTTTCAAATCTTTGGACAATTTAGATATTTGAGTGATTTATGTCCTTTTGTTCTCAATTCTCATTGGTTGATCACTTTGTTGAAAGAAAATAAGGACTTATTAATTCAATTAATTAATTAAATTTAGCCATGGAAGGGTAATATGTTCATTTTGATTTTTGATTAAACAACTATACAATTAATTGATTAAAATCAATTATAAATTGTTTTTGTCCCTTTTAAGCTTCAATTTAATCATTTAACATCATTATTTAATAATTCCTTTGTTTTAATTGATTTTTCTCAACTTTATTTAATTATGTCCATTTTATTGATTTTTTATCCATTTTGATGATTTTAATGCCATTTATTAATTTATTGCATTTTGAAAAGTACTTGTCCAATTTTACATGTCTACAACATTACCTTTGTCTTTGAACATGATGCAATCATTACACCATCCTTGTTGTTAATCATGTATTTGTTGTCTTTGAACTCCAACCGATAACCTTTTTCAAGCAATTGCCCAACACTAAGAAGGTTATGCTGAAAACCATCTACATAAAGAACATCATCAGTGTTGTTCTTTCCATCTATTGTGATAGATCCTCTACCAATGATAGGTTTAGGAGTGTTATCTCCAAATCTAACCATGCCACCTTTGTATTTGTCCAGATGAACAAATCTATCTTTATCACCTGTCATGTGATGTGAACAACCACTATCTATAATCCAATCCGTCCTTATGTCTGCTTGTGAAATCAATGCTAGCTCTTGTTCCTTTTTCTCATCTTCATGATCCATCTCACCAAACATCTTCTCCATAATAGAAATGAATCTAATTTCATCTTCAACTGAATCATCATTAGAAACTCCATCACCGGCATAGTAACATTATTTTGTATACTTAGGCTTGTAGTTAGTTCTGAATTTCTTAACTCTTGTAGGACACTTAGATGCAAAGTGACCAATCTTATTACAAGAGAAACATTTGAATGGTAACTAACCTTCATACTTTCCTTTTCCTTTTCTTTCTTTCTTAGCAATCATAGCAATAATATCATCTATCTCTTTATCTTCATCTTCATCATCAAAATTACCAGAATTGTTTTAAGATTTCTTACCATGGACTGATGCTTTGAAGGTTGTCTCACTTTTAGGCTCTGTCTTCAATCTTGAAATCTCAAAAGCTAAAATTTTTCTGATCAAGGTCTCTCTCTTGAAATTTGTTGTAAGCTGCATGGTCTCATCAAAGATGTTGATCTTGTTTTCATACTCTGTTGTAAGAGTAGTCATCAACTTATCCATAATGTCTTCCTCCAAGATCTCTCCACCATTGTTCCTGATTCTAGAAACTGCTTCATTAATCCTTTGGTTGTAAGCTCTAATGTCTTCTTCAAGTAGCATCTCTAATGCATTATATCTTTTCTTCCATGTCTTTATGCGCACATTATTTTCTTGTGTATCTCCTTCAAACATGTCTTCTAGGTGCTTCCATATCTTGTAAGTTGTGTCTACTTTCTTTATCTATGAAAACTCACTATCAAATAAGGCGCTGATAAGGGCTTCCTTGGCTATTGCATTCTGATGGAACAAATCCTTTTTCTTGCTAGTAGCATCTTCCTTTGCAAGATCTTCTAGAGAAGGGATCTTAACTTCTTTGATATCCACTTCAAAAACTTCAAAAGCAATGCACTAAAAATGTGTCACCATTTTGTTCTTCCAATTAGGATAGTTCTCTCCATCAAACTTAGGACTGTCTTTTCTAAAGAATGCCATCTGATCAACCTCAAGCTGCTAAACTTTCTCTTTGAGGCACTTGGCTTTGATACCAATTGTTAGGAATAGTCCCAAGAGATAACTGAGGGGGGGGGGGGGGGGGTGAATCAGTTACCTACAAGTTTTAATTATTTATCCAATTAAGTATACTTAAACTTTAAGCATAAACATAATGAAAGAACACTTGAACACAACACCAATATTTTGGTTACGGGGAAACCCAAATAGGTAAAAACCTCGGTGGGAATTAACACCCACTAATAAATTGCACTAGTGTATAATGATCCTTGTTAGAAGATCTTACAAACCTGTTAGGAGTTGATCTTTACAATGCAATAAGTATAGTGACCTGGTCAAAGGTCGAACCCTGTTAGGAGTCTTTTATGATTGACCTTGTTAGGGGTGAGGGTGCACTGTCTGAGAGCTCACTGCTCAAAGGGGTGAAGGTTGCAACCTTCTGAATAACAGATACACACTGTATCTGGATCTTGCTAAACTACGAGGTAGACCTATTGTCTTGATCAGTTCCAATGAATAGCACACTCTATCTTCTCTGTCACATATACCTCTTCTTAATGGCACAATACTTCACACTCTCTACTCTACTCTTATCTTTCATCTCCATGCCATACTTCTAGCAATCACAAATGACCGGCTATAATTATCTTTCCTCTAAATGATATAATCAAGTATGCCTATTAGAATCACTTTGAAATAATATTAGAGAAACAATAACACTCTCCAATAACATCTCATTTGGCTCCACTAAGCATGCAACACAAACTGGGACCTGTCTAAATCAATAAGAGTAGATGCATGCTACACACTGGCGGCTCTACCAAATTAACTGATACTTTCTCCTCAAGCTAAATTACATCATGCACTCTTATCCAAACATTCTTAACTCTTCTCCAATCACTAATCCATGCACACATACCAAAATGATAAGCACAACTCCTGTACCAATATAATCTCTATCGACTCTTCTGGATAAACACAGGAAACTACAATTGGTGAATAGGTACTACATAACTTCACTTCTACTACACATCAGACTCTGCGTCCATGAATGTACCAACAATAATATTTCTCCATCAAATATCCAAACGTGCAAGGCTCCATGATAACTATACAGACAATCACTCACAAAACACTACCTATAACTCTGTCAGGAACACTGCTGACACAAGCTGCTACTTAACTATCTGTACTAACAATTAACCTCTACGTCCATGATATCATGCTGATAACATTTCCATGCCACATATACTCAAAGCTTACTACATAAGTCTTCCACACATGCTACGTACCATATGTTGTCATCAATGACAAACATATAGTTAGCACTGGTTTGCTGGCAAATCTCCAACAGATTAATCCATATTTAAGGGGAAGTCTCATTTATCAATGAGCAATTGATACTGCAAGGGTAGATGCAACAAAAATAGAACTGGAAATAACCAGAATGGCCCATGATGTCACTAAAAGGGAAAGAGATGAATTACAAAGAGTATAAACAAAGGTGCCACCATATGTTGGGTGAGAACAGTAAGTCCCAACAAAGGTGTACAGAATTAGAGACAAAAGTGGTTGTTGTCAAACAGAGAATTGCACAGTTGACATCCTTTGTTCCAACTATTACTCCAGCCCCATATTCTTCACATGTTGTAGCCCCACAATATGTTCAAAGGGCATATTCCCCAACTTCTCTTGCACCACTAGCGATTGAGGAATTGAAATGCTCAATAGATCCTTCAAAGGGTCAATTGTTGCAAAAGATTAGTGATTTGGAAAATCAAATTGTTGAAGGTGAGAAGAAATCTGTTGCAAAGAAGAAGGAAATTTTTCATTTAATGTTGTGTCATTTAAATGAAAAAAGTAGATGAGAAGTTGGTTAGTATTCATTCATTTTATTCTTTACTGTTTGAAGTTGTACATTATTTTGATAAAGATAAGGGATTTGTTAGGCCACTATATGACAAGTGGATACAAAGGGCCAATGATTTAAGGTTGATTAATCTAGGTTCAAAGCACCACACATAGAGGCCCCCAAATATTCAACCCGTATTTTTATTTGTAAAATCTTTGTAGGAATTTTAGATGCTTCTAGAGTATATAGAGGGTAGGATGAGAGAGTTTATAAATAGTTTCAATGGTATGAAAGATTCTCTCTTGTCAAGTATCATAGATCAAAATGGAAAGATAAAATCTCTACAAATGTGGAAGGATGAAGCCAAAGTAAGCAATGAGGCTAAAGTTGATAAAGTTTATGATGATATATGTTAGAGTAAAGTATTAATTATGTTAATTAACTTTACTCCCTTCTTAAGATGTCAACTCTTTTGCTTTAGTTGTTTATATTTAAACACTCATGCACTAGTTGTTTTAAACAATCATGCACTAATTGTCTTAAATATAAATTTGTATGCATTAGTCTTGTAATAATTTAACTAATTATTACATGCACTAGGGTTTGCCTTTCAAGACTTTTGATCTCCTTTATAAGGATGTTCCATTGTATATTTTATTCATTCATTATTTGAGGATATTTTCTTCTTCATATTTTTGAGTCAAACCCTTGCCCTCTTCTTGTCTCTACTTCCTTGTAACAAGTTTTTGTATGCAGGTGATCTTCAGGTTTTGTGAATTTGTATTGCTCAAATTCTACATCGTATCAGAGCCTAATCTGCTACAACTTGTTCGCATTTGAAGGATTCAAATTAGGACTTTTTTGTTTTTTTTAATTTAAATTAGTGGGTCCCTAAATTTTGGTGCACTTTGAGCTCAAACAGACCTCACCGTTGAGCTTGCAGGGCCCAAAAACCCCTATTTCAATATAAGGCACATCCATTTTTTACAACTTTGCATTTTGAGGTTTTTTTTGTACCAAATGTTTTGCATGCTTTCCAAGGTAGAATTTATATGAATTGACACACTTCCCGAGGTGAAATTTGTACCACTTGGTATGCAAATTGAAACAAAAAAATTACTATCTGGCCCACACATCAAGACCCAAAAAAATGGCACACAAATCGAGGCAAAATCTGAAAAGCTTGGCATGGATTTGGAGGCATGCATGTGATTTTAATTTATTTTTTTTGGGTGGTGATAGCTATTTGGCCATCAAATTTAAGCCCCTCATTTGATGACATCAGCATGCATCATCCTCATTTGCACCATTTTTGGGCTCTCTAGCGCACTAGTTGGTATTTTGCTCATAACTTCAGCATACATTGTCAAAATTGGGCAAATGAGATATCGTCGGAAAGTTGGTTCTGAGCTCTATCTAGATCTAGAGGTTTGAATTTATGATTTGTTTTTTTTTATGGTTTTTTCACTATCAAAGCCAGATGTTCAGTTTTGCACTCTGGAAGCTCTATATTGTGCATCCGGACTCCGTTTTGGGAAAGTGAGATATCGTCGGAAAGCTTGTTTTGAGATCTTTCCAGTAATATGAGTCATTTTCCCAGATTCTACTCCAGGTATATCTTATTCATTTTTTTGCATTTCTACACTCTGGTGGATATCTTGGATGTTACAGGTCCTGGGATCTCTTCCCTTTGAGGGATGGCTCGTCTTAGGCTGTTCTTTTGTTTCAGTAGCTTTCAATCTTATTTGAGCAGTGTATACTTCATTTTTTTAGCATTCATTTATGCACATGCATTGAGATAAAGTGCCATTTTATTGCATGATTGGAATCTTGAACATGTTTTTGTTATTTGTACTTGCACTCCATTATAAAGTGCCATGGGGGGTTTGATGTTTGCCATTGTTTTCCATCTACCTTTGTCAAGTGAGTGTTCTTTCCACAACATTAGCCTCGGGGTACCTTTATTTGTGTTTTTACTTTCACTGCACCTTCGATGTTCCTGGCTCTTCACAATGCAATTCTTATTGGCACTATTTTTAGTGTACTTGTCACCTCTCCCTTGTCAGCATTGTGGGGGGTGGGGGGGGTTTCTATTAATCCTTCTGTTGCTTCCTTGGTTTGATAGTGTGAGCTATGTATTTAGTATTTGTTCCTATGTACTAGGTGGATGTAGTGGCTGGGTACCTATGCATTTCGGTGAGATGGATCATTTACCATATAGACACTCTTTCTTTCCTATTTTTAGAGGCACTCTTCCATCTTTGATTGATCAGCTCTTTGGGCTTTGGTGTTTTATACCATCTATATCTTCAAGTTCAGTTGTTTGCCTTTGTTTGCCTCCTAATTCGAGTAGTGTCATTTGAGGGCACTCATATAGATTATAGTCTTCTCTACCTGGTCATGCTCTATTTAAGTGGAGGATCTTCAGATCAACAGTTACTTCTTGACATAGTTTGCATCTTCTTGCTTCAATGATGTTCTACATGTTCATTTTTGTTCCTATTTTCTAGAACATTCCTAGTTTTGGAGGCTTCTTTAGTCCTTCAGACTAGTCTTTGTCTCTTTTTGGAGTAGAGTTTTTCCCATGTGTTTTTCTCTATTTCTCCACTTTATAGAGACTCTCTTTTGTGCTTGGTACCTCATCAGGCCATGTTGCCGAGACCCATTTTATGCTTTCAGCACTGTAGTTTCCTTTGCTTTCTTCTTGCATTATTTGTAGCTGCATTGTTGCTCATCTTAAGGGGGGTGTTAGAGTAAAGTATTAATTATGTTAATTAACTTTACTCCCTTCTTAAGATGTCAACTCTTTTGCTTTAGTTGTTTATATTTAAACACTCATGCACTAGTTGTTTTAAACAATCATCCACTAGTTGTTTTAAATATAAACTTGCATGCATTAGTCTTGTAATAATTTAACTAATTATTACATGCACTAGGGTTTGCCTTTCAAGGCTTTTGATCTCCTTTATAAAGATGATCCATTGTATATTTTATTTATTCATTATTTGAGGATAGTTTTTTCTTCATATTTTTGAGTCAAACCCTTGCCCTCTTCTTGTCTCTACTTCCTTGTAACATATTTTTGTATGTAGGTGATCTTCGGGTTTTATGGATTTGTATTGCTCTAATCCTACAATATAGATGTTGGGGTTTTGGAGACCAACTTGGATATGATTATTAACATTGGGGTATTTTTTGATAGTTTTTGAAAGGAGGTTAATCAATGTGCAGTTAAATACACTTCTTATAGGAAGAAAGATGATGAACTAATGGGTTTTGATTGGCCAAGTAATGAAGAATATGATGTATGGGTCAAGTTGTATGCTGAGGATTGAGGGAATCAAACATTTAGTCTCAAGTTGTTATATGTGCTAGAGTGGCAAAAAAATTTGGTACTTCATATTGCATTTCCCCCTTTGGATGCCAAGAATGTAGTCATGGGTTCAGAGATCAAGTGTTCATCAGAGAACTTAATGCATGAAAGTACACAAGGAATGTTCTTGACATGCAGATGTTGTTTTGTCCTTTTCTACATATATTTTGTAACAAGATTTTGAATTGTGTCAAAATAATATGTGAAACTTGTCTTTCTCTAGCCTAAAGCTTGTTTCTCCCTATTATTATAAAGGGAATTCATGACCATGAGAGAAGGTTTCCAGATTTTGAGTCTTTTGAAGTCTAGGTCCCATAGTGAAGTCTAGATGCAGATTGAGTACATTGTGTAGAATTGTTTACAAAGCAAGAATTTAGAGGGATTTTGTGTCATACTCTTGTAGGACATGCGTTTATGAGTTGATTTATAACTTTTGAAAATTAATGAAGAATACTAATTTTCTAGCTTATTTTTCTCCTTCATGTGAATCTTGATGAGTTTTGAATGAATTTAATCAAAGATATTATTCATTCATTTCATTTTTATGATGCATGTGATATTTTTTCATTCTTTAATTTAAATAATTAACTAAAATGCTTGAATAAATCTAACAAATTCACAAATTTTACATAGGGATTCTGATAAGTTGTCTGAGTTAGAATTTTTTGTTGTATAATGTTGTAATGTAAAACATTGTTTAGACCATTGAGTTATCTTCGTATTTGGTTGTCTGCAATTTTTAGTTTATATAATTTGTTTCCCAAATGGACTAAGGCACTGGTCATGTGTTGCATCATTTACAAAGTCTATGGTTCTATTTCATCTTTGTTTTTATCCAATTTGATAAAATCATATTATATTTATTAAGTTTATTGTTATGGTGATTTGTTGTGATCTAATGCTCCAGTTTAGTTGAGGATCAATAGAATTTTATCCCATTTATAGCATTCTCCTATCTTTATTGAGCTTGTTATGAGATATTTGTTGTTGTGAATTTTGTTTGGTGTTTTGGTGCAAATATTGTTATAGAATTCAGGGATTACCCTCCTAGGTTTTGCAGAACCCAAAGTGCAAAAGTGTTTGAGTTGTCCTTGTCAATTGTTCCAAGACCTAAATATTTCTAATCATTGGATTTGGCTTCTCCATAGGAGATTTGAAGGATTGTCTTGGTATCTTATTAGAGTAAACCCTAAGGTTCTAGGAACCAATAATGTTAGTGGGTTAGATCATAGAGTTTTGTCTCATCTTTGGCAATTCTCTTTCCCTTTCCATGTAGTTACTTATTCTCTTACAATTATATCTTTCCAAACATGATATTAGTGGTTGAGATATTTCTCAATTGAGGTCTCTTCTACTAATTGATTTGAGTTTTATTTTTGGTAGTAACCCCTCTTTTTTATTGGTGTCTTATCCTTTTGTTTATTTTATTTTTGTTTTGTTTTTCATGCCCTTGTGCATGGATGTCTGAGTTGAGATCCTTCATTTGGGGGCTTGCATCCTTAAACTTAGTGATGTCTTATCTCTTTTCAGTTTCCCCATGATCATCTCTCTCTCTCTCATTCATTTATTCTCTCTCATCTTCCTTTACCATGAGCATGATGTTTTTTCATGCTCCTGCTAAAGTATGGGCTAAATGTACTATCCTAAATTGTAAGTACCTAATTAGTGTATAATTTAAGGAGTATTTTACACCCACCTTAGTATGTTTTCTATAGAAATTCCTCATATGGCACTTAATGGACACCTAAACTCAGATATATATGTCCTCTCATTTCAATCTTGTTTAAAATTGAGGTTAGATTTTATTTATACGTATGCTCCTTTATTTTTCCTTTAATCCCATAATTCATTTCATCTCCTAAGCACTATATTACTATTTGTGGCCTTTGTGTTTTATCCCAACCTCAAAATTAGTTGTACCTAATTATCCTACATCTAACCTATCCTCCTAGCACCAAGTCTAAATTTGGGTTGATTTACCTAGGTACAGAATGCTTCAGATGTTTTGTACCTACCTATTTTGGCCCAAATTTGGCTTGGATCCCTATGTCAAGGTTTTAGTGGGAGATTAGATCCCATGGTTGGCCTGCCTAAGTTTTGAACCCCAAAATTTTGTGAGAGGTATATTAACACCTTATCTCTCCTCATTTTTCATATCATAACCATTCTCAAGCATTCATTATTGTGATCATGAAATCAAGTGCAAGGAAGAAAATCAAGTTCAAGAGCTATCAAGCAATCACGTCCAAGCATTTAAGATCTAGCATTCTTCTCAAGCATTCAAGATTTTTTTGTACATAGATCTAGCTTCTTTCCCCATTAGAGGTCAAACAAAGGATTTTTTATCATGGAAGGAGATACACATACTCTTTTCAAGTCTTCTCTCTCCCCCAATCCAACATTGTGGTAAATTACAACATCCATTCTATGAGGTTTTGTCTTTCATGATTTTCTTTTGGGTTTTTGTGTTAATTCAAAGATATTGCATCAACATATTTAATCATATTCAAAGAAGCATTTGCATTTCAAGGCATGATATACTTCATTTACTAGATCTAGCCTCTGCTACATAACATGATTATTTCATTTACTTTATTTCATTTCAAGGTTGATATCTAAATAGGGGTTTGACAAAGGAAAACCCCTTAATTTAACCTTCTTCCCCATTTTCTATGTGTAAGAATAGGTTATAGAACCACTAGAGCTTTTTTGGATAGGTCAGAGGTGTCAAAGCATCCTTGCAAGTTTTGGATAGAAAAATTAGGTATAGAACATTTTAGCCACCTTATACCTCCTAGATCCATCTCACATTTGACTAGAAGACAAGTTACAACTTCAGGGTCTCAGATAAACAGTAATAGGTATTTCTGAGATTCTATTTGTTTGATATTCATATCTAAAGTAGCATATTTCTTATTTCAATTCTAGGTGCATATAAATATTCCCTAATATGCATTTTCTATCTCATTAACATTTTCCATTTCATTTTTACATATTTAGTGAAGGATCATTGACCCATTCAATACTTGGGGTCTTCCTAGCCTATTGGGACATCTTTCTTTTGAGTGCACAACTTTGAATAGGAGAAGTGATCTACCTCTTGGGATTTCTTCCCTTTTCATAGCGTACACAACCATCTCTTTGTCTCTTAGTATAGGGGGGTGGACCCTAAGGTCCCACATAGTTGGATGATGTTGATCACCATTGGGATGCATGATGGAATCATGTTTCCATGTTTTAGAGAGTGTGTAGAGTTCATCTCATCTCTCTTCAATTTCTTTATCTTGGATTATTATCATTTTGGTCATACTTGTGAAAGTTGTATTATATAATTATTGGTGAGCTTTTTTTTAAAGCATAGAAGAGTGATATTTGTATGCTACATCATCTTTGAATTGGAATGTTCAATCCATCCATGTTTGGGATGTACTATCTCCTTTGTAGCCATGTAAATCTTATGATTTAATGAGAAATCAAATCATGTATTGACATGAAATACCATTATTATGTGTATCCTTATATATACTTGCATAGTAAAAGTGATGGATTAATCATGTTATGTCATATTTGAGATGTTGTGAATGCATGAAAACCATCAATAATAATATTTTTTATCATTGGTGATTGCATTTGATAATTACATGTGTGCATATTTTATTGATACATTTTGAGTTGATGAATGCTTAAATATGAATAATGCATTTTTTTGGAAAATGAATGTGTTTTGCAAGTTTTAAATGGATCACAATATGGATTAATTTCTTTTAATTTGATCATTCCAAACCATTATGTGGTATCTTATAAATGAATAAAGATATGTTAGTTCTTACATAAGTTGGGCCAAGCTTGCCTAGGCCTACCCCTTCACTCATTTTTTGAGGATACTTAGCATTGCGAGTCCATCCTTGGGCATTTCCTTGAGGACTTAAATATGTTCAAGATGAACTTTAGTATGGGCTTTGGTTCTTTCCATTATTTCTCATCATTGATGTCGATGATGTGAGTGAAGAACTTTATTGTCAATTGCGAGATGGTTCTATCCCCTTCCTTTATCACCATGCTAACATTATTTTATTATTTTTGGGTAAGCCTTCCACATTTGATATTCTATTGTGCTTTACATTCTTGATAGTGTTGAATAATGTGTGTTAATCATGATGCTTTTCAATTTTAAATGTCACATGTTTGAATGTGAGTTTGTGATGTGTGCTTGTTGCAATTATAACAAAAAAATAAAAAATTAGTGTCCATGTGTTTGTTTGCAAGTGCCCTAGTATAAATTTTGGGGCATTATACTCTTACTAAATTATTTAGAATTCAATATAGATCTTAAACATTGTCATATATGAAAGTCACTAAAAGCAATAAACTAACAAGTTCATACATGGACAAACTAACATCCAATTAGTAGATGGGTGGTGACTAACCTCCACTTGAAGCCTTCTTAATAGAATTCACCCCATGAAAACTTGATCTAAAAATGAGAGCACACAGTTCACGGTTTAGAAATATTTTATCTATTTAAATGAATGTACTTGAACCTTTGATGGTTTATTTTCAGTCAATACACTAAGATTTGGTGATTAGTGGGTGTGTCAAAAGTATCAATTAGTGGACATGTCAAAAGTGTCAAACTAGTGGGATGCCTATCATGGTGTTCCAAACATCAACCACAATGTTTCAAGAAAGTAACTATGCAATAATGTGAAATTGTCTCTTAAACTAAATTTAGTGTAATGATTATTTTAAGAAAAACTTAACATAATAGTTGATTATTCATAAAATTAGTTGTCAATGTAAAATATAAAATATTCAATTAAAAGATGAATAAAGATAACACATTCTTATATATATATATATTATTATCTATTATTTTCCTATAGACATGCTCTCCTACACCAATTAATAATGCAAGTCCTCTATACTCCATGATCATGACACAAGGTTGATAAAAAGCTCGTGGCAATCACTAAAGTATCACGTACCTCTCTTTTAACTTTCTTTTCCCTCCAAATTATGCAACTCACGTCAAAGCAAAGCAAAACAAAGCAAAGGTCGAGATGGTGAATTATAATATTTACAAAGAAAAGTTTCCATTGTTACCAAAGATTTCATGTGTAATATAGTTAGCTGTAAGACAAAAGTTTACACTGATCTAACCAAGATACAATGAAATCTTACAAAATGCATATCACAGAGCAAGGAAATCAATCATGAAGTATTTTCTATTCTCATTTCTTTTTGAAATTTTTTTTGAGTACATCTTATAACCAGAGATGGAGTACAACTCCACAAATGAATGGGGCAAATGGAAGAAAAAATTGAATATCAAAGGCATTTATTCAACTCTGTTGAACATTTTTCTAGTCTATCATACGGGACAATCTGTTGGTATTTATTCGATTCTATTGAACATTTTTATAGTCTTTTATATCAGACAATCTGATCCAAAATATTTCTAATTTATGAGTTTATTCCTAATTGTGCTTCTAATACGAGTTGTACACTGATTTGTACAATAATCATCAATGGGATTCATGAATTTTTTCCTACTAGAAAAACCTAGGCACCCCTGTTGAGCATCTCCTGGTAGCGCTTGAAAGAACTCTGCTTCTGAAATCGCATCTGGGCATGAAATCTTTTGATAAAAATGTCAGCCAGATCATCAATTTCATCTTCCAGCTCGGCCAAATCAGTACAGGTAGAAAGTCGGCCATCAAGCACAGAAGAAATGGAGTTTCTTGGCGACTCAAACAGGGTATGGGACAGATAATCAAGCTCAGACTGCTCGTACTTTTGTTCAGCAGCAGAAGGAACACAGACAGCCAGCGCCATATTGTCATTGTTCTCCTCTTTCTCCTTCTCTGCACGAAACAAAACATTCATCTTATGACAGAGTGCCTTGAATATCTTCTTGTTCTTCACAACCCCAAGGACAACCAGTTTTGACTTCATTGCATCAGTTGCTCTGTCTTTCAGAGCATTCGACTTGGTTTTCACAACACCTCTCACTACTGACCAAACTTGCTTGACAAAATTTGTAGAAGCCTCCATCTTCATCATTCTTGCTTCAACTTCTTTCAATCTTGGAAATTAACAAGGCAAATTCTTGCCCAAACTTCTCTCAATCTTGGAAGTGAACAAGATGAGTTCTTGCCTCAACTTCTGGACAAGGCGAAGTCAGTGAACAAGGTGAATTCTTGTTCCAACTTCTTTCAATCTTTGAAGTTGACAAGGCGAATTCTTGGTTCAACTTCTCTCAATCTTGAAAGTGAACAAGGCGAATTTTTGTCCCAACTTTCAATCTCAGAAATGAACAAGGCGAATTCTTGCCTCAACTTCTCCCAATCATAGAAGTGAACAAGGCAAATTTTTGCCTCAACTTCTTTCAATCTAAAAAGTGGTGAACAAGGTGAATTCTTGCCCCAACTTTTCTGAATCTTTGAAGTGAACAAGGTGAATTCTTGCTTCAACTTCTTTCAATCTTGAGAGTGAACAAATTGTGAATTCTTGCCTCAACTTCTCTCAATTTCTTGCCTCGACTTCTCTCAATCTTTAAAGAATCTTTGCCTCAACTTCTCTCAAAATGAATTCTTGCCTCAACTTCTCTCAATCTTTGAGGTGAACTTGAGAAAATCTTGCCCCGGCTTCTCACAATCTTTAAAGAATTCTTGCCTCAACTTCTCAAGATGAGTTCTTGCCTCGACTTCTCTCAATCTTTAAAAAATTCTTGCCTGAACTTCTCTCAATTCTCAAAATGAATAAGGCGAAATCTTACCTCAACTTCTCTCAATCTTTTGCCTCAACTTCTCTCAATCTTTGAGGAGAACAAGGGAAATTCTTGCCCCAACTTCTCTCAAATTCTTGCCCTAACTTCTCTCAATCTTTGAAGTGAACAAGGCAAAAGACTTGGGAGTCACGAAAGAACAATGGTTCTCCTGGGGTCTATAAATAGCCCTCCAAGGTAGAGTAAAGCCAAAGCATTTAAAGAAAAATCTGTCAGGCGCATGCAGGAGATAAAGAAAAGTCATGAAAGTGGGCAAATGGGCGCGCCTGATGTTTCATAAAAGCAGGACTGTATAAAAATGGACTCCAAGCTGAAAAGAGAAAAAGTGGGCGGCGGACTGATTGAAGGGTGAAGAAATTCCATACTTGTGAAGGCTAAATAACAAAGTAGCAGAAAATTTTGTTATTCTCTGTACCAGTTAAATCATGAAAGGAAAAGTTGAGGCGGACAAGCCTTTTAAAAGCTTTTTTTCTCTGCTTTAATGCCTTGTTTATGAATTTGTCTTCAGGCTGTGCAGCAATCATGAAGCTTCCTCCCCATTATAAAATCAGGGTTTTGAATTTTGTTTTGGGGTTTGTGCTTGCTTTTGTCAATATCTTACTGGTGTTAATATAATTGTGAAACAAACGTGAGATTCTTTGCTCGTTTGAATTGTTGTTTTGCGGCCAACTGGTTCCTGTGGGTCCGAATTCAGACTGGCAAGAAATCAAAACTGCAAACCATGGAAATTATAAACTAAAAGCTTTTCTGATTTAACATACATTTGGTTGATGGGTATATATACACACAATTTCTCTTTTTCTGAATTGAACATACATTTGGTTGATGGGTATGTATATATACACAATTTCTTTCTTTTTCTAAACTGAACATACATTTGGTTGGTGGGTATGTATATATACACAATTTCTTTCTTACCTTGTAACGTCCTTGTATATACCTCTCCCTTAGTCTAAAACAATCTCCAACCTTGCAAGTTTGTTCAACCTTTTAGTAGTGTTATTTAATAAGAAATGGATGACTTTTGGGTTTGTAGGAAGGAAAGGATTATAAACATTAGAAAATGGTATTGCATGACAACTAGTCTTGCCTTTCTTTTTTCAAAGGATGTTGAATGGTTGTTTATTTGGACATATGCATACTTGGGACTATTGTTTGTGAGTTTTTAAATTGTGACAAGATAAGTTTGTTAGATTATTTAGTATGAAAGTTGGGTGTAAGGGCATTTTATATAGTGTAGATATTGGTTTTATAGAAGTCTATATGTAATTTCTTTCTTGTCTTGAAACATAATTTTATATACCTTTTTTTAATCTGAAAACAATCTTCTCCCTTGTAAGTTGGTCAACCTTTTAAGAATGTTATTTACTAAGTATTAGAGGACTTTTGGATTTGTAGGAAGGAAAGCATTATAATCATTACAAATGGTATTGCAAGACAACTAGCCATGTCTCTCCTTTTTTACACTCATGAATATTGTTTGTGAATTTTTTAAGTTATGGCAAGGGTAGTTTATTGATTATATGGTGTACAGTTGGATCTAAGGACATATTCCATGGATTGTAGATATTGGTTTTATGTAAGTCATGTTAATATTGATAATGAGTTTTTTTTGTTTTTGGGTTCAATTGTGCAAGATTTTTTCATCAACATTTCAAATCACATTCTATGATCTATCATCCGAATGAGAGAGCTATAAGATTCATGAAGTATAATCTAAAACATTGATGCACAAAATCCTACACAGTTGAATCTAAAAATTAAAAAGTAGTAATCATAATAGATTATGAAAATCTTGTCTTTGCAATTAACTTTTTTCTTAAAATAAAATTTACTTGAATTTAATGAGGTATACAAATTTTGTTTGAAATTGTATTCTTATTATAAAATATATTTTAGAGTTTTGTTTTTTCAACCAAAATTTTTAACTCATCTATAATGTATTACGTTTATCAAAACAATATCAAATTAAGAGTTGATGTCAAAATTTGTTTGAACAAAATTAGGGAGTAGAAAATAAATTTGAACATTAGTTGATAACAAATGTACATACAACAAAAGAGAAACATTAGTCACCATCAAAATTAGTAGTAACATCAACTAGTACAACTAAAATCACTAGTTTCTTTGTTTTATTTTTTTTCTAAAGGAACAAATCTAAGCTTCCCTTCATTCCTTTTTTTCAACTACTCCTCAATTCTAAATTTTATTATAGTATGAATAGATTTAAACATCATGTGAAACTATTTGATAAGAGGAGCATCAACCTCATTTTTATGACTATTCATGGCTACTTCAAAGTCTTTAATAGATTTGTTGATCAGTCTATCTTTGACAAATTTCCATAAACAATCAATAGAAGAAGCATAAGCTTCACCAAGATTAATATTGTAAACATTGATAACAAAATCCTTTATTTTTGGATGAAAATCTTGTGGACAAAATTATTGTCTAACTATACCAGTACTCACCGGCAATTAGATGCTTAGTTAGCTCCTATTATAGTGTCCTTAGGCTTCCGCATTCATTATGCTTGATCTAGCCCTGATTTTGTTTATCATTCCAGTATCCCCAATCCATTTGGGATCTCTAAACCAAATTTGGAGGCTTTTTGGTGGGACCATATTTCCATAACCAATTTAATATTAGACCAAGTCACCCTATCCAACTTGGTCTCCCATGTTTTCCTCAAATTTAAATCGAGGGTAGATCCGAAAGGCTAAGTAGGAAATCTGAATTGTATCGTCCCTCTTCAAGTTTTGAGCTTTGAAAATGTTTGTGAGAGGTATATAAGCAACCTACCTCTCCTTATTTTGGGATCTAAGGAATCAATCAATCAAGAAGACAACCGAGCATTCATACATAGATGATCTCAAGAATTCTAAGGTATATTTATGTAATCACCCTAAATTGGGCTAGTCTAACCCAAGGCCCTATTTACCCTAATTCAGGAGCATTCCCTTAATTATGTTGTTTGATTACTTGATTATTGGTATAATTCATCAAAATCATCAGAATCCTTAAATCAAGCATCAAACATAGTTAATTGATTGAATACCTTATTAATTACCCTTAGCAACAATCAATTAAATCAAACCCATTAAATGCATGGCTAAGGTAATTAATTAAAACAAATTAAATAAAAGCTCCTAATGTCAACTCATCACTAGAGGACAAATCATTTCTAATTGAACCGAGGGGAGAGGAGATAATTACATGAATCAATCACATGGATCAAGTGAGAGTAAATAAGAACCCTTCATCTTGGATCAATCCCAACCGTCAAATTTGAATTCAAGTCAATTTCCCTCCAATTCTCACAATTGGAAATCTATAAATAAACATCTGATCAAGGCATTTAGGGGGGATCTAGTTTTTAAGTAATTTCATGTTCAATTGAATTTAGTCTTCTTATCATAGCAATTGCATGGTTCTTAGCTTCACCATTAATCTAGTTTATTGCTATCCATTCATCTTCATTGCATTCATGTAGATGCATTCTAGTTTGAAACATCCATTTTGTGATTGTCTATTCAATTGGATTAAATAGGAATTATGAGAGCAATTTACTAATCAATTGGATCCTCACAACTAGGAAGCAATGAGATGCTCTTCATAGGTTATTTTCTTTATTTAATTGATTTTGAATACTAACGTTGAAATTAATATCTCATTGAAGTTTTTTTGCTTGCAGGAAAAGGTCCACAACTTCACACGCACATTTCTGGCACCCACTGTAGGGCTAGCCCTAGATTTCTATCTTATTTTCTCATTAAACTTCATGTTTCTATGCTTTGGCTGTCTATTGAGTCACATTTGGGAAAATAAAGTCATATTTAGCTTATTAGGAGTCACTTTTGGTAAACTAAGTCATATCTAGGAAAATCGAGTCGTATTTGGGAAAAGAGAGTCGTATTTAGGAAATTGAGTTGTATTTGGTAGAAAATTGTCTAAAATAGTGAGTCCTATTTGGGAAAAGAGGGTAAATTTCAATTTTTAATGAAATTTTGGTATTTTTAACTGACAATATGATGTTTTCCTGATCTATTTTTTATGTTTTGGACAGCCTAATATGTGTTTGTAGGACGCTTGTCAAGGAAAGATAATCAAACATGATGACTACTAATACTTGTAAAGCAAGTTACCTTGGATATCAACTCAACATTGTGTTTTCATAAGATTTCTAGGTACTTAATTGGAATTTAAATTTGATTCCTAATGTGATTAGAGAATTATGCTCTTTTCCCATTGGGAAAATCAGAAACTCAAAAGTTACATTAAGGTTGAGTTTAAGTTCTTGGTAAATGAACCTTGTTTGATGTGTTTGGGAAAGGAGAAAAGGTAGAGAAGTATGCTCTTATCTCATTGAGAGAATCAAAACCTCAGACCCTTGAATCTGATCCATTTTCATTGCTTTCATCTTTAGAGGGCCTGTTGGTTGAGGTAAAAAGCTCCTAAGAACAATCCAAGTGATAACAGGTAGAAGCCAACCCTTCCACCTCACTATAATAAAGATGCTTCCTTGAGATGAAAATCCCAAAAGACTTAATTGATTTTTTCCTTGGAATATTGATTTGATCATTTCTTGGACATGCTTAGATGTTTTGTAGATTGAAGCCGCTTGAATATTGCTTGTGAAACTACACACATCTAGGTACTCATAAAGCTATAAGCCTTAATATTGCCTTGTGCGAGACTATGGGAGACGATTATGAACAGATGCCCGAATTAGAAACTCTTTGCTAGAGACCACCCAGATTACTCTCGAAGGTTCAATAATCTTTATGTAAGGAATATATTAACTTCCCCAAGACACTCACCATCTTGTATCTTCATTGAGCGTTTGGAGTCATATAATATAGCATTGATTGACCCATTGTGTGGTTTTCAATGGCTATATTCTGATTAGATCTCAAGAGTATACCGAAGTCTGCGAGCAAAGGTTTTCAAACTATTGCCAAGTCCTATCAGGTTAGTGTGTTCTTGGATTTCATTAATCACATGTGCTTGACATGTTTTCTCATTAATAATTCACTGGAAAACATCTTGAAACACCTCAAACAAATCTAGAAATACTTAAAAGACATAAAAGAATCCAAATTGTTAACAGTGGCAGAACCTCGGATGATTCAAAGAGTTGGATCCTACTTTTTGGGTTGCATATTGTCAAAAAAGAGTCGCATCCTGTAATGGATTCGCATTTTGTCTATCCAAAGTCACATTTAGGAAAGTGAGTTGCATTCAATTAATCCAAAGTTGTATTTGGTTATCAAGTCACAAATTGTTGATCTTGAGTCATCTTTGGGGAAATCAAAGAGTCTTCTATTGTGAGTCACATTCGAGACAGTAAGCACTTGAGCACATGCCAAAATCTTAAGTTTTGCAATTTTGGATAACTCTTTTGGTCCCTCTGTCAGATTCAATCATCACAGTCAGTCAACCTGGAAGTTTTCATCAGCAAAAGTGTACCCCGCATACCTGCTTGGTTTTTAATCGATCCTTGTCAAGTCATGTTATTGTTGGAAATATAAGTGGGAAAGTAATACTAAGAGAGGGGGGGGGGGGGGGTGAATCAGATATTACCTACTTTTATCCTTTGATTTGATAAAACTTTTATGCATAACATAAATAAAACTTGATCATAGTAAGAAACAAAACATATAAAGCAACATGCATGAAATTACTCATAACACCAATATTTTGGTTACCCAGAAACCCTTGAAAGGTAAAACTGGGGTGGGGATGACACCCACAAATCTTCACTACTATAGTAATAAGTTTTGCCAGTTAAGGCTTACAAAATGTGATCAAATCATGATCTACCCTGTGAAAGGTCTACTCAGTTAAAAGCAAAAAGACTTGTATATTCTACCTTGTTAAAGGATTTATAAACGTACAATAAAGTAAGCACTCGATAAAGAGATTTACAAAAAGTCTGCTAAGACTACTCGGTTAAGAGATTTACCCTGATACACTGGTCAAAATGTCTCAGTACCTGATCTTTCAGTTTGCACTAGTATGCAAATTACAGATCTCCTCTTTACTCTTGTCTTGATCTCCTCTATCTGATCTTTCTTGATTCTATCCTTTCACTACTTAGCTCGGCCACTGAACTCTGTCTGAATACTTTTCTATTCTGAATATACTTGGGTATGTGCAGGATCATGAGGGGCCAAACTATGCCCTTAAGTGGCAATGAAAAATCAAAAAATCAAGATTAGTCAACTTGACGTGAAAAAATGAACTAGTTATCTACCTAATATCAAAAAGTTGTAAGAACATAATTTGTTGGAAATTGAATGTAGTTTCTAAACTACTAAGCCTTTTTTGAAAAAAAATTAATATGATTGGTAAAAAGTATAGATTGCAATGCAGCACTACAAACATGTCAGCAAAAAAATAAGAAGTATGTGTATGTCTAACCACCCTAATCAAAAGAAAATGATAATATTTTTTTATAATATTCTATATATAAGTAGCTGACTCATGCCCAGATGTGATGCATATTTTTTGGTATTTTTATTCCAAACAGATAATTAATTATGATTTTTTGCTACAGCGCTTTCAGAATTTAAAAAATCTCGTGTCTGACCACCTTCACTCATTGAAAACTTATCATAATTCAATTTTTTTTTTAAATTTTTTCTTATACTAGATGAAGCATAGAATGTGATGCATCTTTCGGATTTCAAAAATGTTATACGGTTTGAAAGTTATAGCTGTTTTTCCATCAGTATGTCAATCAGGACTTTAGACATAAGTGAACTAGAAAATAACTAATAAATACTTAACGAATTCAAAATTTGACAGCACTTATATCGATGGAAAGCTGACAATCATCCAAAGAAACCCTTTTCATTTTATCGAAATTGGGTGGAAAAAAAGTTGTCAACCTAATGGTCGAAGTGTCGATATAAGAAAAATAGAGAAAAAACACATTTTTTGCACACCTTCAGCGTTGACCATGGGGCTTTGGTTTCCAAAGCTATTACCAAGCCTAATCGGATACCCGAAAAAATTGGGTACTCGATTTTTTCATGTACCCGATTTTGTTTGAATTTGAATTTTGAAAAGTTTCCCCCTCCCACTCTTTTTTTATTTCCCTTTAATTTTGATGTTTTTTTCTTTCACCCTGACAATCAATAATTTATATATTTTATATTTATGTTTTATATTTTATATTATATATATTATTTATTTATATTATATATTCAATAATATCAATTTAAACGACCTAAGTATATAGTCT
Source organism: Chamaecyparis obtusa (assembly GCA_027943335.1). Lineage (NCBI taxonomy): Eukaryota > Viridiplantae > Streptophyta > Pinopsida > Cupressales > Cupressaceae > Chamaecyparis > Chamaecyparis obtusa. Next base: position 292,445 of record BSBK01000179.1, on the reverse strand, counting down.
GTTCAGATTTATATTAAATGCAATATTTTTATATTATAATATAAATGTTACATAATATATATATATATATATATATATATATATATATATATATATATATATATATATATATATATATATATATATATATATATATATATATATATATATATATATATATATATATATATATATATATATATATATATATATATATATATATATATATATATATATATATATATATATATATATATATATATATATTATATTAAATATTGTTGCACGTATATAATATAATGTCTAATATATATAATATATAAAATGAATAGGACATTAATATATTGTATATTTGATAATATATATTAAATGTAATATCTAATATATCTTATAATATATATTATATATTTAGTCTATTAAATATTATATTTTTTCAAATATTTTATATATTATTTTAATATTTAATTTAAGTTATAACAGATCCTCTCATGAGACAACAGGTCGAATCGGGGTCGCTAGACGTCTTAAGGGGTAATTAGGGTTTGTGAGGCAACTTCGGATGTACAGTGACCATTTGGAAGGCAATATGGCACGTCCAAGGATGAATGTACCAAATTTTAATGACTTTTTCCTAGTCAAACTCGAAAAGGGTCCATGGGGTGCTCTTAGGAGACCACATGTCCAATCAGTGTCACTAGGCATCTTAAGGGGTCATCAGGGCTTGTGAGACAACCTTTGATGCACGGTGACCATTTGGAACGCATTAGGACATGTCAAAGGACCTAACCCAACAATTTAGATGAATTTTGATTAGTCAAACTCGAAAAGGGTCCATGGGGTGCTCTTGGGAGACCATTGTGCGATTTAGGGTCGATAGGTGACTTAAGGGGTCATCGGGGTTCCAAATGAAACTTTCGATGAATGGTGATCCTTTGGAATGCATTAGGACATATCAAATGATCTACGTACCAAATTTGGATAAATTTTGCCTAGTAGAACTCGAAAGGGGTCCATGGGGTGCTCTCGGGAGACCACATGTCGAATCGGGGTAAGTAGGCCTGTTAAGAGGTCATTAGGGTTCCAAATGAAACTTCGATGGAACGGTGACCCTTTGGAATGCATTAGGATATGTCATAGGACCTATGTACCAAATTTGGATGACTTTTGCCTAGTAAAACTTGAAAGGGGTCCATGGTGTGCTCTCAGGAGACCACGTGTCGAAATGGGGTCGGTAGGCCTGTTAAGGGGTCATTAGGGTTCCAAATAAAACTTTGATGGAATGGTGACCCTTTGGAATGCATTAGGACATGTCATAGGACCTACATACCAAATTTGGATGACTTTTTCCTAGTAGAACTCGAAAGGGGTCCATGGGGTGCTCTTAGGAGACCACATGTTGAAACAGGGTCGGTAGGCCTGTTAAGGGATCATTAGGGTTACAAATGAAACTTGGATGGAATGGTGACCCTTTGGAACACATTAGGACATGTTAGAGGACCTATGTACCAAATTTGTATGACTTTTTCCTAGTAGAACTCAAAAAGAGTGCATGGAGTTCTCTAAGGAGACCACATGTCGAATCAGGGTCGGTAAGCCTGTTAAGGGGTCATTAGGGTTCCAAATGTTACTTTGATGGAATAGTGACCCTTTGGAATGCATTAGGACATGACAAAGGACCTACGTACCAAATTTGGATAACTGTTTTCTAGTAGAACTCAAAAGGGGTCCATGGGGTGGTCTCGGGAGACCACATGTCGAATCATGGTGTGTAGGGCTGTTAAGGGGTCATTAGGGTTCTAAATGCAACTTCTATGGAATAGTGACCCTTTCAAATTCAATAACACATGTCAGAGGACCTATGTACCAAATTTGGATGACTTTTTCTTAGCAAAACGCAAAAGGGGTCCATGGGGAGCTCTCGGCAGACCACATGTCGAAATGGGGTCAGTAGGCATGTTAAGGGGTCGTTAGGGTTTGAAATGAAACTTCTATGGAACCATGACCCTTTAGAATGCATTAGGACTCCCTAGGGGTCAAAAGGGGTCAAGGGGACTCCCTAGGGGTCCTAACATGTACTAGGACCCCTAGGGAGTCCCCGTGACCCCTTTTGACACATTAAAATGCTCAAGTGTGTCTTAAGGGGTCCTTTTGACTCCCTAGGGTTCCTAACGCGTGATAAGGCATACTAGGACCCCTAGGGAGTCATCGTGACCCCTTTTGACACATTGGAACGCTCAAGTGTGTCTTAAGGGGTCCTACAACCCCTTAAGACACACTTGAGCATTCCAATGTGTCAAAAGGGGTCACGATGAATCCCTAGGGGTCCTAACACGTACTAGGACCCTTAGGGAGTCCCTGTGACCCCTTTTGACACATTGGAATGCTCAAGTGTGTCTTAAGGGGTCCTTTTGACTCCCTAGGCTTCCTAACGCATGATAAGGCATACTAGGACCCCTAGGGAGTCATCGTGACCCCTTTTGACACATTGCAACACTCAAGTGTGTCTTAAGGGGTCGTAGGACCCCTTAAGACACACTAGAGCATTCCAATGTGTCAAAAGGGGTCACGGGGACTCCCTAGGTGTCCTAGTACACGTTAGGACCCTTAGGGAGTCCCCCTAACCCCTTTTGACACATTGGAACGCTCAAGTGTACCTTACGGGGTCGTAGGACCCCTTAAGGCACACTTGAGCATTCCAATGTGGCAAAAGGGGTCACGGGGACTCTCTAGGTGTCCTAACATGTGATAAAGTGTAATAGGACCCCTAAGGAGTCCCCGTGACCCCTTTTGACACATTGGAACACTCAAGTGTGCCTTAAGGGGTCCTACGACCCCTTAAGGCACACTTGAGCATTCCAATGTGTCAAAAGGGACCCCTTAAGGCACACTTGAGTGTTCCAATGTGTCAAAAGGGGTCACGGGGACTCCCTGGGTGTCCTAGTATGCATTAGGACCCCTAAGGAGTCCCCCTGACCCCTTTTGACACATTGGAATGCTCAAGGGTGCCTTAAGGGGTCGTAGGACCCCTTAAGACACACTTGAGCATTCCAATGTGTGAAAAGGGGTCACAGGGACTCCTTAGGGGTCCTAGTATGCTTTATCATGCATTAGGACACCTAGGGAGTCCCCGTGACCCCTTTTGACACATTGGAATGCTCAAGTGTGCCTTAAGGGGTTGTAGGACCCCTTAAGACACACTTGAGCATTCTAATGTGTGAAAAGGGGTCATGCGAACTCCTTAGGGGTCCTAGTACGCTTTATCACGCGTTTGGACACCTAGGGAGTCCTTGTGACCCCTTTTGACACATTGGAACGCTCAAGTGTGCCTTAAGGCGTAGGTACACTTGAGCATTCCAATGTGTCAAAAGGGGTCACAGGGACTCCCTAGGTGTCCAAACGCATGATAAAGTGTACTATGACCCCTAAGGAGTCCCCGTGACCCCTTTTGACACATTGCAATGCTCAAGTGTGTCTTAAGGGGTCAAAGGATCCCTTAAGACACACAAGAGCATTCCAATGTGTCAAAAGGAGTCACGGGGACTCCCTAGGTGTCCTAGTACATGTTAGGACCCTTAGGGAATCCCCCTCACCCCTTTTGACACATTGGAATGCTCAAGTGTGCCTTAAGGGGTCGTAGGACACCTTAGGGCACACTTGAGCATTCCAATGTGTCAAAAGGGGTCACGGGGACTCCCTAGGTGTCCTAACGCGTGATAAAGTGTATGCATTAGGATACCTAGGGAGTCCCTGTGACCCCTTTTGACACATTAGAATGCTCAAGTGTGCCTTAAGGGGTCCTACGACCCCTTAAGGCACACTTGAGCGTTCCAATGTGTCAAAAGGGGTCACGGGGACTCCCTGGGTGTCCTAGTACGCGTTAGGACCCCTAAGTAGTCCCCCTGACCCCTTTTGACACATTGGAATGCTCAAGGGTACCTTAAGGGGCCATAGGACCCCTTAAGACACACTTGAGCATTCCAATGTGTGAAAAGGGGTCACGGGGACTCCTTAGGGGTCCTAGTACGCTTTATCACGTGTTAGGACACCTAAAGAGTCCCTGTGACCCCTTTTGACACATTGGAACACTCAAGTGTGCCTTAAGGGGTTATAGGACCCCTTAAGACACACTTGAGTGTTCCAATTTGTGAAAAGGGGTCACGGGGACTCCTTAGGGGTCCTAGTACACTTTATCACGCGTTAGGACACCTAGGGAGTCCCCGTGACCCCTTTTGACACATTGGAACACTCAAGTGTGCCTTAAGGGGTCATAGGACCCCTTAAGACACACTTGAGCATTCCAATGTGTGAAAAGGGGTCACAGGGACTCCTTAGGGGTCCTAGTACGCTTTATCACGCGTTAGGACACCTAGGGAGTCCCCGTGACCCCTTTTGACACATTGGAACACTCAAGTGTGCCTTGAGGGATCGTAGGACCCCTAAGGACCCCTAAGGACCCCTAAGGACTCCCTAGGGTTCCTAGTACACTTTATCACATGTTAGGAGCCCTAGGGAGTCCCCGTGACCCCTTTTGACACCTTGGAATGCTCAAGTGTTCCTTAAGGGATCGTAGGACCCCGTAAGACACACTTGAGCATTCCAATGTGTGAAAAGGGGTCACGGGGACTCCTTAGGGGTCCTAGTATGCTTTATCATGCGTTAGGACACCTAGGGAGTCCCTGTGACCCCTTTTGACACATTGGAATGCTCAAGTGTGCCTTAAGGGGTCCTACAATCCCTTTAGGCACACTTGAGCATTCCAATATGTCAAAAGGGGTCACGGGGACTCCCTAGGGGTCCTAACGTGTGATAAAGTGTACTAGGACCCCTCAGGAGATCCCATGACCCCTTTTGACACATTGCAATGCTCAAGTGTGTCTTAAAGGGTCGAAGGACCCCTTAAGACACACTTGAGCATTGCAATGTGTCAAAAGGGGTCATGGGGACTCCCTAGGTGTCCTAACCCATGATAAAGTGTACTTGGACCCCTAAGGAGTCCCCGTGACCCCTTTTCACACATTGGAACACTCAAGTGTGTCTTAAGGGGTCCTACGACCCCTTAGGGAACACTTGAGCATTCCAATGTACTCAAAAGGGGTCACGAGGACTCCTTAGAGGTCCTAGTATGCTTTATCATGCGTTAGGACACCTAGGGAGTCCCCTTGACCCCTTTTGACACATTGGAATGCTCAAGTGTGCCTTAAGGGGTCGTACGACCCCTTAAGGCACACTTGAGCATTCCAATGTGTCAAAAGGGGTCAGGGGAACCCCTTAACGCACACTTGAGCATTTCAATGTGTCAAAAGGGGTCAGGGGGACTCCCTAGGGGTCCTAACGCATACTAGGACCCCTAGGGAGTCCCTGTGACCCCTTTTGACACATTGGAATGCTCAAGTGTGTCTTAAGGGGTCCTTTTGACTCCCTAGGGTTCCTAACGCGTGTTAAGGCATACTAGGACCCTTAGGGATTCATTGTGACCCCTTTTGACACATTGCAACGCTCTAGTGTGTCTTAAGGGGTCGTAGGACCCCTTAAGACACACTAGAGCATTCCAATGTGTCAAAAGGGGTCACGGGGACTCCCTAGGTGTCCTAGTATGCATTAGGACCCTTAGGGAGTCCCCCTGACCCCTTTTGACACATTGGAATGCTCAAGTATGCCTTAAGGGGTCATAGGACCCCTTAGGGAAAACTTGAGCATTCCAATGTGTCAAAAGGGGTCACGGGGACTCCCTAGGTGTCCTAACGCATGATAAAGCGTACGTGTTAGGACACCTAGGGAGTCCTCGTGACCCCTTTTGACACATTGGAATGCTCAAGTGTGCCTTAAGGGGTCCTACGACCCCTTAAGGCACACTTGAGCATTCCAATGTATCAAAAGGGTTCACGGGGACTCCCTGGGTGTCCTAGTACGCGTTATGACCCCTAAGGAGTCCCCCTGATCCCTTTTTACACATTGGAATGCTCAAGGGTGCCTTAAGGGGTCGTAGGACCCCTTAAGACACACTTGAGCATTCCAATGTGTGAAAAGGGGTCACGGGGACTCCGTAGGGGTCCTAGTACGCTTTATCACACGTTAGGACACCTAGGGAGTTCCCGTGACCCCTTTTGACACATTGGAATGCTCAAGTGTGCCTTAAGGGGTCATAGGACCCCTTAAGACACACTTGAGTGTTCCAATGTGTCAAAAGGGGTCACGATGACTCCCTAGGGGTCCTAGTACGCTTTATCATGTGTTAGGACCCCTAGGGAGTCCCCCTGACCCCTTTTTACACATTGGAATGCTTAGGTGTGTCTTAAGGGGTCCTACGACCCCTTATGACACACTAGAGCATTCCAATGTGTCAAAAGGGGTCACAATGATTCCCTAGGGGTCCTAGTACGCTTTATCACGCGTTAGGACACCTAGGGAGTCCCCGTGACCCCTTTTGACACATTGGAACACTCAAGTGTGCCTTAAGGGGTCGTAGGACCCCTTAAGACACACTTGAGTGTTCCAATGTGTGAAAAGGGGTCACGAGGACTCCCTAGGGGTCCTAGTACACTTTATCACACGTTAGGACCCCTAGGGAGTCCCCGTGACCCCTTTTGACACATTGGAACGCTCAAGTGTTCCTTAAGGGGTCGTAGGACCCCTTAAGACACACTTGAGCATTCTAATGTGTGAAAAGGGGTCACGGGGACTCAGGGTCGGTAGGCCTGTTAAGGGGTCAATAGGGTTCAAAATGCAACTTCGATGGAATGGTGACCCTTTGGAATGCATTGGATCATGTTAGAGGACCTACATACCAAATTTGGATGACTTTTGCCTAGTAGAACTCGAAAGGGGTCCATGGGCTGCTCTCGGGAGACCACATGTAGAAACAGGGTCCATAGGCCTATTGAGGGGTCATTAGGGTTTTAAATGCAACTTTAATGGAATGGTGACCCTTTCTAACACATTAGAACATATCAGAGAACCTACGTACCAAATTTGGATGACTTTTTCCTATTAGAACGCGAAAGGGGTCCATGGGGTGCTCTCAGGATACCTCATGTCATATTGGGGTCGGTAGGCCTGTCAATGGGTCATTAGGGTTAGAAATGAAACTTTTATGGAACGATGACCCTATGTACCAAATATGGACATCTTTTTCCAAGTAGAACTTAAAAGGGGTCCATGGGGTGGTCTCGGGAGACCACATGTCGAATCGAGGTCGGTAGGCCTGTTAAGGGGTCATTAGGGTTACAAATGCAACTTGGATGGAATGGTGACCCTTTGGAATAGATTAGGACATGTTAGAGGACCTATGTACCAAATTTGTATGACTTTTTCCTAGTAGAACTCAAAAAGAGTCCATGGGGTTCTCTGAGGAGACCACATGTCGAATCAGGGTCGGTAGGCCTGTTAAGGGGTCATTAGGGTTCCAAATTTGACTTCGATGGAATGGTGACCCTTTGGAATGCATTAGGACATGTCAGATGACCTACGTACCAAATTTGGATGACTTTTTTCTAGTAGAACTCAAAAGGAGTCCATGGGGTGGTCTCGGGAGACCACATGTCGAATCATGGTGTGTAGGCCTGTTAAGGGGTCATTAGGGTTCTAAATGCAACTTCTATGGAACGGTGACCCTTTCAAATTCATTAAGACATGTTAGAAGATCTATGTACCAAATTTGGATGACTTTTTTCTAGTAGAACGCAAAAGGGGTCCATGGGGAGCTCTCGGGAGACCACATGTCGAAATGGGGTTAGTAGGCATGTTAAGGGGTCATTAGGGTTCGAAATGCAACTTCTATGGAACCGTGACCCTTTGGAATGCATTAGGACTCCCTAGGGGTCAAAAGGGGTCAGGGGGACTCCCTAGGGGTCCTAATGTGTACTAGGACCCCTAGGGGGTCCCTGTGACCCCTTTTGACACATTGAAACACTCAAGTGTGTCTTAAGGGGTCCTTTTGACTCCCTAGGGTTCCTAACACATGATAAGGTGTACTAGGACCCCTAGGGAGTCATCGTGACCCCTTTTGACACATTGGAATGCTCAAGTGTGTCTTAAGGGGTCCTACGACCCCTTATGACACACTAGAGTATTCCAATGTGTCAAAAGGGGTCACGATGATTCCCTAGGGGTCCTAGTACACTTTATCACGCGTTAGGACACCTAGGGAGTTCCTGTGACCCCTTTTGACACATTGGAATGCTCTAGTGTGTCTTAAGGGGTCGTAGGACCCCTTATGACACACTAGAGCATTCCAATGTGTCAAAAGGGGTCACGATGATTCCCTAGGGGTCCTAGGACAGCTAGGGAGTCCCCGTTACCCCTTTTGACACATTGGAACACTCAAGTGTGCCTTAAGGGGTCGTAGGACCCCTTAAGACACACTTGAGCATTTCAATGTGTGAAAAGGGGTCACGGGGACTCCTTAGGGGTCCTAGTACGCTTTATCACGCGTTAGGACACCTAGGGAGTCCCCGTGACCCCTTTTGACACATTGGAACACTCAAGTGTGCCTTAAGGGGTCCTAACGCATGATAAAGCATACTAGGACCCTTAGGGAATCATCGTGACCTCTTTTGACACATTGGAATGCTCTAGTGTGTCATAAGGGGCTGTAGGACCCTTTAAGACACACTTGAGCATTTCAATGTGTCAAAAGGGGTCACAGGGACTCCCTAGAGGTCCTAACATGTGATAAGGTATACTAGGACCCCTAGGGAGTCATTGTGAGCCCTCTTGACACATTAGAATGCTCAAGTGTGTCTTAAGGAGTCACGATGACTCCCTAGGGGTCCTAGTACACTTTATCACGCGTTAGGAACCCTAGGGAGTCAAAAGGACCCCTTATGACACACTTGAGCGTTCAAATGTGTCAAAAGGGGTCACGGGGACTCCCTAGGTGTCCTAATGCATGATAAAGCGTACTAGGACCCCTAGGGAGTCATCGTGACCCCTAGAGAGTCCCCATGACCCCTTATCACGCGTTAGGACCCCTAGGGAGTCTCTCTCTGCCTCTAGTGAACTATTCTTCAAAGCGTCTATTTTTGCATAGCTAGGGTTTATGACAGCTGTAAAAGGCACATTTAATACAAAGATTTAGCCGACCACATTATTACATATATAATATACATTATATATATCATATGCCTCTTTTTTATATATATTATATACATAAATATATGTAAAAGTTTAATTGTTTTCATTTGCTCCCACCATTTTTTCATCAGTTGGGGAATATCGGGTACCTAATATTTTCAGGTACCCAATTTTTGCCAGGCAATATTTGACGAAAATATTCCCTGTCCCCACAGAGCAGACAATCACAGGATTTTATACTTTTTTCACGCGTTGCAAAACAAAAAATGTGATTTGGGGCCCATTGTTTGATTTTTGTCGACTTGTGGTTTCACCATGGGAAGCACCAGTCGTCGAAAGGCTAAACGTAAGAGGAAGCTGACAGATGACAAAATTCAGGCATATAGGGAAAAAGATAAGGAAAATCACCGAAGAAGGAGAGAAGGTATGTTAACCATTAATCAAGGTGACCCCGTAAATGTAGTTGTAAGTGAAGAGGATGTTCAATTTGAAAATGCATAGATGGAGATTGAAAATGTAGACTTTGGGAATGAAAATGTTGCACAAGAACGACATGAATGTTATACATCTCCAAATTATATGCGAAATGAAGTCCCTTGTAATAAAGATAATCAATCTTCAAATTAGGGACTTTCAAAAATACCTAAATGGTTAATTGAAATTGAGGAGAACATTATGAATAATTAGGAAGGAAAGAGGTCACATAGAACCGTTAGGTTGTGGGCTTCAAGACTTTATGATCAATTTTTTCAAAACAAGACATTGGTTGAGAAATGTCAAATTTTTGTGCTGTTGTTAAAGATGCAAAAGATGAGACCTGTGCTTGTGAAATTGAAGATTCGTGTGAACAAAAAAATGGAGAGAAATGCCATTATTGTGAAAAATCTTTTCAATGCTCTCAATAACATTGGGAAGACTAGCAGAGAAAAAGACAAGAGAGTTGCTCGGAGGGTTATTACAACCTCCTTAGTAAGTCATCAGTTGAGAAAGGCTCGTTTGATGAGACAAACTTGTGTTGACTTCAATATAGACCGTAAAACTTTGGGTAGAGCACTTACAAGAAGAGAAAGACTTTATGATCCTCTTCAAATTGATACATGGGCTTATGGTGGGAGACTTCCACGTTTCGATAAGAAGCTAACAGACATTGTCAAGGATGAAATTCAACAATTTTGGGATGCTAACTCAAGAGTGTCACCAAATGTGAAGGATGTCTTGAAGTTGAGAGTTGGCAATCGAGACCGCACTCCACATCCTAAACATTATGTAGAGGTAAGTCAAACAATGTTGTATAAAAAATTTTGTGAGACACATCCAACATTGAAAATATCACAAAGGTCTTTTGAATCTGTGAAGCCATTTTATTCTGTACCCCTTAAGATTCGAAATACATGTTGTTGCAAATATCATGTTGAGTTTTCAATGCATCATGAATTATTACGGTCCATTTGTTCTAAATTGCATACTAATGAAATGCTAGAGGATTGTGGTGCAAGTGGTCTTCCCAAATCATTAAGAGACTTGCTAGATCAATTTTTATGTCATAGAGATGATGGTTGTTTATTTTATAAAAAAAATTGCTTAAATGCCAAGTGCTCAAAATGTGGTGGCTTGTCCAAGTTTAGAACATGTTTTCATGAGGGTTTGGAACACAATTTTGGAAAGACACTCATCCAAAAAAAGGTATATGAAACAGTGAAATATACATTGAAGAGTGGAGGTGAAGGCTCTAGATGTGAGTTAGTTGCAAAAGAATACAATGTTGCTGATTTTATCTCAGATTTCAAGAAAAATCTTTTTTACAAGTATGCAAGGCATAGTCACAGGTCTCAATGGTTGGATCAACAATTCAAGACATGTAAGGACACTTTCCCCATTGGAACTATTATATCCATTGTAGACTTTGCGGAGAACTATACATTGCAGCCCCAAAATGAGACTCAAGCTCAATATTACAATTCGATTCAGGTTGCTATTTTTGTACACATCACATATAGACATTCCCCTGATAGCACAAAAGATGAGCGAAAGATAATCAGAGAGTAACATTTTTATATGAGCGATGACAGGTCTCACTCTCATGAGTTTGTTCAACAATGTTTCCAGAACTATTTTGACTTCTTGCAGGAAAATGGTATTGCTATGGATAGGCATCTCATTTGGTTGGATAATTGCACTAGTCAATTTAAGAATGCCAGAATGTTTTATTGGTTGTGTAGAATGCATGTGGAGAGAGGTGTACCTCATATTTGGAGTTTTTTTGAGTCAGGGCATGGGAAAGGGGAGCATGACGGAGCAGGTGCGTGTGTCAAGAGAGCTCTAGTTAAGGAGCAATTGAGCATTTCAGGTGTTGTACTTCTTGATGCTCGTTATATTGTTGATTGGTGTACTTTAGCATTGTCACAGGGGGGGACTCTTGATTCTACAGTGCGTAGATTCTTTTGGTTGGTTGAGGAAAGAACTATAGGAGATAGATTGGATTGTCAAACAGTGAAAGACTCTTCAAAAATGCATTCATTCCGAAGCTCCAATAGTAGTACATGGACCATTTGGACACGAGAGTTGGCTTGTTTTTGCCCCATGTGTTTTCAGTATGATTGGGATCATTGCGAGTCAAGTGAGTGGGTGGATACGTGGGTTCCATAGTATCTGACTCCTTTATCTTTGACACTCTCTATAAGAAATGATGACATGGACACTTTAGTTGACTATGACCATCTTTCAGATCTTTTGAAGCCAGGAGATGTTTTTGCATTGGTTGCATCGCAGGGGAATGATGAGAGGTCAGATTATTGGTTAGCACGTTGTGTACAAGGTAAACAAAAGCTTGTACAACCGATGACAAATGGTGATGGGTTCACATATCCTACTGCTTCAGTTGTTGTTGCGGGAACATGGCTACGAACATACATGATTAGAAAGAATGGAGTTCCCGCATTTGAAGACTATGAGAAGCACAAAACTATTCTTATGTATTCACACCTTGTTATAGCAACAAATGTCAAGTTGTCAAAGCATCAAGGAAGACCAAAGACAAAAGAACTTTGGACTATTACTACTGCTGATCATGAAGCACTATTGGAGACCCTAAAGCAAAGAGATGACCCTTCAGGAACACTTGACTAGGTAATAAGTTAACTTAGTGCATTATTTTCTAAGTTTGTTAAGCTTAATTTCAATACATTAATTTGACCTTTCTTAGATTGTATTTTGAGTCAATAAACTTGGTTTTGTATGTGGAATGTAACTTGTGCAGGAGCACCTATGAAGACGCCTATGGTCACCATGGATCCAATTAGAGATAGAAGGGCAAAAGGATCCTTAATGGTTAATTGAGATCTTTTGAAGCCTATAATGGCAATTTATAACAATCAATTTGATTTAAAAGTTAAATGTCCTAAAACTCTTCATAAGGACTTATGACCAAAATCATGTATGGGTGGCCAATAGTGCCAAGAAGAGATCTTACATGTCATATACTTATGTCATTTGCATGGTTTGAATTCTTACATGTTTGATTGTTGTTTGTAATGCTTTAAGGATATTATTTTTTATCAAATTTAACAAGCTTAATCATGATTAATTTCACAGTTCAAATTTCAAACATACCACTAACAGTCAGTTGAAATTAGCTCATATCTCAAACCTCGTGAGAGGTATTGACAAACTATCAGGTGCTACAGGATCATGTTTTCAAGATCTACAATAACCTCTCTCAGTTTTGGGCAATTTGACTTCATTTGTATTTGGCAAGGCGATCTCAGTCGATGCTAAAACTTGCAGTGAGGGTCAGTTGAAAGTGGCTCAACAGCGTATCTTTCAAACCATCTGACCTAGCATCGAACCATCTACTCCATTGGCTCTGGTTGGCCGGGTAAACACTAGTGACAACCCCATTCTACCCACAGAGTCACGAAAATGCTCGCGACCACGCTCGACCCAAGTGACCCCAAGGTGCACTAAGCACGATTGGGCAGTGATCTTCTAGGGCTCGTATCTCAGACCTCGTGAGAGCTATCAACAAAATATCAGGTGCTACAGGATCATGTTTTTGAGGTCTACAATAACCTCTCTTGGTTTTGGGCGATTCGACTTCATTTGCATTTTGCAAGGCGATCTTAGTCGATGCCAAAACTTGCAGTGAGGGTCAGTTGAAAGTGGCTCAGCAGCGTATCTTTCAAACCGTCTGACCTAGCATCAAACTGTCTACTCCATCAGCTCTAGTTGGCCGGGTAAATGCCAGTGACAACCCCATTCTACCCATAGAGTCACGAAAATGCTCACGACCACGCTCGACCCAAGTGACCCCAAGGTGCACTAAGCACGATTGGGTAGTGATCTTCTAGGGCTCATATCTCAGACCTCATGAGAGCTATCAAAAAACTATCAGGTGCTACAAGATCATGTTTTTGAGTTCTACAATAACCTCTCTCGATTTTGGGTGATTTGACTTTGTTTGCATTTGGCAAGGCGATTTCAGTCGATGCCAAAACTTGCAGTGAGGGTTAGTTGAAAGTGGCTCAGCAACGTATCTTTCAAACCATCCAACCTAGCATCAAACCATCTACTCCATTGGCTCCAATTGGCTGGGTAAACACCAGTGAAAACCCCATTCTACCCACAGAGTCATGAAAATGCTCGCGACCACGCCTGACCCAAGTGACCCCAAGGTGCACTAAGCACGATTGGGTAGTGATCTTTTGGGGCTTGTATCTCAGACCTCATGAGAGCTATCAACAAACTATCAGGTGCTACAAGATCATGTTTTCAAGTTCTACAATAACCTCTCTCATTTTTGGGTGATTTGATTTCATTTGCATTTGGCAAGGCGATCTCAGTCGATGCCAAAACTTGCAGTGAGGGTCAATTGAAAGTGGTTCAGCAGCGTATCTTTCAAACCGTCTGACCTAGCATCAAACCGTCTACTCCATCAGCTCTGGTTGGCCGGGTAAACACCAGTGACAACCCCATTCTACCCACAGAGTCATAAAAATGCTCGCGACCATGCTCGACCCAAGTGACCCCAAGGTGCACTAAGCACGATTGGGCAGTGATCTTCTGGGGCTTGTATCTCAGACCTCGTGAGAGCTATCGATAAATTTTCAAGTGCTACGGGATCATGTTTTTGAGGTCTACAATAACCTCTCTCAATTTTTGGCGATTTGACTTCGTTTGCATTTGGCAAGGCAATCTCAGTCGATGCAAAAACTTGCAGTGAGGGTTAGTTGAAAGTGGCTCAGCAGCATATCTTTCAAACTATCTGACCTGGCATCAAACCGTCTACTCCATCAGCTCCGGTTGGCTGGTTAAACGCCAGTGACAACCCCATTCTACCCACAGAGTCACGAAAACACTCACGACCACGCTCGACCCAAGTGACCCCAAGGTGCACTAAGCATGATTGGGCAGCGATCTTCTAGGGATCGTATCTTAGACCTCGTGAGAGCTATCGAAAAAATGTTAGGTGCTACGGGATTTTATTTTTGTGGTTGACAATAACCTCTCTCAATTTTGGGCGATTTGACTTCGTTTGCATTTTGCAAGGCGATCTCAGTTGATGTCAAAACTTGCAGTGAGGGTTAGTTGAAAGTGGCTCAGCAGTGTATCTTTCAAACAGTCTGACCTGGCATCAAACCATCTACTCCATCAACTCTAGTTGGCCAGGTAAACACTAGTGACAACCCCATTCTACCCACAGAGTCATGAAAACACTCGTGACCACGCTCGACCCAAGTGACCCCAAGGTGCACTAAGCACAATTGGGCAGCGATCTTCTGGGGCTCATATCTTAGACCTCGTGAGAGCTATTGACAAACTATTAGGTGTTACGAGATCATGTTTTTGAGGTCTACAATAACCTCTCTCAATTTTGGGTGATTCGACTTCGTTTTCATTTGGCAAGGCAATCTCAGTCGATGCCAAAACTTGCAGTGAGGGTCAGTTGAAAGTGGCTCAGCATCATATCTTTCAAACCGTCCAACCTGGCATCGAACCGTCTACTCCATCAGCTTTGGTTGGCTGGGTAAATGCCAGTGACAACCCCATTCTACCCACAGAGTCACGGAAATGCTCGCGACCACGCTCGACCCAAGTGACCCCAAGGTGCACTAAGCACGATTGGGCAACGATCTTTTCGGTTGTTGGATCATAGAGGACTGGGACTATATCACTGGGAAACTCAAGAGTGATTTTCAATACCAAGCTGATGATGCCTTCATGACACATGATAATGCAGTTCTTTGTGTTGACATCAGTCATGATTCAGAGATGTTGGCTTCAGGTTCACATGGTGGGAAAATTGAGGAGGACGTGCTCGCAATTGAATCCCAAAATACATATGTATGATGGCTTCAAAAAAATGTTTATTGGTGTCACTTGCATGAAGCAGTATGTTTGTGGAGAGCCATAAATGACACGCTCTAGTTATAGCACCAAGCGTCTAATCAAAACACAGATGCATTAACACTTGTGTTGCAATAAGATCCAGATGGCACTATTCAGTAAATTAGTCCCTTTGCGTCTATCTCATGTCTATGAATAGATGTTTGTAAGCCTTTATTGCTTTCAGGTTAAAAGCATTATCATTTATAGTTTAGTTGATTCATTGTAAATCCTGCACGGGGAGTTGTACTCGGATAATTCAAAGGGCGCTTACGCTTCTCAATAGCGAAGTGACCCAACTATTGGTGTTGGTTGAGTCTTTTTGTTTGGGCTTTAAAGGTCATTTTGTAAGTGTTTCTTTCGAAGACAAATCTATTCACCAACAAGAAGTTAAACCTCAAACATAATAAGCTCCATGAACAGGGTATTCCAGAGTAAAGAAAAACAAATGTAACTTCAACAAGATATAATTTAAATCATAATGATAATCACAGTCAAGATATAACTTCACCATTCAATTCCACAAACATGAATAATAAATATGTATATACAAAAGATGACGCAAATATAACATATAAATGAATATGTTCTATATATGTATCAAATGTATCAAAAGTATGTCCATATACAAATATGGCACATGCCATTTCAAAATGTCTACAAAACCAATGTTTTAAGGTGTACAATGTGGCATATATGCCATCTCAAAATGTGCCAAGTGTCATCTCTAAATGACCACAAAACTAAAACTGCATCCTATGTTGTAGGGGGATCATCAAAATGTAGCCTCTTTGAAGAAGTGTTGGGCTCTGATTGATCCTGCATAAAAAATGAGTTCAAACCAAAGTTAGATTGCTTACTTTATATGATTTGTACATATATATATATATATATATATATATATATAATTCATAATTTTCAAACACTAATTTAATTAAAATTATAACTAAATACAAATAAATTTGTACCTGGTCTCTCGATCCCCTACCATGATCAGGTGTCCTAACATAAGTCCTGGGTAGCGAAGGGACCATGCCAACAATACCAACTCTGACCTATAAATATATATTTGCAGTAATGAGATTAGTAGACTGGTGCAACATAGAGTAATAAATCTACAAAATAGGATGATAGCATAATAAAATTACAAATTGATTGAACTAAAATTAAAACTTACATCTGGTGATCCCTCCTCTGGAATAGTGGGCTAGGTCAACAAAAAAATGAAAGATTCTCGTGGGACCTCCCTCACAATCGGAGTAACCTATGAGAGTAAAAAGATTGTCAATTATATATCAATGTACTTCATCATAGCAACCCTAGTTACAAAATACAAATAACAATATGTAAAAGTCTATGTACAATCGATCTATCACTCCAAATCGAGACACCTGTAACCCTACACCACTGAACCGGTGTCGGGACATCATCAATAGCCACACCCTATACAATAAAGTGCAAGTAAAATATTTATTACTACACACAAGTGGCATACATATGCATGCATAATTAATCTTAAACAATTAACTACCTTTCCTTTGTCGACACCTAATGAAGGAACCCCCTCAAGCCCCCCACTGACGTTGGTTGTAGCCTGCAAGAACACAATAAGATGACAATATATATTAGTAAATGTATGAATTTTATTGCTCTAATTGATAGAGATTTAAGCATGTACACCAAATGATATAAAAAAAAACTAATGGGTTCATAATTTATAATATACCATATAGTCATGAAGGCCAAATGAAATGGCCGAAAGTGTGGACTCATCCACCTGTCTCACCTCCTCCTATGTCATCGACTGAACATAAATGGAAAAAATATATATACATAAGTGCATGCAATCATTAAAACTAATCTAAATAAATAAATTATTTTTAAATTAAATAAGTCATGTGACAAATTTATTTATAATGTTTACTCTTACCGTATCAATAGGATTCAATGGCTCTACGTGCACCTCCTGAGCACTCTCATGAGATGTAGATGCTCCATGAGGTGTTGCAGCATTTGCAGTAGCCTCTCCTGTATCTCCCTCATCAATATCATGAAACTGATATATATCAGAATCAGTAAGCAGTCTGAGGCACATATGCCTGCACATAATGCACGTATGGGGCTCGCATACATGTGAACTCTGACGAGATGTCGATGCGCCAACAGCATCGATAGGAGGCAACACTGACCTAGTCTGTGTGATCAACTGATCACTCAGTAAATGAATTGCCCTAATAGTCTGTTCAGCAGCCTCTCTAATGATATCAGGATGCTGCACTGAAGGAGGGGGTGCAACATCAGTGGGGGGGACAAAGGTAGTGGCCTTTCGGTGCTGGGAAGATGGCCTAGTTTGAGGAGCTCCTCTGCCTACGCCCATGTTGGGCCTCATACTCCAATAATCAACATGTTGACCAAGCACAAACTCAGCATACAATTTTTTAAGGAAATAAAATGGGACCTCCAAATTGCTATGTGGTGGTTTATCAAAAACCATCCACCAGTTATCCCAAAATTTTTTGTGCATTGCTTCATTTGTGCACCATTTTATTGATAAATTGGGCTTTTTGGGGTCAACTGGTATTCTGGTTTTAAGATCAACAAAAAGGGCAGCTATATCTTCCTTACTTATATTAAGGGATGCAATCCCATCATGGTCAAGCCCGTCATCAAATTGGTCATGCATATCATCATGCCAATGAAGAGCAGCATTATGTTGCTGCGTGAGTGTGTCAATATTTCCAACAATTGTATTTAGTGTGGTAAGCATGGGAGCTAATGTAGGTATATTTTGATACGTGTTTTGGAAACCTCGTATTGTGTTCAAATTTTCTTCTATCAAATCTTGTAAAGATTTAGGGTTTACATATGGGGGATTGTTTTCGGGATTGTTATTTGGAGGGTTATTTTCTTCATTGTTGTCAGCCATGCCTGATTAAATAAAAAACAAATCTAAGTTTCAAATATTATTACAAATATAAATGCAAAACCCTATTTTTTAAAAAAAAACTACATTTACAATGAAAATGAAATAAATTAATAAAAATATACAATTAACTACTTACCAAATATGCTTGAAGTCGAATTTGTCGTTTCAAATATCAAGTATCCGAAAATATATTGGGTATCAGAAAACCGCGGCTAGAAAATGATAAAATCGCGCTAGGAAATGAAGAATAGGGCTCGCGGGTGCGGGATATATGCCATAGCTATCGGGCACCCGATTAGGAATGTGCTTTCATGGCAGGCTTGCCCAGGTGTACTGACACCCAGGCCTACTAAAAATTCAACAAGCACTTTCATGCGCTTTTGGACAAGTGAAAATTGAATATTTTTCACATCGCCACTTTTTGGCCCCTCATCTTCTTGCACATACCCACTTCTCTGATCATTTTCTCATGCTAATTCAATCTTATCTCTCTAATTCACACACTATTCTCTGATCTAGATCTTTCCCTTATATAACAACAAAATTTTTTTACTGTTTCAAGATCTACGGATTAGATTTATTTCTATTTCCGCCTTAACTATATAATTTTCTGATTGGCTCTAGGTTTTACATAGGGATTAATGATAACAATATGGATGTGTAATTACCTCCGTAATTACCTCAATAGACAAAATACAAAACATTATTATCACCAAAAATGGTTTACCTGGATCATTGTGCCATTCCAAACTTGTATGTCAATTCTGGCTAACTCGGCAAAAGTTATTCTTGGCACTTGGCATCAACTATACTCGACATCAGTTGAACTTCTCTGTCACTCAGTAATCATTGATATATGTAACTTGAAAATAACTATACTCTCGGCATATTACAAACATATAGTGACCATGACTTTACTCAGTAGTACTACTGCTCGGTAAGTATACAATACAAAACTCGACCTTTACAAAATGACTCGGTTGCAGTGATGACCGACCATCATTGCCTAAGTAAATGACTAAGTGTGAAACACTAATGGTCAACAAAAACTATAGGGATCTACAATCTCCCCCTTTGACATTAGTGGCAAAAACACTTTGTCATGACATTGGTATACACAATTTACAAAAATATGTTTGTACTAGCCTAATACTCCCCCTGAGATATATATACACATTCAAAATTTTATTACCTATCCCTATTCTACCCATGTTTGGACTTGGGTCATGATGATTCCCCCTTGTTTTTGACATGACTAATCTCTTCATTAGTAGGTAGCTCACAAATTTTCTCCAGAAAAGGTTTATGCAACACCATGATCATGTAGAGTGCATCGGTCCAAGCAGTTGAAGCAAGGTTCAAAACTTCTATCTGCACTTCTAAATCAGTAGCTAAATTGATAAGGCTCTTGGCTGTGGACAGATGTGGATCACTCTGGATCAATGTTTTAGCCTTTGCTAATTTTCTCTATATAGCCTCTAGATGCGGTGTTAACACAGTTTGAATAGAGAGTAGGTGAAAACGAATCTTGCCATCATTTGCCATCAGCTCGGATAACTTACCTTATGTCTACATAATTTTTACATAATGGTCAGCACTGGTGTCTACATCCAAGGTCAGGGACTGACTTGTAGCTTTGATTTCTTGCTTGAGAGTCTCAAGCAATTGTTGATTTTCCTTTGTAAACAATTCAACATTACATATCTTGGCCAATAGATATTGTCCATTCACAACTAGTCCCTCGGTCTCCTTTATCAATTTGGATAGCTCAACCTGTTTTACTGCTATCTCGGTAGATATCTTGTTTAGCATTTTGGTCTCAAACCTTCTTTCTGACCATTCAAATTACTTATCACTTGCACAGCTAACTTCATTATTTACTTTCTGAACAATGTGTACAAGTTGTTCCAATATAGGAATGGAACTATTTACATCTGATAAGTCATATACTTCATTAAATATATCTTTAATTTCATGAAGAACCTATTTTTGCTGATGCTCTCTGTGAAGTTCTGCTTGCCTGCTCTTTCTTGTCAACAAATCTTTCATTGTCTGTAGTTGCTCATAGGAAATATTATCTGTATCCCATTTAGGAATAAAACTTTCTTCATCAATTGTGACCTCATCTTTCTCCTTTTGTCCTCTCGGTGGAGTGCTTCCACTCAGCATCTGTACAAGAGCTTTTATTGCCTCTTGTTCCTTTGGTTCTTGTTCTTCAATGAGTTTTCCTTTTATGTTTTCTTCTCCTTTCTCCTTCTCCTCGGCATGAGGGCTAACAGCTTGTTTATCTAATTTGATTCCTTGTTCTTCTGTGTTGTGTTCTTCCTTAGGAGGACTTTGAATTTTGTCTTCTATATTAACTTCTTCCTCGGTAGATTGAGTTAGTGGTACCGACTTAATGGGTTCCTCGGTAGGACTTATACCGACTAACTAATCAACAGTAGCAACTCCAAGTAGAGTAGGATTATCATTGATAGATTGTGTGCTCGTAATGGTGGGATAATCCATGACTTGCAACAATACAGTGTTGCTACCGAGTAGGGGTGTGTCAGTTGCTTTTGTGTTCTTTAAATCATCCTTAGTTAAGAATGAATTCTTAATAGGACTCTCCTCAGGTATGTCAACAATGTGAACCTCAAATGTATCATGTGATTTCACTTCCTTAGGAGTATCAGTCTCCATTTTATTTTTCTTGATGTCAGGTTCAACAACTATTGAAGTGGTAGCATCTTTTCCTTCATTCTTTCCTTCATCATTTTCTTCATCCTTTTCTTCATCAGGAGCGGGTATCAAACCATACAATACCTTCCAAATTTTTAAACTTTCTTGCACAACATCTTCAACCTTGTGTTGAAGAATGTGATAGGCTCTAATTTTAGGATCAAACTTGCCTCTATATTGCTCAATTGTTTGTTTGATGTATGCAGGGGTGAGAGTGGATTCAACTTGTGCTAGTGTACTCTCCTTGATTTCCTTCCCTGTTTGTAGAGCATACTCTCATTTCTATGCGACCCTGTTGCATAATTCCTTTGGAATTCTATTTTTGATCTCAATTGGCAGCATCTTGAAAATGCATAACATTTCAAGAATAGCATCCTCAACTTTCTCTTTATCTCCAATACTCATTTTTCCAAACTTTAATCTTTTTACCTCATCTACTGCTGTTGTTTTAGTAAGCTTGAGACATAACTCATCAACAGTGAGTTGATGTGTACCTTTTTGTGTAGCCTTCCCCTTTATTGCTTCATCACTCTCTGTTTCTTCATCATCCTCTATTAGAACAAGTTTCCTTCTCAGCTTCTTCATTGCCTTGGTCGGCACTACCTTGGGTTGAGTAGATTTTTTCTTTGCAAATGGAGGAGTCTTCTTTGGAGTCTCGGTAGTAGCTCTTCTAGTTCAAGGCCTTAGTGATGGTGTCACTAACACTTTTCATTTCAACACTCTTCTCTTTGGCAGGGACTCGGCAATTACTGGTTTCTTCTCTTCTTCTTCTTCTTTCTCACTACTACTAGTTGCACTAGGTTCATCTTCACCCAATCCTTGGGTTAACTCTAATGGTGCATCCTTCTCAGATTCTTTAACATTTTCTTCCAGATTTCTCACTATTTTCTTTCTTTTCCTTTCAATGGTGGCAGCCAATAATCCCAAAGAAATCATCATCAATTTGGTTTATAAAATCATTAATTTGAACTATGATGGGCTTCTTCTTATCCCATGGTACATCACCATGTGTAGGAAAACACTTCTTAACATAAAATAATATACAGATCAATAGGGAACTGAACTTACACATAGATTTCTTTGCCATCCGAATGGAGTTCAAATTCTCAGCAAGTTGAGTCAACTGGAGCTCGACAAGGTCATATGTGTGCCCTTTCTTAATAATCTTCCATGCCTGGTCCACTGCCATATAGGGGACATTGTCCAACTAACTGGATTGATAAAACTTGTGTGAGATGAATCTAACAGCGAAGTCAATTTTCAAATCGATAATGGTGGAAATTGTCATGCCGCGTTAGTTCCAAACTGCCTAGGTGTTTTCTTGAATATCCTCTTTTCCTACACATTTCATCGTTCTCTTCCCATCAATTGTAGGGTAACCAGTGACCTTGTGTATCATTTCCTTTTTGATCTTCACCAGTCCATCTTCCAACCATAATTGCATGTCGTGTACTCGACCCAAAATGATCTTGATCCATTCCACTTTGAAATTTTGCAGGAAATTTAGGGCATGCACTAACCCTTGATCGGCAACAACCTTATGTTATGGCTTCAATACTCCATTGACACATAGTTTGTCATATGCTTCCCTGATCTCATAATCACTAGTTTCTCCAATTTTTCACATATAGCAAGACATAACATCGTTCATCAATAACACATTCTCCGGAATAGAAGATAGGGCTCCATTCAAATCTCCTCTGACAACACTTTCTGACATTGTCTTGAATACCCTCGGTTTGCAAACTTCGTTCCTTACAAGTTGCACATTGAAAATTTCCATCCCTTGTTTCTTAACTGGTGCAGATGAAGATGATGCCATTTTAAACAGTAATTTTCAAAAAGAAAATATTTGCTCGGTATGGTACCTTTTTTCAATAACCCTGTAGATGAATTTTGCTGATGGCACACTGAGAGAATTTGGAATCGCTTTGCTTAATCTAGTTGCTCAAACTCTAAATCACTCTCTGAAATATCAAATAGCCTGGTGAAATGAAATTAATGGCAACTTTCTACTATATAGAATCCGAAAAAATAGGATTAGGGCCTCATTAATGCTCTGTACAAATTTAGGTAGATTACAGCTGTCTCGGCAAACTCATAAGCTTGGTCAATGTAACCATAGCGATACAACTCAGCGTACATAGCATTTCGGCCATAGCAAGTGCTTAGCATACATTGATAGCTTGGTTGTTGACACTGATGCTTGGCATCAAAAGTGAAATTTTCTATTTTGCTCACATATGTCCTAGTGCATCTTTATCTATACTGATGTGGACTTTTTCTCAGTTCTATGTTAGGAACTGATGAAAGATAAGGCTTTGCAAGACTTAGTTCTAAACATACCTTTCAAGCTTAGTTAGAAGAAGTGTGATCACCTTATCCATTGGATTGGGTGATCGCCGATGTGCTGGCTTCGCTTGAGTTTTCTTGTTCTTTCTTCCTCCATGTCTTTCCAATCCAACTCTTTAGTTTCTCATAAATACCTCCATTCTGATTTTCATTGCTCGGCATAGGTGATATGCAATCTTTCTTTAAATGACCTACCTTGTTACATTTGTAACAAACCATGCTTCCATTCTTCCAGCTTTTAGATTTACCTCTAAAGTGAGTCTTCATGCAATTTTCTCTGATGTGTCCATACTTGCCACAATAATGGCAATTATACCAGGTGTTGTAATCCCAATTGTAACAGTTGTTCTTTGTGACTAGCTTTGTTTGCTCATTTGATGACCACCTTGGTCTTGATCTACATTCAAATGCTTTATGCCCATATTTCTGACAATTGAAACAACTTCCTTGAAACTTGGGTGAGGTGGATGAATTACTAGCTTTGAATCTACATTCATGTGCTTGATGTCCATGCTTCTTGTAGTTAAAACAATATCCATTAAACTTAGGCTTAGAATCAAACTTACCATGTTTGCTTCTGCATATGTTGGTTGTATGTCCTAGCTTTCCACAGTGATGACATGTGGGTTTGGTGTTATTTGGTTTAGCCAACTTTGTTCTTCATTCATTGATGATTCTCCTTCTTCAATAGATGAATGTTCATTCAGTCCAAGTCCTAATCTATCACTGGATCTTCTAGGTGATCTTAACAGCTCTTCAAAATATTTTGCAGCTTCATTGGGTTTGTTCATCCTTTCATTGATCTCTTTTTTAGTTCTCAAATCATGTTTCAACTGATCATTTTCAGACCTTAGTTGATTGGTTTCCATATCTTTTCTGCCCAATTCCTGATTAACCATTAGTAGCTAATTTACCATGTCTAGTTGATTATTAGTCAATCTTTGCATGTCACTTGTTCTTTCATCTAGTCTAATTACAATTTGTCTTTTGTCTTCCTCAGCCATTGTCTTATCATCTTCAGCTTTCTTTTCCTATTCCACTAATTCACAAAGTCTGACAGATTGAATTTCTTGTTCTCTCCTTAGAGTTCTGATGTCATCATTTAGTATGGTATTTTTATCCAGTAGTTCTTTTATAGCTTTATCACTCTCGACAGAGTTACCATTGTCAAATAGTCCAGAGATGTCTTCCTCTTTGTACTGTGGCTCATTCTGTTGGATTGCAATCTCTCTTCTCTTGCTCAAAGATTTCTTCAATTCTCCTCTAGCTACTTCTAGTTGCTGCAATGCCAGTTGTACTTCAATATTTTGATTCTCTATGATCTTCCCCAATTTATAAGCTTCCATTTTAAGATCTTTTTCCTCAAGTGGTTAGACTTCCTTAAGAGAAACCTTGCTACTCTGATACCAATTGTTGGAAATATAAGTGGGAAAGTAATACTGAGAGAGGGGGGGGGTGAATCAGATATTACCTACTTTTATCCTTTGATCTGATAAACTTTTATGCATAACATAAATAAAACTTGATCATAGTAAGCAACAAAACATATAAAGCAGCATGCATGAAATTACTCATAACACCAAGATTTTGGTTACCTAGAAACCCTTGAAAGGTAAAAATGGGGTGGGGATGACACCCACAAATCTTCACTACTGCAGTAATAAGTTTTTTCGGTTAAGGCTTACAAAATGTGATCAAATCATGATCTACCCTATGAAAGGTCTGCTCGATTAAAAGCAAAAAGACTTGTATAGTCTACCTTGTTAAAGGATTTATAAACTTACAATAAAGTAAGCACTCTGTAAAGAAATTCACAAAAAGTCTACTAAGATTACTCGGTTAAGAGATTTTCCCTGATACACTGGTCAAAATGTCTCAGTACCTGATCTTTTAGTTTGCACTAGTATACAGATTATAGATCTCCTCTTTACTCTTGTCTTGATCTCTTCTATCTGATCTTTCTTGATTATGTCCTTTCACTGCTTAGCTCGGCCATTGAACTCTGTCTGAATACTTCGCTATTTTGAGTATACTTCTCTGATCATTTTATCATACTAATTCAATCTTATCTCTCTGATTCACACACTATTCTCTAATCTAGATCTTGCCCTTATATAACAACAAAAATGTTTTACCGTTTCAAGATCTACGGATCAGATTTATTTCTATTGCTGCCTTAACTATACAATTTTCTGATTAGCTCTAGGTTTTACATAGGGATCAATGATAACAATATGGATGTGTAATTACCTCAATAGACAAAATACAAAATATTATTATCACCAAAAATGGTTTACCTCAATCATTGTGCCATTCCAAACTTGTATGTCAAATCTGGCTAACTCGGCAAAAGTTATTCCTGGCACTCGGCATCAACTGTACTTAGCAGCGGTTGAACTTCTTTGTCACTCAGTAATCATTGATATATGTAACTTAGAAATAACTATACTCTCAACATATTACAAACATATAGTGACCATGACTTTACTCGGTAGTACTACTTCTTGGTAAGTATACAATACAAAACTCAACCTTTACAAAATGACTCGGTCGCAGTGATGACCGACCATCATTTCCTAGGTAAATGACTAAGTGTGAAACACTAATGGTCAACAAAAACTATAGGGATCTACAGTTATCTTATCAATTTCTCCTCTTTGGTTCTCATCTCAACATCAGGGCACTCTAACCCTCTAACCCTAGAACTTATCGGTCATATTACCTTATCAAACTCACACTTGCAAGATGAACACACTGAACTTTATCAAACCTTTTGACGCATTGGGACACTTTGATAATTATCCTATCACACTTTCATGGTTAATACCAGACACAAAGCATACAATTTGAAATAAAATCCTTTTAATCAAATATTAGAAGAGATCCCAAGACTGATTACCTTTGACCGAGGAGAAACTTCAAGGAGGACTCCTTTATTTGGAACAGATACACCTTCTCAAATTACTACTCACATAGCAACTCCTAATACCATCAACATGTCAAATCTTAACTATGAATTGGGGGAACAAAATAATAATCAAGATGATCAAGAGATTTAAGAGAATTGAGCAAACCAAGGAAACAAAGACAATCACAGACATCATTATAACTCTGATAGCAATGAAGAACCAATGGAAGAAGATTATCAAAAATGTCAAAGGAGTAAAAGTTTCCAAAAACTACTTGAAAGAACTTTAGAGGAAAATATGTTACAAATTAATCTTTCCTTGGTAAAATATGTATTTAAAGAATAAACCAAGGTATCCTATATTGTATTTGTCCTCTAGTCCAAGTAGGAGGACATGTCATTTTTTGTAATTCCTTTAATAAGAAAATTAGATATTCCTCCTTAAGAGGAATCTCACATTTGTCACACACACAATATGAATGTGGCATTCATCTAAGATGAGAGTTACATGCAAACTCCTCCACTCATCTCTACTTAAAGAGATGTCTCTCACACACTTGCTCAATAATCTTCTCTTTTCTCTCATTCTCTCTCTCCACATTGTAATGAGCTTTGAGCTTTATTTCTCTCTTCTTCTTTTGGCTTAGAGCCTCATTCATAATTCACAAGGGGTTTTTTCTTGCTTTTCCCCTTTCAAATCCTTGTGTTCTTGCCTTGGTTCTTGGAGCATTCTTGTGAGCTTGTCTTTGATCTCTTGAAGGAAAATCTCTCTATCTCTCTCTCTTAGTGTTTGGTAAATCTCTTCCATTGCATACTCTCTTGGATTCTTTCCTTACCTTTTTCATTTTACTTTATGATTCTAACATGGTATCAGAGCTTATTTAATCCTTTCTTTTGAGTGTGCATGTAGGGATAGCTGAAATATTTCATTTGTAAAGGAGAAATCATTTTTTTTGTTATATAACCATTGTTTTGCAGGTTTTTCTTCTTTTTTTCTTGCAATCTAACTTCTTACTTCATTATTTTCTTTTAAATCTAATTTTTTTTGGATGGCTTGCCACTAGATCTAAGTTTGTTTATCTCTTTTTCAAGTTTTATCACACCCTTTGTCGGGCAAACCACAAGGGATTTAAAGTTAGTCTATTCTATATTTCATCTTTAAATCCTATTTTTAACAGTATGGCTGCAAGATCTACATTCATCTATTTTTTAACTTAATCTATGTTTAATCTGCAGGATATCTCTTTCTTTTATTTATATACTGATTATTTTTCATGTCTAATTTTTCTCATCTTATCTATAGATTTTGTCTCTCTTCTAACATCTAATTTTATATCATATCTTTGTTTTTTTATCAGAGCTCTTCTGATTTCTAACCAGGTTTCATAGTAATCTGAATTTAATAGTAATCTGAATTTAATAAGTTCTTGTATGTGTTTTCACTTAAATTTAATTTGTTTCTTTAAATCCAATCTGTTTTCTTTTATTCAATCTGCTTCATTAAAAGTTTTTTATTAAAACTACTGACTAACGTTTCAATATTTCATTTAAATCGCTGCTAAAAAAAATTGTTTTTTTTAATTGCTGGTGTTTCTAACTTCATAACATTTTTTGCTGCATTAAAATAATATTGTTTCCATTAAATTTTTAATACATTGTTGTTTATTTATGCATCAAATTACAAAACATTTTTTTTTAATAGCAATATTTTAAAACATTTTTTTTGAATAGCAAATGTTATAAAAACATTTTTAGAATATGTGTTATAATTTCTATACGTTTTGCTCTTTTTCTTCAGTCGTATACCTATTGTTGTGGTCTTCTTCAAATTTATTTTTTTGCAAGTTGAAACGTTCAAGCATAAATACGTCAAGTTTCATGCACTCTTTTTTTTAAGCATTTACATTTGGATATTCAGTCAACGTTATCAATTAATTTTCATTTGGAATACATTTGGATATTGCTAATTGATTTTAAAATATTATTTTTAGCGTGTAATTGTTTTTTCTATTATGTAATTGATTTTTTTTAAAACATTGCTCTTATGTAATTGATTTTTAATTTTATAAACGGTAAAACTTTTCAACAATCAGGTTGGGACATTTTTAGATATTATAGTGAACACGGTTTCTTAAACTTTTAGTTTTTTTTCATGTGCTTACAGTGACAGGTATAATTGCATGTAATCTGATTGGTAGTAGGCAAGTTAGGATAGCCAATCAGTGCTTAGTTTTGCCTTGCTACTTTTGGTCGCCTGCAGATTACACTGTACGCCTGCCATATTTACTCTTATAACGCCTCTTCCTCATGTGCAAGTTAAACCACCGTTAGGCACACCACATAATTTGACCTCATCATTTTGGCCGTAAAACCTTCAGCATGTCCCCCTCATGCCTCTTCAACTATTCAAGACTTCGTCTTTGTATCGCTTCTTCTTCTTGTTGATATATTTCAAGCTAAAAACGTATATCATTGTCTGTTTCAACAAGACGTTGCTCTAATTACTTTTGCTTGCTCACGCAAATTAGATAAATCTTGCTTTCACCTGATTTCTTTCTCAGAGACTGTTCTTAGTTGTTTGGAGATAATATTTATCTCGCAGCTTTCTCTTTTTTTTTGGCAGTCTTTTATTAGATTGTTTAACCGCTTTTTGCAGGCATATGTTTATCTTTTTCTTGGTTTGAGATTCTTTTCAGCATTGTAATTTTGTTAACTTTAGACTTAATTTGAATCTTTGACTCATCTATTTCATTTGTTCAAATCTGTATATTCATAATTAAGTTCAATCGTCAATTCTTTTACTCTTAGTTTAAATCTTGATTCTCTTAATTCTTTTACTCAAGTTTAACAATTTTTATCATTGTGTAATCAAATTTAAACATTGTTTCATATATCCATTTATTCGCTAATTTATTCTTAATATATATTTTTATCAATTCTAGCCTTTTTTAAGCATTTAATAATATTTTTAATTTTATTTTTTTTAAATCTCAAACTGCTCAAATTCATATTTGTAATTTTGTTTTATTGCTATTTTCATCATGTCTACTCTAATTCCAAAAATTAAACTAAATAGTTCTAATTATCATCAATGGAAAACTCATGTTTCATTTCTATTCCGTTTTAAACATTTGCTTGAAGTTGCCACAGATGCGACTACTGAACCAGCCACCTCTATTGCTCAAACTGCCAAAGATGCTTGGCAAGTTAAGAATGATGAAGCACTAGGTCTAATTGGACTCTCCATCAGTCCTGATCTTTATGTCTTAATTGGACACTGTGCTAAAGCCCATCAAGCATGGGACATCTTGAAGCAAACCTACGACAACTCCTCTGAATCACATAAGATTCACCTCCAAGACAACTTGGAAGACCTAAGGTATACAAATTTTAAATCTATGGATGAATTTTTACTCAAGTTTGATGCTATTAGAACTCAGTTAAATTGTTTAAATGTTACTCTTACAAATATTAGATTGATTACTATAATTCTTAAAAAATGTCTCCCTAAAGAGTTTCAACAATTTATCACTAATATCCACTCTCAGCTTGCTATTTCTACTTTAGCTCCTCTTTTAACTAGTCCTATTTTTTCAAAATTTGTTGCGTCAAGAGGAGGCAAAATTATTGTAATTTGGTACTATTAAATCTTTTGAACATGCTTTTGTATTTAAAACTCAAAATCACAATAATAAGTCTCATACTAATCATCACAATAATAATCATCATAACAATAACCATTCTAATAACAACTATAATTATTGTAACAATAACAATAATCATCATAATAATGGTTCTTCAAATAATAATTATAATCATTCAAACAATAGGTCTAATTCTAGGCCATTATACAACAACAATAATTACAATAATCAACAAAATCAGAAACCACATTGTACTTATTATGGTAAAGATGGTCACCTTACTAATGATTGTTTTTTAAAAAAATGATAAGAAGCCTATGAATAACAATAATCAAAATAAATTTCAAGGTAATCAATCCCGTCGTGCTTTTACTACTTGTTATAAAACTTCTCATGCATTAGAATGGATTATTGATAGTGGCACTTCTCATCATGTTACATCTCACAGAGAAGTTTTTGATTATTTGCAACCTGATACTACTAATATTCCTATTCAATTAGCTGATGATAGTAGTTGCAAAGTTGATGGAGTTGGTGATGTTAATGTTCCAAATGGAAAATTACACAATGTTCTTTATGTTCCTAAATTAAAATCCAATCTTCTTTCAGTTGCTCAATTATGTCAAGATTACAAAGTTCAATTTCATAAGGATATGTGCTCTATTATTGATCCTAACACTGATCTTGTTGTTGCTAATGCTAAGTTGGATCATGATAACTTGTTTAAATTCTATGATTTTGCCTCTTCTAGGTACTCTTTGAAAGTGAATATTGATTTCAATAGATGGCATGAAAGGCTTGGCCATTTGAATTCTGATTATATTTCTAGATTGCTAAAATCTAACATGGTTGAAGGATTACCTCCTCTTGTTCCATCTAAAATTACATGCACAGGGTGCATGAGTGGAAAAATGAAAAGGGAGCCCTTTCCTCATAGTACTTCATGGAGGGTGTCTCATAAGTTACATCTTATTCATAGTGATCTTTTGGGTCCAATGGAGAACAACTCAATACAAGGTTCAAAGTATGCTCTTACCTTTGTGGATGATTTCACTAGAAGAATTTGGATTTGTTTCTTGCATACTAAAGATCAAGTTCTTGACACATTTTTTGAATTTCATATGTTTGTGGAAAGGCAATCTGGTTCTAAACTTAAAATTCTTAGAACAGATAATGGTACTAGATATGTTAACAATGCATTTCATTCTTATTTGAGATCTTTTGGTATAAAACATGAGCTTACTGTTCCTTATACACCACAACAAAATGGTGTGGCAGAAAGGAAGCATAGAACTATTGTAGAAATGGCTAGATGTATGTTGCATGCAAAAAATATTCATTACAAGTTATGGGCTGAAGCAATGGCTTGTGCCACTTATCTTCTTAATAGAACTCCTACTAAAGCTTTGAAAGATATTACTCCTGAGGAAGCGTGGTCCAGTAGAAAACCAAATTTACAACATTTGAGAATTTTTGGATCTATTGCATATGTTCACACACCCAAACAAAAGATTCACAAATTAGATTCTAAAACTTCTCCATTTCTTTTTGTTGGGTATGATGAATTTACTAAAGGTTATAGAGTTTATGATCCTATTTCTAACAAGGTTCATATTGTAAGAGATGTTGTTATTGCAGAAAATGAAGTACATGATTGTTCCAAGGCCAAAGATGATGAATTTAAAGGGGGTATTATTGACCTCATGGAGGACCAACCTCCTATTCTAAACCCTACTCCTAATGCACCTATTTCTACTAGTATTAAAAAAGATGATGATGATAGTAACAATGTTTCTACTCCTCATATTGATAATTTTGCTCATAATGATGGTAATTATGTTCATAATGATGATGATGAATTTAATCCTCATAGCGATGATGAAAATGATGAATTTACTCCTCATAGTGATATTTCCATTACTTCTAAGAGAAATCCTAAATGGTTTAAAATTTTACTTAATAAAGGTGATCATTATATTTCTAAAATGGGTGGTCTTAAACCTAGGAGACTTAATTATTGTAACTATGTTTTAATGTCTTCTCTTATGTATTCTAATGATCCTCAAACTTTTGCTCAATCTAAAAATCAACCTCATTGGAAAATTGCTATGCAAGAGGAATATGATAGTTTAATTTCTAATAATACTTGGGATTTAGTTACTTTACCTCATGGCAAAAATCTAGTTTCATGTAAATGGTTATACAAAACTAAGTTGAATGCAAATAATGATATTAGTAAGTTTAAAGCTAGACTAGTAGCAAGATGTTTTTCTCAAGTTGAAAGAATAGACTATAATGAGACCTTTGCTCCTATTGCAAAAATGCCTACCATTTTGTTCTTGCTTTAGCTGCAAAAATGAATTGGCCTATTCACCAAATGGATGTTAAAAGTGCTTTTCTAAATGGTGATTTGCATGAAGAAATCTATATATCTTAACCTCCTAATTTTATTAAAGAAGGTCATGAACATCTAGTATGCAAACTAAATAAATCTATTTATGGTTTAAAACAATCTCCTAGAGAGTGGTACTCTAAAATCAATGCTTTCTTTATTTCTCAAGGTTTTTCTAGAAGTAAAAATGATCCTAACTTGTATATCAAGCATAGTGAAGATGACATTATTATTATCATTCTTTATGTTGATGATTTGATTCTTACTTCTAGTTCTAACCATTTAATTTCTCATATAAAGTTCCAACTTAACCAAAAATTTCAAATGACTGATTTAGGACTTCTACATTATTTTCTAGGAATGCAAATTTGGCAAACCCCTAAGGGTATTTTTATTTCACAAAGTAAATATGCTAAAGATCTTCTAGATAGATTTCAGATGAATGATGCTAATCATCTTTCAATTCCATGTGAATTAGTAACTAAGTTAATGATAGATATGCAATCTCCTAGCATAGATGCTACTCCTTATAGAGAACTTGTAGGTAGTTTAAATTATCTAACTCTCACTAGACTTGATCTATCTTTTAGTGTTGGTTTAGTTTCAAGATTCATGTCCAAACCTCAACAAACACACTTTAAAATTTCTAAAAGAATATTACGCTACATTAAAGGTAGTATTAACTTAGGATTATTTTATGATGAAAATTATGATTTTTCTTTAAAAGGTTTTACTGATTCAGATTTAGGTGGAGACCCCAATGATGGGAAATCTACTTTTGGGTATTGTTTTTCTCTTGGTTCAGGAGCTATATGTTGGAAAAGTAAAAAAGATCAATCTATTTCTCTATGTTCTACCGAAGCTGAATATAAAAGTTGTACTCATGCCTCTAAAGAAGCTTCATGGCTTAGAAGAATACTTGAAGATTTGGGTCTACCTCAACAAGAACCTACACCATTGTATTGTGACAATCAAAGTGCAATAGACTTGGCAAAGAATCCAGTTTACCATGAAAATTCAAAGCACATTTCACTCCACCACCACTTCATTAAAGAGAAAATTGAAGAAAATAAAGTTTCCCTCATCTATTGCAAATGTGAAGATCAAGTTGTAGATATTTTGACAAAACCTCTTTCTAGAGAGAAATTTGAATTTCATTGTAACAATTTGGGTTTGATACCCCTTGATGTAAATACCCCAAGTAAAGATTAAAGGGGTGTGTTAGAAATTAATCTTTCCTTGGTAAAATATGTATTTAAAGGATAAACCAAGGTATCCTATATTGTATTTGTCCTCTAGTCTAAATAGGAGAACATGTCATTTTTTGTAATTCCTTTAATAAGGAAATTAGATATTCCTCCTTAAGAGGAATCTCACATTTGTCACACACACAATATGAATGTGGAATTCATCTAAGATGGGAGTTACATGCAAACTCCTCCACTCATCTCTACTTAAAGAGATGCCTCTCACACACTTGCTCAATAATCTTATATTTTCTCTCATTCTCTCTCTCCATATTGTAATGAGATTTGAGCTCTATTTCTCTCTTCTTCTTTTAGCTTTGAGCCTCATTCATAATTCTCAAGGGGTTTTTTCTTGCTTTTCCCCTTTCAAATCCTTGTGTTCTTGCCTTGGTTCTTGGAGCATTATTGTGAGCTTGTGTTTGATCCCTTGAAGGAAAATCTCTCTATCTCTCTCTCTCTTAGTGTTTGGTAAATCTCTTCCATTGCATACTCTCTTGGATTCTTTCCTTACATTTTTTATTTTACTTTATGATTCTAACAAAATAAAGAAAAATACTTCTTGGACTTAGCATTCTTGGGAGTCAAGATACCTAAATATTTTGACATAAATCAATTAAAGAAAATAGAAGTTGACACACCTATATCCATATTAACTAGATAATTGCTTTCTATGCAAACAAGATTTAAAAGAGCTAAAGAAAGAAAAGAACAAACCTTCGAAATAATAATCATTGGAGCATATATGTCCTTCTCCATTTGATAAATACTTGTACATGGTTCCATTTCCTCCTAATGTTTAAATACCCAAGTATGACAAATATAATGGAAATTCAAATCATCAAGACCATGTGAGATAACTTTGCACTTTAAGCATGGAGTTTATACATGAACAAACCTACTTGATGAGGTTATTTCCAAGAAGCTTGGAAGGACCATCTATATAATGGTTCTCAAAGTTACCTACTGGAATTAAAATATTTGAAGATCTGGTCATTAATTTTATTCAATAATACTCTTATAACATACACCATACAGTAACCATGCTTGATTTATGTAACACAAAATAGAGAAGTGGAGAACTTTTCTTGTCATTTCTATAGAGATGGAGGAGGATCTTTGCAAGATATCCAAGAGACTTACCTGAGAATGAGAAGATGGATATATTTGTTAATAACTTAATTCCAAAATTAAATTACTCCATACAACTCTAAGGTCCTCCAACTTTTGATAAGATAATTGAAAGTGCAATTAATATTGAGGAGGTCGTGGTTAAAAAGGGAGAAATTACTATCTACAAAGACAACAAAGATAAGTACAATCCCAACAATGGAAAAGATAAATATAAAGGTTGGAATAAGAACAATAATGTGGTAAATGATGAAGTTGTAGATTCTCCTAACATAAATTCAAAACCAAAAGTATTCATTCTTACCACAAGTCTACAAGTGAACAAGGGTTTTAATAACATAATGATGACAGGTCCTAGAGCTTATAGCAATAGCAGATCCAACAATCAAAATGAGCCTTTTTTTTATCTAAACCTAAACATACTTTTACCCCATTAGGAGATATGCTTGAATTAGTCTTGAAATCACTATTGGACAATAAAATCATCACACTTCCGAAATCAAAACCATGGGAACCAGAAGTTAAATCGAAGTGGTGGAACCATGATGACTATTGTGACTTCCATCGAAATAAAGGACATAAGACCAATAATTGTATGACGTTGAGACATGCCATTCAAGATTTAATCAAATAT
Organism: Chamaecyparis obtusa; assembly: GCA_027943335.1. Taxonomy (NCBI): domain Eukaryota; kingdom Viridiplantae; phylum Streptophyta; class Pinopsida; order Cupressales; family Cupressaceae; genus Chamaecyparis; species Chamaecyparis obtusa. The sequence goes on along the minus strand of BSBK01000179.1, from coordinate 257,061 downwards.
GGTAAGTTAAAAGTGGATGAGCATCACATCTAATAGTGATCATAAAGTATTTCAACAGCCATTGCCTAACTGCAAGAAAGGTGAATCATTTAATAACAAAGGCAATAAGATTTTAGTATACGTATACTTACAGTGATAATGTGATCAATATGCTGGAACCATGGGAACAATATATCAATATGATCACTCTCAAAGGAGTACAATACAAATTGAAATCTTCTAATACTGTCATGATGATTCAAGATAAACTCACACTTAAAGGAACAACAATTTCACTAATATCCAAACAACTGGCATCACCTCCAACAATAAACTATAGCTTGGTGGATCAATTACAATGTACTCGTACTCAAATTTCCATTTTGGAATTACTAAATGTTTCTTTGGTTCATAGAGAGATTCTTGATCAAGCTTTTCTTGCAACCAATGTTCTGAAAGACCTAGATGTGGACATATTCCAAGATATGGTTGGTCATTTGACTTCCCCACACTATTTATCTTTCTCTGAAGAAGATGAAAAATCCTTGAATCATTTACATAATCATCCCTTGCACATAGAAGCCTTAATTCATAAATATTGAGTTAAGCATATCTTGACAGATGGAGGTGTTGGTTTGAACATATGCACATTTAATCTTGTGAAACAATTGGGATTCTCATAACATGCTATTGATCCAAGAAGGAAGATTACAATCAAATCCTATGATGAAGAAGAGAGATCTTCCAAAGGATTATTTGTTTTACCTATCAAAGTGGGACCCATGGAAAGGGATGTTGTATGTCAACTCCTTGATCTACCTCTTTCTTATAATATTCTTCTTCACAGGCCATGGATTCATACAATGAAAGTGGTACCTTATACATACCATCAATGCATAAAGTTCCCTCATAATAGAGTAGAAGTGACAATTCTAGTTGATACAACTTATCCTTGCAATAATCTCAAACAAGTGGACAACATGATTCCACACAACAAAGAAAGTTCTAAAGTGGTTGAAACTTCCAAGGAGATGGTCTTACGGAGTTTTGCAAAGAGGTTGAATATCCAAGACACGGGAATGGGAGAGTATAAAATTGACTCATTAATATCCATGATGGATTTTCCTTTATCTCCTAGATCTCAGGGAAGATCCTCATCAACTTCACACCATCCAACATTAAAGCATTAACAATTCATTCAAAGGAATAGGGATGGTCAAAGTCAAGATGTCTCTATTAGAGGAAAATGAAGAAAAAAATTTCTTGCAATGGTTATACAAAGAAGGACAAGATGGAAATGTTAAAAATGTTGATATATCACCAAATAAATATGGAAAAGGATATGACATCAAAAGAAAAAATGGGCTACAAAGGAAAAGGGCCAATTGGAGGCAATTGGTTATTATTACCCATGTTCTTGATATGCCTCATTTTGAGAATCAACGGATACATCCATGTCTCCACAAACACCTTTATAAGAAGTTGAGAATCAACAAAGAGAAAATGATTATAAAAAAGAAGAAGAAGAAGAAACAATGACTATAGCTCATTTCTTCGGTAGATTAGATGATAGTAGATTCTCATGAATATGAATGGGAAATACTCTCCAATTGTACAATGGATATAGATATTGATGTGGTACATGAATATTCTCCTAGAGTTAATTGGGTTAGACTCATATAACACTAACCATGATTCAGATAATGACAATCACGACCTTAACATTGTTAACAATTCTTCTAAAACTAACCCAATAGAAATCATCTTGTCAGTTAGTAACATTGATAATAACACAATGTTGTCTCTTCAACCTTGTTAATCTCTATCCTTGGTGAATCTTGAACTCATAGAATCCACAAACCTTTTAACCTTTGACAATGACTACACTTTAGCCTGCTATCTTAATGCTTGTGAACCCTTCACCTCTTCATGTTGGAAATATAATATGGGAAAGTGAGATACTGAGAGGGGGGTGAATCAGTTATCATCAATACTTCTCTTCTTTAAAACTAATTCCACATGCATATCATAAACATAGATTTCAATAGTGAAATGAAACTAACATTCTAATCACATCCATCAAATGAAACACATAACACATAAATTTTGGTTACCTAGAAACCCTTGAAAGGTAAAACTGTGGTGGGGATGAAACCCACAAATATTCATTGTTTTAGTATTAAAGTGTGCTTGTTAGGGCTACAATATTTGATCATTTCAGATGATCTACCCTGTGAGGAGTCTGCCCTGTTAAGAGCTTACAGACTTATACAATCTATCTTGATTAAAGGATTTGAAACTTACAACTAAGTAAGCAATCAATTAAGAGATTTATAAAAGCCTATTAGGACTACTCTTTAAAGAGATTTACCCTAATTCACCTACTAAAATGTATCAGTACCTTATCCTTCAATTTTCATTATAAATTTTGATACCAGATCTTCTCCTTCCAATACTTGTTTGATCTCCAAAATTAAATATAGCTCTGTTATGTCCTTCACTACTTTGCTCAATCACTCTACCAAATCTCTGCCCATATCAATCAAAACATTGCTATGTTCTACATACAAGAGATCTTCTTTGTTTCACTTTTCTCTTACAACATTTAGGTTTTTTATATCTCCTTATATAAACATCTGATCAATCTTCTAGATCAAGATCAACGATCTAGACTCATTACTTATGTCGCTAAAGCATTCTCTTTTTTTCATAGGTTATATGGCTTGCATAGAGATTAAAATAATAATTACAAAACATAATCATCTCCTTGATTCACTCAAAAATCCTTAAATCACGCATAGAAGTCAGCCAAAATGGTTTACCTTGGTGTTTGCACCATAACAAACGCATATGTCAAAACTAGCTTGCTCGGCATATGAAGTCTCTAGTGCTCGACAATTACTATTCTTCATATACTGGTTCTCAACATTGACTATTCTATACAACTTGGCATAAACTACTCAGTGACTATTGAAGTACTTGGCAACCTCTGACCTACTCGACAATAACTACTGCTCTGTAACTATACAAGTTTATACATGACTCAGCCTTAATAAGATGGCTTGGTCATAGTGATGACCGACCAACATTGCCTAAAAAATGACTAAGTGTTAGGCACTAATAAACAACATAATATAAGGATCAACAATCTCCCCCTTTGACATTAGTGGCAAAAGCACTTTGTCACAAATTTTATATTACAAAATAGTAGTTAGTAGTTTTGAGTACTCCCCTAAGACTTTGACTTGGTCTTCAAAATATTTTACATCTATATACATGACTCTTGACATAGGCTGAATATATATTTAAATTACACTATAGTATGTCATAACTTACTATATCTCTTCTTTGATGATCATTATATATGCATTCCTCACTGTATCATGACTAATCTTACTATTTCCCCCTTGTTTTTGTCACTTAAAGTTGCTAGGGTTTAGGGGTAAGAAAATAATTATCCAAAAATGGTTTGTGGAGCTACATAATCATTGCTAAGGCATTGTCCCATCCAGACCTTACAGACTCCAAAACCTTTATCTTGATTTCTAGTTGGGTAGCTAGATCAACCAAACTCTCAGCAATAGAGAGATGAGGATCTCTCTATACTAACTCCTTTGCCGACACCTTCTGCATAACCTCCAGATGAGGTGTTAACATTTTTTGTATGGAGATTATTTTGGCTCTTATTCTCTCATTATTAGCCATCAACTTAGCTAATCTCCCTTTTGCATGAAGTAACTGTTAGGAATAGTCCCAAGAGATAACTGAGAGGGTGGGGGGTGAATCAATTATCTACAAGATTCAATTCTTTACTCAATTAAGTATATAAGAACATTAAGCATAAATAAAATGAAAGAGCACTTAACACAACACCACAATTTTGATTACAGGGAAACCCAAATAGGTAAAAACCCCGGTGGGAATTGACACCCACTAAGAACTGCACTAGTGTATTATGATCCCTATTAGAAGATCTTACAACCTTGTTAGGAGTTGATCTTTACAATGCAATAAGTATAGTGACCTAGTCAAGGGTTAGACCCTGTTAGGACTCTTTTACAATTAACCCTATTACGGGTGAGGATGCACTGTCTGAGAGCACACTGCTCAAAGGGGTGAAGGCTGCAACCTTCTATTTAATAGATACACACTATATCTGGATCTTGGTGAATTGCACATAGACCTGTTGTCTTGATTAGTTCCAATGATTACCAAATACTCTCTACTATGTCACATAGACCTTCTGCTAATGGCTCAACACTTCACACTCTCTTTTTTGGTCTTATCTTTCAACATAAACCATGCCTAGCAATCACAAATGACTACCTATAAGTATCTTTCCTCTAGATGATATATTCAAGTCAGCCTATTAGAGCCATCTTGAAATCATATTAGAGAAACAATACAATTCTCCAATAACATCTCATTTGGCTCTACTAAGCACGCAACATAAATTAGGACTACACAATTCTTATGTGAGTAGATGCAATGCTACACACAGTCGGCTCTAATAAATTAACTCCAACTTTCTTCTCATGTTGAATTACATTATGCGCTCTTAAAAAAACATCCTTAAATCTCTTCTTTACATAAATTAAAGTGCATATACTAAGATGATAGGTGCAACTACCGCAATCATATAAACACTGTCGGCTCTTCCAGGTAGACTCAAGAAACTCTGACTATCAACTAGAGACTTCATAAATCAACCTATACTACATATCTAACTCTGTATCCATGAACATAACATCATACATATGTCTACAACATATATATAAATGTGCAAGGCTCTATTGCTACCGTACTGCAAATCATATACAGAACTATTCCTGGGACCAGTCAAAAATACTCACTGATATACACAACTATACTACTATCTTTACTCAGAATCAACCATTGTGTCTATGATATCATGTTGATAACACATCCATGCAACATATGCTCAAAGCTCTCTCCATCAAGCTTTCATGCATGTTACTTACCATATGTTGTCATCAGTGACAAACATACAGTCAGCACTGACTTGCTAGAAAATCTCCAACAATCTCCCCCTTTGGCATTGATGGAAACATATGGACTGAAAAACACCACCAATCCAAATGTCCAATTCTTTTATAACATTCTCCATTTCCTCAATAAAACTCCCCCAAGAAAGTATCCTCCTCCTGCTACAATATTCTTCAATATTCTCCATTTCTTCAACTGTACTGCTTCCCATGACTGTATTTTTACGCCCCCTTTCTACTTGTTTTTTATTACTATATATTCCTTATTTTTATGTTTTTCATGACTATATACTACTCCCCCTTTGACATCAATGGAAAAGGGCACCAAAAACATTAAGCACCGGTACTACTCATGTGGTAGAGTAGTCAACCTTTCATTATTCATTGAGGATTGTTGCATTCCTTCTATCTCTAATCAAATTCAGGGAAGGGAATTACTCCAAGCTTCTCCTTGAGATACTCAAAAGTATCCTTTGGTAAAGGCTTTGTGAATATGTCTGCTAGCTGATCTTTTGTGCTCACATAGTCTACCTTTACTTCCTTTTCTGCTAATTTATCTCTTAGGAAGTGATATTTTATCTCAATGTATTTTTTCTTTACATGCATCATAGGGTTCTTTGACATGTTGATAGTCCTAGTGTTATCACAATGAATAACAATAGGATAATCAATCTAAATACCAAAATCCTTTATCATCTACTTGATCCACACAATTGTGGAACAATTCAATGCTCCTGCTACATATTTTTCTTCTGATGTTGACTAAGAGATACAATTATGCTTCTTGCTTGTCCAAGTGACAAGTCTATCACCAAGAAATACTACTCCTCCTAAGGTACTCTTTCTTTCATCCATGCATCTTGCCCAATCTGCATCCGTATATACATGAAGCTCTACATTCTCTGAATTGGGATACCATAAACCATAGTCTAAGGTTCCATTCAAATATTTGAATATTCTTTTTACTGCCATGAGATGACTTTGCTTAGGTTCTATTGAAAATCTTCCAACAATACCAATTGCATTGGAAATGTCAGGTCTGGTTTGATTAAGATTTATAAGTTTACCAATCATAGACTTATACAAGGTTATGTCTACTACTAGTGAATCATCTTCTTTTGAAAGCTTGCATCCAGTTATCATAGGAGTACTTACTGTCTTGCAATCATCCATCTTGAATTTCTTCAAGATCTCTTTCACATACTTGGTCTAATTTATGAATATACCTTTGTCTATCTGTTGCACATTCAATCCCAAAAAGTACTTGATAGGTCCAATCATGCTCATCTCAAATTTTCTCTGCATCTCCTTAGAAAATTCAGCACTGAGCTTGTCATTACCACCAAATATAATGTCATCAACAAATATAGCAACTAACAATAGTCCATCAGATGTCTCTCTTATGAATAAGTTACAATCTTCTGCTCCTTTCTTGAATCCAATCTTAGTCAAGTAACCATCAAGTCTTTCATACCATGCTCTAGAGGCTTGCTTAAGTCCATAGAGGGATTTCTTCAATCTGCATACCATATTAGGTTTGTCTGATAAAGTAAATCCTTATGGCTACTCAATGTATACTTCTTCCTTCAACTCTCCATTTAGGAATGCTGACTTAACATCCATCTGGTATACCTTAAAGTTCTTGAATGTAGCATAAGCTAGAAAAAAATTTATGGCTTCTAATCTACTTACAGGGGAAAATGTATCTGAATAATCAATTCCTTCTCTTTGCACATATCCTTTACATACTAGTCTTGCTTTGCTTCTGACCACTGTTCCATCTTCATTCATCTTATTTCTAAATATCCATTTTGTTCCTATTACATTCTTATCACTAGGCCTAGGGACCAATTCCCATGTGTCATCTTAATTATCTGATCTAGCTCTTCTTTCATTGCTTTATGCCAATCTAAATCATTACATGCATCTTCAACACTTAAAGGTCCAATCTGTGATAGTAAATATACCTCTTCATTTGTTGTGGAACTCTTTTCTTTTGATCTTGTCATGACTTTTCTGCTCTGATCTCAAATGATGTCTTCCTTTGAATGATATCTATATGTGAATTTAGGAACATTACGTGTGACTTTTTCATCTACCTTTTGTGTTTCTTCTTCACTTGTTTTAGGGTCATTGAATAGAACATCTATGATGTTAAACATTTCTTCAACAACTACTTCACTACTGGTGGGTCTAGGTTCTTCTTCAATCATAGGTGCATAACCATGGTATCTCTCTTGAATCATAAACTTCTCATCAATCTTAACATGAGCACTTTCAATGATCTTCTTCAATCTCAGATTAAAACATCTATAAGATTTTCTTTTAGTAGAGTAACCAAGAAAAATACCTTCATCACTTCTTGCATCAAACTTGCCAATTGCTTCATCTATCTTGATGTAGCACTTTCTTCCAAAGATTCTAAAGTATTTTACTGTAGGTACATTCCCAAACAATAGCTCATAAGGTGTTTTGTCTATGCCTGGCCTTAATTGAATTCTATTGATAGTATAGACTACAGTAGTGACCGCATCTCTCCAATAGGTGTGTGCGACCTTTCCTTCAATCATGATGGTGTGCAATATGTCAAGAATGATCCTATTCCTTCTCTCTACAATTCCATTCTATTGAGGGGTTCTAGGGGTACTTAGCTATCTCTTTATCCCATGTTTTTTGCAGTACACATAAAATCTGTCAAAGGTGAATTCTCCTCCTCTATCTGATCTCAAACATTTAATCTTCAATCCAAACTCATTTTCCACCTTAACTTTGAATATTTTGAACTTTTCAAAGGCTTCTAATTTTTCTTTTAATAACGCAACCCACATGATTCTAGAATAATCATCAACAAACAAAATAAAGTACTTTTCACCATAGTATGATCTTGTTTGAGTTGGTCGACATAAGTCTATATGTATTAGATCTAACTTGTTCTCTGTTGAATTGTTCTTGCTCTTGAATGAATTCCTTACATGTTTTCCCATTACACATTCCCTGTATATTGTATCAACTGGCTTTTCTATGCTAGGAAGATCTCTTACTACTTTTACATTTCTTTACTTCACTATGTTGTCAAAATTGATGTGACATAGTCTTTTGTACCATAACCAACTGTCATCTACTTTAGCAACAAAAAAACTTGCTTTAGGATTGAGCTGAAAAACATTACCTTTAGTCTTTGAACTAGATGCTATCATCTCTCCTTCTTTGTTACTTATGATGCACTTGTTGTCTTTGAATTCCAATTGATATCCTTTATCAAGCAACTGTCCAACACTTAGTAATTTATGCCACAAACCATCAACATAAAGAACATCATCAATGCTATTCTTTCCATCCAAGGTGATAGCTCCTCTACCTATAATAGGTTTAGGATTGTTGTCTCCAAATCTAACCATGCCACCTTTGTATCTATTTAGATGCACAAATCTATCCTTGTCTCTGGTCATATGATGTGAGCAACCGTTGTCAATGATCCAATCTATTCTGATGTCATCTTGTGAAATTAGTGCCAATTCTTGTTCTTTCTTTTCATCTTCAAGGTTCATTTTATCCATGTCTTCAAGAGCAATGAATCCAATCTCATATTCTATTGATTCTTCATCTGATACTCCATCACCAGCATACTAACATTCTTTTGTATATTTAGGCTTGTAGTTATTCTTGAACTTCTTGACTCTTGTAGGACATTTAGAAGCAAAGTGACCAATCTTATTACATGAAAAGCATTTGAATGGTAACTAGCCTTCATATTTCCCTTTTCCTTTTCTTTCCTTCTTAACAATCATAGCAATGAAATCATCTAGTTCTCTATCATCATCCTCATCATCAAAATTACCAGAGGTGTTCAAAGATTTCTTACCATGGACTTAAGCTTTAAATGTTGTTTCACTTTTAGGCTCTTGTTTCAATCTTGATATCTCAAAGGTTGAAAGCTTGCTAATTAAGGTCTCTCATTTGAATTCTTTTGTGGACTGCATAGTTTCATCTAGGATGCATATCTTGTTGTCATATTCTGGTGTCAAGGTAGTCATCAGTTTGTCCATTATGTCTTTTTCCAAAATTTCTCCAACATTGTTTCTGATTCCAACAACTGCTTCATTAATCCTTTGATTGTAGGCTCTGACATTCTCATTGGGTAACATCTCTAATGTATTATATATTTTCTTCCATGTCTTTCTGTGTGCATTCTTGGCTTGAATATCTCCTTCAAACATGTCTTCTAGATACTTCCATAGCTTATAGGCCTTGTCCATATTCTTGATCTCTGAAAACTCGCTGTCAGATAGGGCATTGATAAGGGCTTCCTTGTTAATAGAATTTGAAGTGAACATCCCCTTTTTCTCCAAGGTTACATCATCTTTTGCAAGATCTGCTAGAGAGGGAATCTAAACTTCTTTGGTAGCTACTTCAAAAATCTCAAAGGTAATGCATTGCAGATGTGTCATCATTTTGTTCTTCCAATCTAGATAGTTCTCTCCATAAAACTTAGGACTTTATTTTCTAAAGAATGCTATCTGATCAACCTCAAGTTGTTAAACTTTCTCTCTGAGGCACTTGGCTCTGATACTAATTGTTAGGAATAGTCCCAAGAGATAACTGAGAGGGGGGGTGAATCAGTTATCTACAAGATTCAATTCTTTACTTAATTAAGTATATAAGAACATTAAGCATAAACATAATGAAAGAGCACTTAACACAACACTACAATTTTGGTTACGGGGAAACCCAAATAGGTAAAAACCCCAGTGGGAATTGACACCCACTAAGAACTGCACTAGTGTATTATGATCCCTATTAGAAGATCTTACAACCCTGTTAGGATTTGATCTTTACAATGCAATAAGTAGAGTGACCTAGTCAAGGGTCAGACCCTATTAGGAGTCTTTTACAATTAACTCTGTTAGGGGTAAGGAAGCACTGTCCGAGAGCACACTGCTCAAAGGGGTGAAGGTTGCAACCTTTTGTTTAATAGATACACACTATATCTGGATCTTGGTGAACTACACGTAGACCTTCTATCTTGATCAGTTCCAATTATTATAAAATACTCTCTACTATGTCACATAGACCTTCTGTTGATGGCTCAACACTTCGCACTCTATGCTCTTCTCTTATCTTTCAACATAAGCCATGCCTAGCAATCACAAATGATTGCCTATAAGTGTCTTTCCTCTAGATGATATAATCAAGTTGACCTATTAGAACCATCTTGAAATCATATTAGAGAAATAATACAATTCTCCAATAACATCTCAGCCAGCTCTACTAAGCACGCAACATAAATTAGGACTACACAATTCTTATGTGAGTAGACGCAATGCTACACACAATCAGCTCTAATAAATTAACTCCAACTTTCTTCTCATGCTGAATTACATTATGCACTCTTAACCAAATATCCTTAACTCTCTTCTTAACATAAATTCAAGTGTGCATACTAAGATGATAGGTGCAACTACCACAATCATATAAACATTGTTGACTCTTCCAGGTAGACTCAGGAAACTGTGACTGTCAACTAGAGACTTCATAACTCAACCTGGAATGCATATCTAACTCTACGTCCATGAACATAACATCATACATATGTCTACAACATATATAAAAATGCGTAAGGCTCTACTGTAACTATACTACAAATCATATATAGAACTATTCCTGGGACCTATCAGAAACACTCATTGATATACACAACTATACTACTATCTTTACTCAGAATCAACCTCTGTGTCTATGATATCATGTTGATAACATATCCATGCAACATATTCTCAAAGATATCTCCATCAGGCTTCCACACATGTTTCTTACCATATGTTGTCATCACTGACAAACATACAGTCAGCACTGACTTGCTGGCAAATCTCCAATAGTAACTGTGTGAAATGAATGGAGCTAGAGATTGCATCCATGCTCAGTGAATGACCGGTAGACTTAAAGTCTAGTTGTAGTTTATCAATCAAATCTTGATTATCCTTAGTGAAGGTTTCTACATTACAAAGTTTATTGTACAAATAATAGACATTTTGTACAACCTCTTCTAAATTATTTTCTAAGATAGAAAGTTCAACCTATTTGATTGCTATCTCAATTGAGACCTTTTCAAGTACCTTTGTCTCAAACTTTCTTTCTGACAATTACATAATTTTTCATTGGCTTCACTGTCATCACTATTCACCTTCTTAACAATATGAGCCAATTGTTCCAAAATAGGTGAAGTTTCATTCACATCATCCATTTCAAAAGATTCTACAAATATACCTTTTGTTTCATGCAGTACCTACTTTTGGTGATGTTCTCTCCTTAATTCTTCTTTCTTGCTCTTCTTCTTCAAGAGATCTTGCAAAATTTGCATTTTCTCATATGTTAAGTTATCAGTGTCCCACTTTGGAATCACTATAACTTCATCAAGTGTTACTTGTGTGGCAGGAGACTTCTCCTTTTTCTTATGAGCTTTCTTCTTTGGTGTATTTCTACTCAGCATCTGTACTAAGGCTTGGATAGCCTCTTGCTCCTTGGGCTCTGGATGCTCCTTAGTTGTTTCCTCCTTAGTCTTCTTCTTTTCCTCCATATGAGGTCCTATGACTACTATTGCAATTTTTTCTACTTGATCTTTTAAGTTCTCCTCTCCTTGTCCTTCATTATCTTCCTCGGTAGGTGCATTATCTGTTGGTATTGTCACGTTGTCTTGTTTCTCGACACTTGTACTTTGTGAGACTTGATGTTCAATTGTGATCATGTGGGAGCTTGAAGGTTCAGTGTCAATAGTTGATGTACCTTCAATCCTTGTATAGTCATGTACCTGGATGAGAATGGGATTGGTACTCGGTAGAAAGGGATCTAAGGATACCTCCTTAAGAATTCGGTTCTTTATTTCTTCCTCGGTCAATGCATTGATGTTAACTTGTGTATCCTTAGGGATATCCTCAATAGTGATCACATCCTATGATGCACTCACTTCTAACTTATGACCTTCTTCATCCTTGAGATTCTAAGGCTCATCAATATCTTCTTTATTATCCAGTTCTACCTGGCTAGATGTACCTTCACCTTGTTGTGGACTCTTATCAGTTAATAACCCAAAAATGATCTTCCACGTCCTTTTTCTCTATTTGAAAACTTCATCAACTTTATGATTTAGAATATAATAAGCTCTTAGCATAGGTATGAATCTATTTCTATGCTCCGCCATAAATTTCCCTATTTTCTTGGGTGTTAGTTCAGGCATAATCTGAGCTAAAGTGCCTTCCCTTATCTATCTCTCAGTCATAATGGAATACTTCCATTTCTGATCAATCTTTCTAAACAGTTCTTTTGGGATAAAATTCCCTATCTCTAGAGGTGTCATCTTGAATTTCCATAATATTTCTAACATTGCCTCTTCAATCTTATCTTTGTCATTTTTACTTAGTTTCTCAAATTTGATAAATTTGAATCCTACTAATCCTGTTGTGCTCTTGATGTTTTGGTATATTTCACCCACACTAGTTGGATGTCTATGTGATGCTACTTTCAATTTGTTATTATCATATGTGTCAGTCATTTCTTCATCATCACCATCCTTCTGCAATACTAATTTCCTTCTTGGTTTCTTCTTAGGATGAATCAGCACAACTTTAGTTTGTACTTGTTTTCTTTTACTTGACCCTTCCCCTTTTGTATTCTTTGTTGGCATTTTTCTTTGGGGCTTGCTAGCTATGGTAGTTGAAGTTTCCCTAGTTCTCGGTCTAAGTGTTGCAGGAGGAGTGGGATTTTGTTTCTGTACCTTCCTTTTGCTAGACTCGAAAACCAATACCTCCTTGCCCTTCGTTTGAATTTTAGTTTCCTCCTCATCACTTCCTTCAAATTCACTAGATTGATCTTCACCTTGACCTTGTGTAATTTCAAAAGGTGCATTTTCCTCTTCACCTTCTCCTAGCATCTTTTCTAGGTTTTTGACTATTTTCTTCCTTTTCCTCTCTAGGGTTGTAGACTTTAACTCCATAGTTATTTTGGACTTTTCTTCTTCATAGTTTCCAAAAGGTTTAGCCTTCCTATCAATATCCTCAGCTAGTAAATCCTTTATTGATGTTGATGTCTCATCCAGATTGACCCCATAAGGTAATGGCCTTATCCATGCTACCCTAGGCATAATATCCTAAACATAACTTATTAGAATGATTTTAGAATAACTTAGAGAGGGGGTGAATCAGTTATCCTCAGGTCCAGATGTACCAATTGAACTTTCTAGCTCTTCAAAAGCCTTAGATCTAATCAGTAATTTCACTCAGTCTTTATAGCATATATCAGTAACATAAAACTTGTAGTCCATTGTCCAAAAGTAATTAACTTGCAATATAAAACTTTCAACATCATTCACATCAAATAACATTCACACAAGTATAACACCAAGATTTAACGTGGAAACCCAATTTGGGAAAAACCACCAGTAACATGCTACTAATTTTTACTCTTCTGAAGTGAGCTCTGTGAGAAGCCAATCTTGTTAAAGGTTTACAATACACACTATTAGGTGTGACCCTATCAAAGGATTTAATCATTCTATTAAAATTAGCATGTTAGAGGGCTTAATAATATTCCATTAGAATGTCACCTTGATTAAAGGGTTTAAAAAATGATTGTTAGGTCAACCTTGATTAAAAGATTTTGACTGATACAATGGTTAGAAAGTAACAGTAGGTTTTGATCTAAAATATTAAAATCACTTTGTAAATATAGATCCACTATGCTCATATGGTGATGTACTGACTGGCCTTCATTTCCATCTCCATCTCTGATCTGCTCAGAAATCTCTTCAAGGAATCACCTCAACTCTGTTCAACTCTTCATAGCTTCTCCTTAGCCTTCTGCTTAGATTCATTAGTCAATAACATCAACCTCTTCCACTCTGTATATAGCCTCATAATTAGGTCATCCTTATAACTCCTTGATTAGATAGATTAGTCTTTTTCCACTTAATCTCTTTCATAGATCTTAGGTTTAGGTCAAATTCATCGAATCCTTCCATCATTTTATTCTCCTTCTTTTCCTTCTAGATACATCTCCAAACTTCTCCTTGAATCCATAAAATAATGGTTTTCATGCATTAAATGTTCCATACCATTCATTAATAATGTCAACGCATTTTACATACCCCAAGAATTCAACTATGTTGCATAGGATTCTCAAGAACACAAACTGTAAATTATTGACACTCAGTCAATATTGTGTTCATCTCCACAGTCATTACTAGATATCTCGGTCATCGCTAAAACTTTCCTTCTCAACAAATAATGTCTTCACTTGGTTAATTATCTATTTCTTGATAATTATTGATGCTCGGTCGATACTAGATTTTCTCAGCTTACACTGGCACTTGGTCGACACTAGCATCACTTGAGTTAAACTAAATTTCTTCACTTTTTCTCGGTTAAGCCTATGCTTCTAGTCTTTCTTCTTCACTTAGTGTTAAAGATAAACAACACATTACCTTGTCAATGTGCCAAATAATCAAGTACCCATTGAAGTATCACATAACTCAACCTTTCCTTAGGTCCTCTTTTTATCTCCTCTTTTTAAATCCTCTTCATCAATCAAAAGATATGGTACTCTACTAGATAGTAACTATCTTACCATTTAAGGTTTGACATCAATGACAATATAACAATTGTTTCAATTGTAGTTTCCAACAATCTCCCTCTTTGGAATTCATGGCAACACCACATGAACATGACATGATTTATCATACAATCCATAATCTATGTGTATCAGATCTTCATTAATATCCTTAGCTTCATTCTGATTCACATCCAAGTACCATCTCCCTATTGGATAAATTTTTCTTTGTTTGTTCACTGAATCTCTCTCTCATTCAATCACTCCCTCTTTTCTTAGGGTCATTTCTTCTGAATCTCTTTTTTGTATCTCTCCCTCAGGTTAATTGAATCTCTCCCTCTTCTTTTTACTCTTGACAACTCTTTCTGAATCTCTCCCTCTTTGATAACAATGCCAAAGAAACTTGTATTTGTCACTTGCATCTTTACCATGTAGATATCTTCATATTAGTTCTCTAATTTTTATACACTCCCTCTGTCATCTTGCTTATGACTGATCAACATCTTTTTCTTTACTTCTCACAACTCTAGAAAACTCTTAAAGTGTGACCTCTTCTGCATCAATTTTTTAGATATTTTGATTAGTACATTTGATGCATTGCTCCTATATGTTACTAGGTAGCCTTAGTTATGGAAATCACCCCTAATTTGCCTCTAAGATATTCATGAGCATCTTTAGGTAATGCTTTTGTGAATATATCTGCTAATTGTTCCTTTGTATTCACATACTCCAATCTCACTTCTTTGTCTTGAACTAACTCTCTCAAGTAATGATACTTGATAGCAATATGCTTAGTCGTAGTGTGCATTACAAGATTCTTTGATATGTTAATAGTACTTGTGTTATCACATAAAATAATAACCGACTTAGTGATTTCCTCCTTCATACCTTTTAACAATTGCTTAATCCACACTAAATTTGAACAATCCACTGTTGTTGCTACATATTCAGCTTTTGTTGTAGATTAGGAAATGTAGTTTTGTTTCTTGCTTGTTCCCTAGAAAGATTGCACCACCACTTGTACTCTTTCTTTCATCCACATTTCTTGCCCAATCTGCATCATTGTAAACTTTTAGTTCAAACTTATCAGTCTTTTTGTAATACAATCCGTAGTCCTTTGTTCCTTTTAGATATCTCAATATCCTTTTCACTACCATCATGTGACTCTCTTTAGGATTTTCTAGAAAATCTTGCAACAATCCCAACTACTAGGGAAATATCTAGTCTGCTATGGACAACATATTGTGACTTTCCAATCATAGATCTATACAGGGTTTCATTGACTTCAGTTGTATCATCAATTTTTCATCATTTTTGTCCAATAGCCATAGGTGTACTTACTAGTCTAGAATATTCCATACCAAAAAAATTTAGTATCTCCTTGACATACTTAGATTGAGTAATATAGATGCCTTTCTTCATATGATAAACTTGTTGTAGACACACAAAAATGGACAAGTGCTTTTAAATCAATAAAATGGCTCAAAATAATCAAAATGCACTAATTCAATCAAAAATGGATCAAATCAATTAAAATGGACATAATTAAATCAAGTTGGACAAAATCAATTAAAAGCAAAGGAAAAATCAAATAAGGATGTTAAATAATTAAATCAAGGCTTAAGCGGTGAAAAACACTACATAATTGATTTTAATCAATTAGTTGTATAGTTGTTTAAATCAAAAATCAAAATGAACCTATTACCCTTACATGGCTAAATTTAATTAATTAATTGAATTAATAATTCCTAATATCTTTCAACAAAATTGAGCAACCAATGAGAATTGACGACAAAAAGACACAAATCACTCAAAAAGGATGAATCTCAATCACTCATTTTAAAGTTTCAATCTCATCCACTCAATCTTGTCTTTTTGTCCAAAGCTTTGAGACAAACATTTAAATTGTCCCCCCATTTATGAACAAAGCAAAGTATTTGACTCAACCAAAGGTAAATCATGATTACTTCACTCCACCCCCTACCCTTGGGAATTTACTATAAATATGAAGCATTTTGAGAGCAATGGATATCTTAGAAATTTATTTGCAAAGCATTGTTACTATAGGCAATTGAAGAGCATTCTAAGAGCAATTAAGAGCATTTAGAGCATTTGCATTATACTTTTGTCAATTTGAGCTAGAATCATCATCATAGAAGCATTATAGAAGCATAGAATAGCATACATTCTCATTTTAGAAGTGTCACTAGTGGAGATTTGAATTGAGAGCTTCACTTACCACATCTTTCTAGAGAGTCATGAGATGCTATAAATCTTAGTTTCAATTTTAAATAGATTGGCATTATATTTACTTTAGAATTGTGGCTAATTTGATCTTAATTTCATGAAGCTGATTATCATCATCACATAAATGGCACCCACCGTGGGGCCCTAGGCCTCATTTTATCATTTTCATCATAATTTGCATGCTTGTATTGTCTATTTTCCATGAATATTTTGTAGGAAATCAGTGAAGTCACGCTTATGGGAGATTTGTTCACGCTTGTAGTCATTTTACTGCCACCTATAATCTCTGTACTGACGCATGTTATCTGAAGATTCATGCCTGGCATACAACTTCTACATAGTTTTGAGTACTCTGCACTCACCTATAGATCATACGCTCATGCCTATGAGATTAATGCATTCAGCCTTTGGTGCTTAAAGTCACACCTATGACTCAGGAAGTATCAGTTTGCCACAATCTGTTATCGCCTATCTTTACACTTTGCTTTGCCATTTTAAATAACAATCACGCTTATAATCTTTCAATTCACGCTTACTATTATTAAATTGTCTCTTAGCATAAATCATTTTTCGCAAGTTAAAGTTTTGTTCACACTTTGTGGTAAATTGTTCACGCCTGTGTCACTGGAAAGTGTCGCTTGCTATCAATAAAGGTATGCCTACTAACAATTCATTCACGCCTATTAGCTGGACAATGTCACATGCTACCTATTGTCTTTGTTTACTTTTAAATTGATTAAATCATTTGTCTAACTCCCTGTTTACATGATTTAACAGTAAATGAGCAATCATAGGAAAGTACAGAAGCCGAAAAGCAGATTTAATCAAGAAGGAAAGGATTTAGCAAAGAAGATTAAGAAGGAGAACTTTGAGCACATTAAGGATGTTCTTGAGACTACACAAGAGGAGGACAATCAGATATTTCAGAATTACCTTGCAATTGTTCAAGCATTTAAAATGAAATTTGTCTCTTTAAATTGGATTTTTAGTCCTTAAATCAAGTTTTCCTTTGAAAGTTTGCAAATAAGTTCTCTAAAATTCATACACAATTCTTGCTTCATCAATTTTCAATTTTGGTTTCCCCTCATTTTGAATGGCGGTGTTGGATTAACTTGTTGGAGGAGGGAGCGGGAATGATCGCCACTAGGTGAGTAAAAAGCAAGAAAAAAAGAGCAAAAAGCACAAAAAAGCACCTAGCCATTGCTAGCTACAAAGGAAAAGGTATTCATCGAATCAAGCTTGCACTTGCTTAAATTGTGGCATTCATTGAAATCTAGCTTAATTAAAATAAGGAATTTGACCAAACACCTCAATTATAAGAATCTCTTTGTTACGAGATTGAAAAAGAACTTTGTTGCTTAGTGTTTGAGGAACTAAAGAGAAAGTTAGGGATATGCTCTTCACCTTTTAGGTGAATCAAATTCCCAAAAGCTTAACCTTAATTCCATTTTCCTTGCTTTATATGAACATGCTAGTTAAAATAGAGAATTAGTGGGCTCACCTCCCGAGTTGTGCCTTAATGAGGCCGGTGAGAGGGACAGCCCAAAGTGGGATATGCTCACTTTTTCTACAGGAATCCAACCCACTACAAAATGAAATGCATGCATCCTTAATCGGGTGTGTGACAAATGGATTTTAAATTTTTTGAATTTCCTCTAGTAGTCTTCACATATTACGTAAAATCATACCTTGGTGCGTGTGGGAAACCCCTTAACATACTTGGGGGATGAAAATTTAAGATCTATTTGAATGGAATCCACAATAAATCCTAGACAAAGTAGCAAGACTACCTTTTAGAGCCATGTTAAGAGCCAAATTTGACTTTAGGTAAGCTACTTGGAATATTTTCTTGTGTTATACTTGTGGAAATGATTGAGAATATACACATTAGATTGTTTTAGGGACATGATGAAAAATTGATGTGTGTGTTGAGATTGTTTTTTATTTTCAAACAAGAAAATTTCAAAGGACTTGATCTTAAAAGTTTTTTAAAAAAATTCAAAATCTTACAACCTGGTCAAAGAAGTGTCACCTATGCACAAAATAATATCGCCTATCAGAGGTTCAGTCACACTTGCGACTTATATGAAAATGCGTAGCAACAGTGAAATCACACCTAGAAACTATTGAATCACGCTTGCTAAAATTGGAAAATCGCCTATCAATAGGAAAGTGTCACCTACATACTATAGTGTGCCGCCTAACAATATACCAATTCATGTGTACACAAAATTTAGTCACGCCTACGCTCAGATTAGTGACGCCCAAAAATCTAAAAGGGCAAACAAAGAGTATTTTTAGGGGGGTCAGAAAATTTTGATTATATATTTGAGTACCCTTTTCCGTGTTCTTATTGTTCCAACCTTCAACCCAGTCAAAAATCATGTTCTACACAATTTTTGTAAATTTTACAAAGGATTTGGCCAAGGGCACGATGGATTCTTGTTTTCCAAGTGGTTTGTTCATGCCTTCTTTTACTAGATCCTACTACATCAAGAAAACTCTGCAAGCGGATGAAACTTACTTAAGACAAGAACTCCCTTACCCAGGAGATGATTCTACCACTCCAAGAATACCCAAAAAATCACCCGAACAAGAAGTGGAAGATAACATGATGTACTATGGTAGCTTGGGTAATAAAAGCAATAGTGGCATCGACCCAAATAATCAAGGGGATGCAAATAATGGGGGCATTGACATGAATAATCAAGATAACACCAATAATGGAGGGGCGGGTCAAAACACTCAAGGAATTGATACCACTCACCAAACAAACTAACACCGAACCAATTGTCGATGATGCCACCAATGAAAAAGTTGACAAAGTTGTTCAATGCCCATATTTCTTAAGACTCATGGAAAAAGCAATGGCAAGAGATAAAGAGAAGTATTTCATGGACCTAGCCCGAGCAGGTCTCAAACTCCCATGAGATTATGATGTGAATCAACTAAAACCACCTGAAGTTGAAGAAAGTACCATAGACATTATGAATAAATAGTTTAAGATATTTCAAATACAACTGGATACAATCAAGAAAAGCGGGGCTCCTAAAGCCTTTTCCATTAAAGCATTGTGCCCATTCCCATTTGATAAAAGTTTAGTAATGGCACCATTCCTGATTAATGTAGTGTTTCCCAAAGATGACAAGTATGAAGGAACGTCAGATCCACAAGATCACTTGCAGGAGTTTTGTGCATTGAGCTTAGAGTTCATGCATGATACCACCTATTTAATTAGACTATTCCCTTGAAGCTTAGGAGGCATGGCTATGGAGTGGTTTTATAAGTTACCCTCCGGCATAAAGACCTTTGAATAATTAGCTTCAAAATTTGTGGCCCATTACTCATATAACATCAAACATGAGGTCATGATGATAACATTATGCAATACTAAACAAAAAGATGGAGAGGCATTCCTTACTTTCTTACAAAGGTGGAGGACAGTATTTGCAAGGTATCCCAGGAGTGTGCCTGAGAAGGAAAAAATGGATATATTCATTAATAGTTTGAGCACCGAGATGAACTACCGATTGAGAATGCAATGTCCCAAGACATTTCAAGACCTCATAGAAAATGGAGTAACAATAGAAGAAGTGTTGGTTAAGAGTGGAGAACTGAAATTGTATAAAGATAATAAGAACAACTCTAACAACAATAACTCCAACAATGGCAACAACCAGAATAAGAATTGGTTCAATAGCAAAAATCGGTATAAAAACAACAATAAGGGAATAGTCAATGATGAGGTTGTTGACTCTAGCAACTTGAAGGTGACTCCATTTTCTCTTACAAGAACACCTAATCAGGTGAATAATGCAAACCAGACCTCTAATGCACCTTCCAACAACAAAGCTAATAGTGGTAACCAAGGAAATAATCAGAGGAGTAATAAATTTGATAATTTTTTGGTGCCAACTCCTCAAAGGAACTTCACACCCTTGGGTGAACCCCTCGAAAAGGAACTAAAGGCCCTCATAGCTAACAATATCATTACTCTACCTAGCATTCAGCCTTATGAGCCACACAACAAGCCTAGTTGGTGGAGTGCAAATAACCATTGTGAGTACCATAGAATTCGAGGGCACACGAAAAATGAATGCTTGCAGCTAAATAATATATTGCAAGACTTAATCAATTATAGCATGATCACCATTGATGGACCTCAAAGAAATGAAGACCATACGGTGTTCAAACAACCCTTCTATAAACATGACAAAGGGGAGTCATCTAATGGCAAGAAACAAAGCAGCAATACATTAACTTTGCACCACCTTATGATAACATTGTGAATGCTACAATAATCAAAGAATAGCCCAAAAAGAGGCATCCAATTTTATTACTAGAGGGCAGACATCAAGGGTTACCCTACAAGGGGTTGCTCCTAAAAATATTAGCACTCTGCAGTCCAACATTGTGATCAAGCAATCTTCTACAGCAGAAAAACCTTATAGCTTGGTAGATTAACTACAAAGAACTCCAGCAAAAATCTCCATCTTGGAGCTATTGGAGCTATCCCCTAACCATAAGGAAATTTTAGAAAAATCTCTAGTAGAGATGAGTGTTCCTACTAACTTAGAAGAGGGGAAATTCCAAAACATGGTAGGTCATCTCATTGCACCTCATTGTTTGTCATTCTCTGACCAAGATGACATGTCTATTACTCATCCCCAAAACCTACCACTGCATATAGAGGTCTTGATTGAATGCCATAGAGTCAAAAAATATCTCATTGATGGAGGAGCTGGCCTTAACATTTGCACATTAAGTCTTGTTAAATCCTTAGGGTTGTCCGAGTCTTGCATTGACCCTACAAAAAGAATCACCATAAAGGTTTATGATGAAGTTGAAAGGGCCTCTAAAGGCATGATCGTATTGCCCATTCAAGTGGGACCTGTCAAAAAGGACACCAATTGTCAAGTATTGGACATGAAGTTAACTTATAATATTTTCTTAGGGAGACCATGGATTCATGAGATGCAAGTAGTCCCATCCACGTACCACCAATGCATCAAATTTCTATACATGGGTGAAGAAATTATGGTTGGAGGGGACTCAAATCCATTCCAATATTGCAATGCACTCAAACCCCCTCATGAGCTATTTATTCCACATAACCGGGAAGGAATCATTCAAAGAGCCACCATTGAAGATACCAAAATGGATGATCCTATAATAAAATTAAGTGCTACTTCAAACCCTCCTTAAGCTAGCCCAATGACATCAACTAAGGGAAAGTAAAAGATGAGCTACGAGGGTTCAACTCCAAATGAAGATTTATACCAAGCACCTAAATCAGAGATAGTACTCTACAAACCCACTAGAGGAGAAAAAGATGAAGCTAAAAAGGAAAACTACAAAAAAATGAGTGAGATGATGGATGCATTTGACAAACATTGCTAAATTAGTTCCAAAGGAGTAGGGGAATACTCCATTTCCCTGTTCGACATGCCCACATCTCCAAGAAAACATGGAAAACCATCAAAAGAGCACTTGCCTCATAAGTATAACTCTTACTTCATAAGAGAAAGTGACAAAGCAACATTTGACAAGGAGGAGAATGAAGTCTTTCAATGGCTTTATCATGATGAAGAGGATACCTCAAGCACTCCCATAGAAATAATCCAGCATGTTAATATACAAACCAAGCAATGGGTGAACCCACAATAGTGGGTTACACATTTTAGCCTGAACGGACACTGAACTCTACATTTTCAGAAAAAATTTCAGATTCAGATGCATATTGTCGTTGAACCACTTGAAATCAAAGGATGAAGTAAATTAGAGTCTTTTAGGATTTTCTGTCTAGATTCTAAATATATATATATATATATATATATATATATATATATATATATATATATATATATATATATATATTGAATTTATTTGAATACTTTTTTCTTTCTCCCACAAAAACTTGTATGGTGCTGAAAACGTCATTTTCAAATAGTAACATTGTTTTCATAGAGCATAACTTTTTTTGTAAAATAGATATGGATGTGATTCTTTCAAATTTAGTTTTGTAACATCCATATGGAGGGCATGCAATTGGTTTGATGACATTATCACTATTATTGCATATTTTATTAACATTTGAAGTTGACTAAACCAAAATTTTGACCTACCTTGACTACATAGCTTATAACTTATTGTGTATTTATCGAATTTCAATTTTATTTTTTTAATAGAAAGTAGACTCAAATATGGAGGGCACTATTATTTTTCAAAACAAAATTTCCTTGTTTTACTATTTTTTGTTGAATGTCAAACTCAGAGGTTTATATTTGATAAAAAACCTACATTCATTTAACGTCAAAAATCATACACATAATAAATTTAAAAATAGTCAAATATATATAATCATTAGAAAGCTAGTTTCGAGTACTTATTGTATGAAAAATGATGTCTTTTTATTCATCCATTTGATCAGCGTGCTTGAGGCCTGAAGCCATGAAATTCTTAAAATTTCTTGAAAACTTGAAACCATCTCCCATTTCAGGTACTTTCGATAGAAAGTAAGTACTTTTAATCGAAAGTACTTTGGTAAAAAATGCTAAATTTAGTTAATACTAAGGGACTTTCGATCGAAATTCCCTTAGTTTCGATCGAAAGTCCCTTAGTTTCCATCGAAAGTCAAGTTTGACTTTTGATCGAAACTAATGTCGGCCTTTTTGGTGGCATTTTCAGGTAATTAGAATTTGGTATAAATAAATGTATATTTTTTTCATT
The DNA here is from genome assembly GCA_027943335.1 of Chamaecyparis obtusa. Lineage (NCBI taxonomy): Eukaryota > Viridiplantae > Streptophyta > Pinopsida > Cupressales > Cupressaceae > Chamaecyparis > Chamaecyparis obtusa. Next base: position 233,503 of record BSBK01000179.1, on the reverse strand, counting down.
TCATAAATCTGAAAGTTGTAAAATAATTCGCATTTAGGAGAAGGAAGACATTTTGGCACAGAATAAATTTCTAAGTTTTGATGGGAAATAAAAAAGGAAGGCTAAACAAAAGTACACAACATTATTCAGAAGAGACTGAACAAAGACTATGTGAAGAATCATGAAAAAGATATCATCATCAGAATCAAGGTATGTCTAAGATGTCTCTAGATAGATATTTTTAGTTGATGGTCAAGACTTGTCTTAATGTTCATGTAAATGTGATATTGTACAGGTCTATTAGACTTAAGTAGACCTAATTGTAGACCTATTTGGACTAATAAGACTAATTAGGACAAATTAGGACCTATTCTAGGACTATTAGGACCCAATTAGAATTAATGAGAACCAATTAACACCTAAGCAGACTCAATTAGGACTAATTAGGACTTAATAGGACTTATTAGGACTAATTAGGACTAATTAGTACCTATTAGGACCTATTAGGACTAATTAGGACCTATTAGAACCTAATTAGGACTAATTAGGACCTATTAGGACTAATTAGGATCTAATAGGACCTATTAGGACTAATTAGGACCTATTATGACCAACTAGATTCAATTAGGACCAACTAGACACAATAATGACCAATTAGGACCTAATTAGGACCTAGTAGATTCAATTATGACCTATTAGATCTAATTATACTCAATTAGGACCAATATGGACCTAATATGACCTATTAGACTCAATTAGGACCAATATGGACCTAATATGACCTATTAGACTCAATTAGGACCAATTAGGACCTAATATGGACCAATTAGGACCTAACATGGCCTATTAGACTCAATTAGGACTAATTAGACTTAATTATGATTGGTTAGGACCTAATATGGACCAACTAGACTCAATTAGGAGGTCAACTAGACTCAATTATGACAAATTAGGAATAATTAGGACCTAATTGGGACCTATTAGATTCAATTATGACCTATTAGATCCAATTATAGTCAATTAGGACCAATTAGGACCTAATATGACCTATTAGACTCAATTAGGACCAACTAGACTCAATTAGGACCAATATGGATCAACTAGATTCAATTAGGACCAACTAGACACAATTATGACCAATTAGGACCTAATTAGGACCTATTATATTCAATTATGACCTATTAGATCTAATTATACTCAATTAGGACCAATTAGGACCTAATATGGACCAACTAGACTCAATTAGGACCAACTAGACACAATTATGATCAATTAGGACCTATTACGACCTAACATGACCTACTAAACTCAATTAGGAGGTCAACTAGACTCAATTATGACAAATTAGGAATAATTAGGACCTAATTGGGACCTATTAGATTCAATTATGACCTATTAGATCCAATTATAGTCAATTAGGACCAATTAGGACCTAATATGACCTATTAGACTCAATTAGGACCAACTAGACTCAATTAGGACCAATATGGACCAACTAGATTCAATTAGGACCAACTAGACACAATTAGGACCAATTAGGACCTAATTAGGACATATTATATTCAATTATGACCTATTAGATCTAATTATACTCAATTAGGACCAATTAGGACCTAATATGGACCAACTAGACTCAATTAGGACCAACTAGACACAATTATGATCAATTAGGACCTATTACGACCTAACATGACCTACTAAACTCAATTAGGACTAATTAGACTCAATTATGACCAATTAGGACCTAACATGACCTACTAAAGTCAATTAGGACTAATTAGACTCAATTACCTGACCTATTAGGACTAATTAGAACCAATTAGACTCAATTAGGACCAATTAGGACCTAACATGACCTACTAAATTCAATTAGGACTAATTAGACTCAATTAGGACCTAATATGACCTATTAGACTCAATTAGGACCAATTAGACTCAATTGGGACCAATTAGGACCTAATATGGACCAATTAGGACCTAACATGACCTATTAGACTCAATTAGGACTAATTAGACTCAATTAGGACTAATTCTAGACTTAATTAGGATTGGTTAGGACCTACTATGGACCAACTAGACTCAATTAGGAGGTCAACTAGACTCAATTATGACTAATTAGGAATAATTAGGACCTAATTAGGACCTATTAGATTCAATTATGACCTATTAGATCCAATTACAGTAAATTAGGACCAATTAGGACCTAATATGACCTATTAGACTCAATTAGGACCACCTAGACTCAATTATGACCAACTAGACTCAATTAGGATTAATATGGACCAACTAGACACAATTAGGACCTATTAGATTCAATTATGACCTATTAGATCCAATTATAGTCAATTAGGACCAATTAGGACCTAATATGACCTATTAGACTCAATTAGGACCAACTAGACTCAATTAGGACCAATATGGACCAACTAGACTCAATTAGGACCAACTAGACACAATTATGACCAATTAGGACCTAATTAGGACCTATTAGATTCAATTATGACCTATTAGATCTAATTATACTCAATTAGGACCTAATATGGACCAACTAGACTCAATTAGGACCAACTAGACACAATTATGATCAATTAGGACCTAATTAGGACCTAACATGACCTACTAAACTCAATTAGGACTAATTAGACTCAATTAGGACTAATTAGACTCAGTTGGGACCAATTAGGACCTAACATGACCTACTAAAGTCAATTAGGACTAATTAGACTCAATTAGGACCTAATATGACCTATTAGACTCAATTATGACCAATTGGGACCAATTAGGACCTAACATGACCTATTAGACTCAATAAGGACTAACTAGACTCAATTATGACCAATTAGGAACAATTAGGACCTAATTAGGACCTATTAGATTCAATTATGACCTATTAGATCCAATTATAGTCAGTTAGGATCAATTAGGACCTAATATGACCTATTAGACTCAATTAGGACCAATTAGACTCAATTATGACCAATTAGGACCTAATATGGATGAATTAGGACCTAACATGACCTACTAAACTCAATTAGGACTAATTAGACTCAATTAGGACCAATTAGGACCAACTAGACACAATTATGACCAATTAGGACCTAATTAGGACCTATTAGGACCTAACATGACCTACTAAACTCAATTAGGACTAATTAGACTCAATTAGGACCAATTAGGACCTAATATGACCTATTAGACTCAATTAGGACCAATTAGACTCAATTGGGACCAATTAGGACCTAATATGGACCAATTAGGACCTAACATGACCAATTAGGCTCAATTGGGACCAATTAGGACCTAACATGACCTATTAGACTCAATTGGGACTAACTAGACTTAATTATGACCAATTAGGACCTAATTAGGACCTATTAGATTCAATTATGACCTATTAGATCCAATTATAGTCAATTAGGACCAATTAGGACCTAATATGACCTGTTATACCAACTTATACTAATTATGACCAATTTATACTTCATACATGTGCAGGAAATGCTCAAGAATCACAAGCTGAACAAGTTGCCCAACCTTCAGAAGTTGGAGAAGGGTCATCATAAGCTCAACAAACCCAACCTTCAGAAGTTGGAGAAGGGTCATCACAAGCTCAACAAGCCCAACCTTCAGAAGTTGGAGAAGGGTTATCACAAGCTCAACAAGCACAAGTCTCATAATATCAAATAAGTACACATCTCTCTCTTTCTCTCACTGACTCTCTTGATTTAGTCACTGTCTCAATTTAGTCTCTTATTGGTGAATATACATTTTGGGTCTTTCCCCTAAGAATAAGTTATTGTTTTTGTTGTGTACATGCAGCCTTTGATGATGAAAATGTTGGACAAAGGGCATCCCAAGTTGATTCAACCCAAGGTCAAACAAGTATGTGTTTCTCTCATTAATGTACAATAATTTATACGTAGAACATGTTCAAGAGCTTGTAAATACGTATTTCATGAAGGTCCCCTTAAGATGAGATATTAAGATTTTTTATTTTATTTTATTTGCAGTGGAAGTGCAAGAAACATATGTGAATGATAGTCTACTCCAATAGTTGAAGAGAAAAATTAATCGTAAAAGCATAGATCATTTAATTGAAATGGATGTGGAAAAATTGAGAGATTATGCTAAACAACCCATAAATATTACAAAGATGGCATTGAATAAAAAGTCTAAGCAAATAATGAAACAATTTGAGAATCTTGGTACACTTGAAAAAACTCAACTATTATCAATTACACTTCTTAAAGATGAATTAAAAGAGCCATTAAAATTATTGGGTGTAGATGCAAGTTTGAAAAAGTTAAAATCAAGTAACGTACAAAAAAATATTGTTGACAATGTTAAGGAAGGTTTGCATTCCATTGGGAAAACAACTAGATCTACAAATAGGTCCATTTCAAGAAGAGTGATACTGACATCTATTTTAAATAAAAACATGTCCCAAAGAAGAAAAATTTATTCACTTTCATCTCAGATTAGGTACAATAGGAAGACAATGACACACTATTTGAAAAGAAGAATCAATTTGGATGATACTACATTGTTAGAAAGTAAAGATCCCCAAGATAACTAAGAGGGGGGGGGGGGGGGTGAATCAGTTATCTGATAATTTATCCATTCAATAGCTTTAAACAATATAATCAATGTACATATCAACCATAGAAAGATAATCATACACAATTGCACAATAACACAAGATATGTTAACTAGGGAACCTCTTGAAAAGAGTAAACCCCAGTGGGAATGATGCCCACAAAATGATGCACTAATATGAAAGTTCCTTGTTAGAGGATGGACCCTATTAGGAGTCTTATGAAATACATTCAGTACATATAAATCCCTGTTAGGAGATTTTGAATCCCCGTTAAAAGATTCTAACCCGGTTGAGAGTTTATGGAAGACAGAAGGACCCACTGCCCAAACAGCTTCAAGGAAAGATCTCTAAACCCACTGTCCAAAAGATCATAGAATTATTTAATAGAATAATATGAAATATATTACCTCCTTCAAACTATGCCAAAACTACACTCTCTACTACACAAGATCACAATTCCAGATCTCTGTACTCACAAGTCTTCCTTCATCACTGAATTAGCTCTTTTCTTCACTTCATGCATATATTCGCATCTCACTCTTAAAAGTACACTTTACAATAAGGAAAACATTCCTTCTTATATACCAAACTCAAATAATTACAAATGAGTTGGTCCTCAATTACAAAATAATAAATTCTACACGCTACACACAGAATTCACATAAAACTGTCAGCTTCCAGTTACTGTAACTTTCTCCAAACATATCCTTGAAGTTTGTGCTATGAACCACATCATCATTAATGAGTCTCCAACATCCCTTTAACTGTGCAAAATTAGATTCCATCCCAGCTAAGAGATATCCTCCGATTTCTAAACATCACTACACAAAAACACTGTCTAAACACTGCTTTCACCAAAATGCTCATAACTATTACAAATGAATGAATTTATTTTTGCGCTATTAACCATAGGTTAATAACACACCAAAGAACATACCATCAACTGTGAAAAAGCCAATCTACAATACAACATGTGCGCAAAACAAAACTATACCTGCTTTCCTGCTAATATCCAGAATATCACTATGTTGACATCAATGACAATCCAAGTCATGAATGCAACAACAACTGCTATAGAATGACTGCCAAAACACTTTTCATTCATTCCTAACAATATCCCCCATTGGAATTGATGGCAACATAGATGAAAAACATCCAATGTTCCAAAAATCCAATACTGCAACATCACTGCAAAATATCAAATCAAATCTTGCTTCATTTTCCTATTCAGCTCTCTCATACAATCCACAATGTTTTTCATGTATATCTCTCCCCCATGGACATCAATGATAGAAATTCTATCACTAAGTCAATAACAACTTAATGTCAAAAGACACTTTTCAGAAGAATACAATAACAAGAGTCCTCATGACTTAGCTCATAAACTCCCCCATAGAGGAAGTTCCAACATCCAATCCAGAAGAAAGATAGGGCTCATATACCACTAGACGGATGCAATCATCTGCATCAATTCTCAAAAATAGGTTGGGGCATAACCCCAAGCATACCTCTTAGATACACAAATGTATCCTTAGGTAAAGGCTTTGTAAATATATCTGCTATCTGCTCCTTTGTACTTATGTACTCCAATCTTACTTATTTTTCTGCAACTTTCTCTCTTACAACATGATACTTGATCTCAATATGTTTAGTCTTAGAATGTAAAATAGGATTTTTTGACATACTCACTATACTAGTGTTATCACAATGTATAACAATAGGCTCATCAAACTTTAATCCAATATCCTTCAACATATGCTTCATCCAAATAATTTGATTACAATTATTTGTTGTTGCAACATATTCTGCTTCTGCTGTGCTTTGTGAAGTACAATTATGCTTCTTACTTAGCCAAGAGACCAATTTTCCTCCAAGAAAAAAGGCTTCACCACTGGTGTTTTTCTTGTCATCAACATTGCCTCCCCAATCTGCATCAGTATAGGCACATAAAGTAAAATCATCAGAATTCTCATACCATAATCCATAATCCATTGTTCCTTTCAGATATCTCAGTATCCTCTTTACTGCTGCATAATGTGATTCTCTAGGTTCTGCTTGAAATCTTGCTACAATCCCCACTGAATATGCTATATTAGGTCTTGTATGTGTCAAGTACTACAATCCTTCAATCATAGATCTGTACTTTTTCTGCTCAACTGCTGGTGTCTCATCTTTGCTAGATAACTTGTGTCCGGTTACCATAGGTGTTCCAACAGGATTAGAATCTTCCATTCCAAATATTTTCAATAATTCATTTAAATACTTAGTCTGACTTACAAATATACCTTCCTTGCTTTGTGTTATCTATAATCCCAAGAAATATTTCATTTCTCCAATCATGCTCATCTCAAATTCAATCTTCATTTCATCTACAAATTTGTCACTAGCTTCATCTTCTCCTCCAAAGATAATATCATCAACAAATATAACTATAACCAACAAACCATTCTCAATTTCTTTTGTGTATAAGTTACTATCTACTGTTCCTTTTATAAATCCCAATTTCAATAAATACTTATCCAATCTTGCATACCAGGTTCTAGGTGCTTGTTTTAATCTATGTAAAGCTTTCTTTAACTTACATACCATATCTCCTTCTTGTGTCAAAGGAAAACCTTCAGGCTGCTCAATGTAGACTTCTTCTTCCAATTCACCATTCAAAAATGTTGACTTCACATCCATCTGATACACTTTGAATTTCTTGTAAGTTGCATATGCTAGAAACATTCTCACTGCTTCAAGTCTGGCCACAGGTGCAAAAGTTTCTTCATAGTCAATTCCTTCTTGTTGTGAATATCCTTTACATACCAATCTTGCTTTAATTCTTATCACTTTTCCTTGTTCATTCATCTTGTTTCTGAATACCCACTTTGTTCCAATCACATTCTTGTCTTCAGGTCTAGGGACCAATTCCCATGTCTTTTTTTTTTCAATCTGCTCTAGTTCTTCTTTCATAGCATTGATCCAATGTTCATCTTCACAAGCTTCATTAGTAGTCTTGGGTTCAATTTGAGAAATCAAACATAAATGTACCTTATTTTGAGTCAAAACTCCTCTATCTAAACTTCCAATAACTTGCTCAACAGGGTGATGTCTTGAAGTATACCTGTTAGGTGTCATAGTTACTGATCTTGTTCTGACTGTAGATTCTTCTCTGCTTTCTTCTCTATTTTCTTCTCTTTTTTCTTCTCTGTCTTCTTCAGTATGACTTTCATTCAGCAAATCACTGTTAGTTTCAAAAAATAATTCTGCATTTTCAATGTTAGGCTGAGGTTGTGCTTCTCCATCAAATTCATAATCAAGCATTCTTTCCTAAATGTTAAACTTCTCATCAACTTTTACATTTGCACTTTCAACAATAGTCTTAGTTCTTTTGTTATAACATCTATATGCTTTGCTTTTTAAAGAATATCCAAGAAATATTCCTTCATCACTTCTAGGATCAAACTTTCCTATATCATCATCTCTCTTTATATAACATTTACTTCCAAAAATTCTAAAATACTTAACTGAGGGTGTATGTCCAAACCATAATTCATAAGGTGTCTTGTTTGTATCTGCTCTGATTTGTACTATGTCCATAGTGTATACTGTTGTGTTCACTGCTTCTCTCCAAAAAGTTTTAGCCAAATCATTTTCAAACAACATAGCTCTTGTTGCTTCAGTTATTGACCTATTCCTTCTTTCTACAATACCATTTTGTTCTGGTGTTCTAGGGGCTGAAAGTTGTCTCTTAATACCATTCATTTCACAAAAAGTGTTAAACTCTCTAGATGTAAATTCACCACCTCTATCAGATCTTAGACAATCTTCATTCTAGATTCATTCTCAATTTTGCTTTTCATGATCTTAAATTTATCAAATGCTTTAGATTTTTCTTTCAAAAATGCAATCCACATCATTCTTGTAAAATCATCAACAAGAATCATAAAATACCTTTCACCATAGAATCCTCTAGTCCTAGTAGGACCACTCAAGTATGTATGAACAATCTCCAACTTCTCTGCCGATGTGAACTTCTTATTGGGAAATGAACTCCTTTTCTGCTTTGCCATCATACATTCTTTGCAAATCATGTTAGTAGGTTTCATAATTCTAGGTAAATCTCTTACCTCATGTGTAGTGCTCACCTTGACAATATTATCAAAGTTTATATGACAAAACCTTTTATGCCATAACCAACTGTCATCAATCCTAGTTATCAAACATGTCATCTCAGTAGGATTCAACTGAAATACATTACCTCTGGTTTTGGATCCTTTTCCAATCAAATTTCCATCTTTATCTTTTATCACACAAATTTTGTCAGAAAACCAAACTTGATAACCCTTATCAGCCAATTGTCCAATGCTTAGTAGATTATGTCTTAGTCCATCAACAAAGTAAACATCATCAATGTTAGTCTTTCCATCAAGAGTAATAGATCCTATACCCTTAATCAAACAAGGTGCATTGTTACCAACCCTAACAATTCCTCCATCATAATTATCTAACTTAACAAACTTTTTTTTATCTCCAATCATATGATGTGAACAACCACTGTCTATAATCCAATCAGATTTCTTTTCAACTTGTGAAACTAATGCTTTTTCTTCCCTTTTATCAGATTCATAACTTTCTTCTTTAATTGCTACAAATCCTATTTCCTCAAAGTTATCATTATCACTGTCACTTAAATGTTTTTCAATTCCTGCTTCAAAATCTTCATCATTTGCATAATAACATTCTTTAGATCTCCTAGGTTTAAAGTTGCTTCTATACTTCTTAACTCTTTTAGGACATTTAGATGCAAAATGACCATATTCTTGGCAAGTCCAACATTTAAAGATTTTCTTACCATCTGGTTCTCTTTTTACAAGTAATGCAATACCTTCTTCAATCTTCTTATCTTCCTCAGATCTGCTACTGCTGGCATAATCTCCATTCACACTAGTACTTCTTGTAGGTCTAATGCTAAGAGCACTGAATGTTGTTTCCATTCTAGGTAGCTCTCCTAATAATCTCAAGTTCATCTCTGTTGTTTCTAATCTTTCAAGAAGAGTCTCTCTTGAAAAGTTTGATGTACAAGGTATCACTTGTTCAATCATCTGTGTTGTCTGCTTGAATACTGGTGTCAAAGTTCTCAGAATTTTCCATATCACTTCATTCTCTATCTTATCACCTCTACAAGACTTTATTCCTATCACAATCTCAGACATCCTACCAATATAACTTCTAATAGATTCATCTTCCATCATTCTGATATCTTCAAATGCACAAATCCAATTATGTAATCTAGCCTTCTTTGCATGTTCATCACCTTCAAAATTAGAATGTAAATCTTTCCAAATTGCATGAGATGTTTTCAAACATCTTACCTGACTATATTCATTCTCCGGTAGTGCTGATAAAAGTGCTTCTCTTGCAAGTATGTTACACATGAATAGATCTAGTTCATCTTTAGTTCCTACCTCTAGATTGTCTTCCTCAATGATAGTCTTCTCATTCTTTGTAATCAACCAATAACTTGGTCCTAGACACAATAGATGTGTCTTCATCTTTTCTTTCCAGCTGTCAAAATTTACTCCATCAAACTTAGGGCTTTCTTTTCTGAAATTCACCATGGATCTCCTTAAGTTGTTAAACTTTTCTTTCAAGGACCTATCGCTCTGATACCAATTGTTAGAAAGTAAAGATCCCCAAGATAACTGAGAGGGGGGGTGAATCAGTTATATGATAATTTATCCATTCAATAGCTTTAAACAATATAATCAATGTACTCATCAACCATAGAAAGATAATCATACACAATTGCACAATAACACAAGATATGTTAACTAGGGAACCTCATGAAAAGAGTAAACCCCGGTGGGAATGATGCACTAATATGAAAGTTCCTTGTTAGAGGATGGACCCTATTAGGAGTCTTATGAAATACATTCAGTACATATAAATCCCTATTAGGAGATTTTGAATCCCTGTTAAAAGATTCTAACCCAGTTAAGAGTTTATGGAAGACAGAAGGACCCACTACCCAAACAGCTTCAAGGCAAGATCTCTGAACCCACTGTCCAAAAGATCTTAGAATTATTCAATAGAATAATATGAAATATATTACCTCCTTCACACTGTGCCAAAACTACACTCTCTGCTACACAAGATCACAATTCCAGATCTCTGTACTCACAAGTCTTCCTTCATCACTGAATTAGCTCTTTTATGCACTTCATGCATATATTCGCATCTCACTCTTCATAGTACACTTTACAATAAGGAAAAAATTCCTTCTTATATACCAAACTTAAATAATTACAAATGAGTTAGTCCTCAATTACAAAATAATAAATTCTACACGCTACACACAGAATTCACATAAAACTGTCAGCTTCCAGTTACTGTAACTTTCTCCAAACATATCCTTGAAGTTTGTGCTATGAACCACATCATCATTAATTATTCTCCAACATCCCTTTAACTACGCAAAATTATATTCCATCCCAACTAAGAGATATCCTCTGATTTTTGAACATCGCTACACAAAAACACTGTCTAAACATTGCTTTCACCAAAATGCTCATAACTCTTACAAATGAATGAATTTCTTTTTGTGCTGTTAAAATAGGTTAATAATACACCAAATAACATACCATCAACTATGCAAAATCCAATCTACAATACAAAATGTGCACAAAACAAAATTGTACCTACTTTCCTGCTAATATCCAGAATATCACTGTGTTGACATCAATGACAATCCAAGTCATGAATGCAACAACAACTACTACAGAATGACTGCCAAAACACTTTTCATTCATTCCTAACAACTACATTGGAATTTAATTGGGCACTAATGTGTAGAGCTCCTTGGTCTGATAGAATTAATGAAACAATTAGGAACTTAGTTATGTCATTTTGGACTGATCATACTCATCCTTCACCAAATACAAGAGATGTTATCAAGAAGAGGACTAGGCCTAAGGAATATTTCTAGCACACAAAAAATTGGTTGGACACCACACAACATGAATTGTATCTCTCATTTTGTAACTCAAATCCTGACATTAAGATTGGACAAACAATGTTTGAAAGATTAAAGCCATTTTTTGTAAAGATAAATAAATCTTTTGAAACTTGTTGTTGTCGATATCACATTGAATTCGATCTCTACTACCAAGGGTTTAGAAAGATGATAGAAGAAAGTGGTGGTTCTCAAAATGATTTTCCTAAATTTCCAAGTCAATTCATAACATCAATCTTATGTAACAAATCAATTGATCATGAAATACTTGAAATGGATTGCATAAGAGGAACTTGTCAAACATGCGGAGATTTGGCTAAATTTTCTTTGAGACTTGAAGATATTGACATGGTGAGGATAATAAAATGTAAGAGATACAAGTACATAAAGTCTAAAACAAAATTCGAGAAAGAATCAACAAGGTTGGAATATGTAGAAGACGAGATACCTGTTGCAACATTTATGGAGAATTTTTGTAAATTGATTCAACCATACATATGACATGTTTTTTCACTAAATGGAAGGTAGAACAATTCCAAATACAAAAAGAATCTTTTCCAGATGGAACGATTTTATCAGTTATTGATTTTGTAGAGAACTACTCCTTTGTATCTTAAAAACAACTTCAAGCATAATACTACTATACAGAGCAGGTGACTATCATGGTACATGTGTCTTATTGACATGCACAATTAGATTTGGATGGTGTTGAAATTACATATGAAGCATGAGTCATAAAGAAAGAATATCACTTTTACATTAGTGATGATAAAGAGCATGACATACATTTTGTCGAGCATTGCTTTAAGACATTTTTTGGATATTTGGAAAACAAAGGCATCAAAATTGAAAAGCATTTTGTTTGGTCGGATGGATGTGCAACACAATTTAAATCAGCAAGGCCATTTTACGCACTATGTAGATATCATCAATACCAAAAGATACCACATATTTGGAGTTTCTTTGAGAGTGGACATGGAAAGGGAGAGCATGATGGTGCAAGAGCTTGTATCAAACGTGCTTTAAGAAAGTATCAACTGGACTATCATGGATATCGTATAAATAATGCTCATGATGTAGTTGAGTGGTGCAAGATGCATTTTATGGTGCCAAATCATGATAGCACATCATCACGATTAGATCGAGTCATACCCTTCCGAGTATTATGGGAGATAATAGGTACTAATTTTAAATTTATTGATCATTGTTTGAGTTAACTTATATATATGTCTTTAATTTTTACATGTGACCTCTCTATTGTTCAGGTGTTGACAGAAGATCAATCGATGGATGCAAGAGAGTAAACAAAACAAGATCCCTACATTCAGTTATGAGTACGGATAGTAATGTGTGGTCATTGTACACTAGAGATTATTCATGCTTTTTTTATGACTGCATTTTTTAAAACTATGATGAATGTATCAACCAAAAATGTGGATATGTTAGTGAATGGAATTTGGTTTCACTAGATGTTACAAACACAAATGACGTTCAAGATGAAAGCTTTGATGACATTCCAATGATTTCTACAGATTATGACCATATTTTAGGTTTGATCAAAATTGGTACGTGTGTGTTTATGTACATGTTTTTAAAAAGGACTCATAAGTTCTCAATTCATATAAATAAAGTTTGTTTAATTTATATTTACAAGTTCCTAAAATTAAAAGTTCACTTTAAATGTAGGACATATTTTTGCAGTAGTAGCAGAGCCTAGAAATGTGGAAGGTGTTAGTTACTATTTATTAAGTTGCTGTAAGGAGAGGATGAAGCTAACACAAAGTGAAACAAGCAATGGAATAATGTTTCCCATAGGTTCTAATATTGTATTTAAGTTTGTTTATATGGTTAGTATTTATCACATCTATATATTTAACATTGAGGAACACATTGTGCAGGTTCAGTTGTCATGCAAGGAACATATTTGAAGCAAACCAAAATACTTAAACAAGGGATTCATTTTATTGATTATCAACCTAACAATAAGGTTTATCAGTATAGTCATCTTTTAATTGCAACCGTCCTATCTCTTGTTCCTGTGACGGGATGTGGCATTCATAAGTGGAGACTTGATACTGATGACCATGAGAGAATATTAAATGTTATTCGAGAGAGAGATGAACCACTTGATGTGGACTAAATCACGCATGAAATATGATTTGAACTAAATTTTTCACAGGCGAGACCAGAGGTTTTCTTAGCTCCATTCTTTCCTACTAGTGCCCATAGTGAATGGAGCTTGAATTAAATTAAAAATTAAGAATGTATAGATCTCAAATTTATGTCTTACAAGTGGATATGATATATTAATTATCTACCTGAATATGAAGTACTCTAACTTTGGAATATGAATTTGTGTGTATGTATTGAATTTTCATGTGTTACATTAGGACGTGCATGTTTTAAATATAAAATCTACTTGAAGTAAAACAACATTAAATTAAAAGTACGTGCACACAACTATTATTGAATGTACATTTAAATCAAACATGTGTACAATCAAACATCATTCATGTATGTAATCTATTGAATTCAAACATGATTCATGTATGTTTAATCTATTGAAATCAAGTTCATCAAATTTAAATTAAACATGTACATGTGTATATGTAATCTATTGAAAGTATTGAAAATTTACAAGTTCATCACACACATGCACATGTATCTAGAGTGAAAGTATATATATAATGTATGCATGAAACATCAATCATGTGTATAGATCAAGTACTATAAATATGAAATATATGAATCAATCATGCACGTCAAACATTCTATCAAAAGCTCGTCTAGAAATGAAATATAACATCAAACACATCAATCAATCATGCAGAGTCTAGAAATGAAATATAGTTCATCAAACATGAATATATATATACATAATATGAAATATGTCTCTGATCAAATATGAAAGTGCCTAGGACTCATCATGTCGACTCCTCACTAAGCGATCACACCCAGAGTGACTATCATGATGTGAAGGATGTGCAGATCCCTACAAAGAAAGAGATATATAAATTAAAACATATATAAACATTGTACAAATATATCTTAAGTTTGATTTAAAATATTGTACAGGAAAACATGTTATAAAGTGTGTACACACAGATAATAAATTAAAAACTCACCTGTCCACTACTTATGTCATCATCAAGTGAGTCCCGACGACGTACATGATCAATACCCAAAGAAGGAGTAACAAGAGGCATATCCTGGTAGACAAAAAATAAATCAATTGATTGAAATTTTGAAAATAAATTTAAGTTTAATTGTAACATTAAATACATGTATATAATCTGATTTATACCTGTGTAGGTGGTGGAAACTAATAGTACTCAAATTCACTGGCCTCAATCCTATCAACCAAGGTATCAAGATTTTGTTGTGCCTGGTCCAAGCACAAATTTGCATCTACAACATGAGTAGACTGCACACGCCTCTCTAATGATGAATGCAATGGACTAACCAGATGAGATGGCATGGAAGTCATATCATCACATGTCAAAAAATCTAGATAACCTGTAGTGGTCATGCTAAGCTCAACATCATCAAGACCAACATCACAGAACTGATGAACTACACTGACTGAAGGGTCTATAGGATGTGCCTCTCCTCGTGCAGCAATAGAGTGGTCAGTAGGTGGATCCTCATGAGCACTACCACTATGGCCACAATCTAGATGAGAAGGATGTGACTGAGTATATTTGACAGTACCCACATGAGATCTAACCTCTGATATGGGGATATCATGCTATGTTGCTATAAATGCATATGCATCCAATAGATCCTCGGCCAAGCTAGTAAGTGTCACCCGTGTCATCTCCCCTATAAGTCCCTCCAGGCTAGAAAGTGAAGGGATGCATGTTGTAGTGTACATGTCATCTGCGGTCCTACTAGCAAATGCTCCACTTGATGATCTAGAGTGTCGTCGAGACATCAGGTACTGACCAACCTGATCACTAGATATGGATGTGGCAGCTACTACAATGTCCCCCACACTATCAATTGTAGCTCAAAGTTGGGTACTATGAATAACATCATCTACAATAGGGCCCAATGAAGGAGCTATAGCAGGCACCCTCTGACCAACAATAGCCATGTGTACTGGTCTATGTCGATCAGCTCGATGATAAGCATCTCTATCAGCAAGCTTGCCACGCCCCTATCCTAGATGTCCTAGAAAATTAGTGTAATTAACAGTATGACCTAAAAAAACCTCAGCAAAAATCTATTGTGCAAAGTACAGTGGAATCTGGTCGTTATTCGAATAATGACCATGGGTAGCTAGAAATCTAGGGTATATTAATGCTGATATAGCAGGATCCTCACACCTAGTAACCTGATATCCCTTCACATAATTTTTATCTGCATAAGATGGGAAAATTTCCCCTTTCAGGGTCACTTTAGGCACTAAAGCCTGTACCTCCTTAAGAGAAAGACCAGAGCCAACCTCTTGTCTCTTCCTATCAAGTATGGACTCTATAATATCTAGGGCATATGGAGTGGTACCATGAATGTCATCCCTAATGTTAATCAAGCTATTAAGGATGGACTGAGACATGCTCTTATAAACAGTAGAGCTAGACAAATTATTTATAGATTCTTGTAGCCGTTGAATCTCTCTATTAGTGTGTGAAAATAGTTCTGCAAGGCGAATCGGTGCATCTACCATGTGTGATGTGTAATAATGTCTGATAGATCTAGAATATGTATGTACCTAAAATATTTTATTTACTGTCAAATAAAGTCTACATATATACATGTACATTTTCCTAATTTAAATAAAAATAAAATGAAATACTATGCGTGCATTTCACTACATTATTTGAAAGTAAAATCAATTACATAAATCATATTTTTAAATGTAAATTACATTTTAATAGGTCTAATGGGGTCTTAAAGGGTCATATAACCTATCATAGGTCCTAATAGGTCCAATTAGGTATGTTTAATAGGTTAAATTAGGTATAATTAGGTCTAATTGGGGTGTGATTAGGTCCCAATTGATCTAATTGAGTCTAATTAGGTGAGGCACTAATATGTCTTAAGGGGTCATATTACTCATAGTGGGTCTAATTCGGTATTAAATGGGTCATATAACAAGTATTATAGGTCCTAATAGGTCTAGAATTAGGTCATAACAACTAATTGGGTCTAATTAGGTACTAATAGGTCTAATTAGGTACTTTAACATAGGTCTTAAGGGGTCATGTTACTCATAGTGGGTCTAATGGGGTCATATAACCTGTCATAGGTCCTAATAGGTTTAATTTGGTTGAATTAGGTCCTAATAGGTCTAACTGGATCTATTTAGGTGCTAATTAGGTCTAATTCCATTGTAATAGGTCTTATCTAGGTCTAATTAGGTCGTAATACATCTAGTTGGGTCTAATTAGGTCCTAAAAGGTTTTAAGGGGTCATATAACCTATCATCTACCTCTTAAAATAGACCTAGATAACTAGGAATTATGATGTCCTAATAGGTCTAATTGCATCTAAGCAGGTCTAATTAGGTGAACTAATAGGTCTACTTTGGTCTTAAGAGCTCATATTAAGCATGTATTGAGTCTAATTAGGTCTTAAAGGGTCATGTAGTACTCGAGTACATATTAGGTGTTAATTAGTCTTTAAATTCAATCTAATTACAAGGTTAGAAGGGGTCCTATTACTCATGTTGTACATAGATAATTAGGGCAAGCTATTATGACTAATTTGGTCTAAGGGGTCCTATTAAGTTCATAAATATATCCCTAAGTAGGCATTATTACTATTCAATATTAGTTCATATTACTTATATTAGGTATGCATTACTCACATGTATTTAAAGGTAAATTAAATAGTATAAAATTAGGTATAATTTAAAGGTCTTATTATGGGTTAATTAGTCTAATTATGCCTAAGGGATCATATTGCTCATATTAGGTGTACTAGCAAGTCCTATTACTCATGATATGAGGTGTTAATTAGTCTTAATTAAAGGTCTAATTAGGTCTAATTAGGTCTTAAGGGGTCCTCAAACTCATATTAGGTATACTTGAGACTAGTTACACATGTCTTATTAGGTGTTAATTGGTCAAGTATTAGGTCTAATTATGTCTTTAAAGCCCATCTTATTAATGATATTAGGTCCTAATTTGGGTCTTATTACTCATATTAGGTCAGGTAATAGGTTAAAAATTAGGTCTTAATGGGTCACAATTTACTCAAGGGGTCTAATTTTAAGTATATTTAATTATGTCTCCTTAGTCAAGTATTAGGTAGATAATTAGTCTTATCTAGGTCTTATGTACATACACAATGTATACATAAAAATCTATCTATACACATGTACATGTATGTATGCATACATGTATACATGCACATGCATACATGCACACATGCACACATACATGCACATACATATATATACATACATATACATGCACACACACACACAGATATATATATATATATATATATATATATATATTGTATGCATATATATATATAATAATGAAAAATCTATATAATTATATATACACATGTGCATATATATACACATATACATGTGCATATATACATATATATATACACGTATACATATATATATATATGCATATATACATGTGTATATATATATGTATATATACATATATATACACATGTATACATGTATATATACATATATATGCATATATACACATGTATATATGCATATACATGTGTATATATGCATATACATGTGTATATATGCATATATACACATGTATATATGCGTATATATGTATATATACTATTTATGCATCTATGAAAAACTGAAAATAATAAAAATGAACAATAAAAATACCTCAAAACCATGTTTGAGAATTTAGAAGTTGTCCCCACTGTTTCATTGTCGTCGAAAGTGACAGTGAAAGTCACTTTCAACGGATATATTTTCTGCCAAAAACAAACCCTAACTAATGACTTTCGATCGAAAGTCATTACTAAGGGACTTTCGATCGAAAGTCCCTTAGTAACTTTCGATTGAAAGTTACTTATGATCGAAAGTCCCATGTTTAAGGACTTTCGATCGTAAGTTTAGTACTTACGATCGAAATTTCAAGCCACTTTCTATCGAAAGTGGGTAAATAATATTTTGCCAAAAATATTTTTCGGGACGGATTCCATCCTCCGAAAAATTGTAACCCAGTATTGTGGGTTCACCCCAATATGGGAAAGGGTTTGAGATAATGCAGAAAATGGGATACAAGGGAAGAGGACCCTTAGGCCAAAGGAATAGAGGTTTACTAGAACCCATTGAACCTACTTGGAGGGAAAAAGAAGAAAGATTCGGAGTAGGCTACCAATACAAAGGGCTCCAACCCAATGCAAGATTTCTATCCTCAAGTAAATGCCTTAGAATCCGATGGAGATAGTGATGACTCCTGGGATTATGAGTGCGACAATCTATCCGATGAATCATGTCGGGATAAAGAAGTAGTTACAATACATACTTATGTGAAGATCTCAAGGCAAGAAACCCAAGTCAATGAAGAGCCTAATATACAAGGTCTTAACATAGGACAAGCACCTACTAATCTGCCACAGATAGATACATTTTGGATGCCTTTGGAGGAGGGAGATTCAAACATTAGTTTTAATCCACTCATGGCTTTTCCCACTCTATTTCCTGTAGAAGTCAACGAGGACTCAAGTGAAGGGGATTTCGACCCTTCTTCCATGGATCATCTTGAGGAAGTGCATGTCATAGATCTAAATGATACAATGTAGGAACCCTCAAATGAAGTCATGTCCATAAACCCAATTGATGAGAACTTGCCCAATGAAACCTTATCCTTGATAAATCCCCATCTTATTGATTGGGACCAAACTGAGCCAAGTGACTTGCTTTATTTTCCAAATGACCAAGCAGCAAACCAATACCTTAATGTGGTTGAGCCCTCTTTCACTAATGAATCCAAACTGAACATGATAGTAGCAGCAAGGGTTCAATCTCTTAGTCAAAAGAAAAAAATGAAAAAAAATAAGAAAAATAAAAGTTCTAGTGATGAAAACTACTATGTGGCAGCACTAGAACCCAAAAAAGTAAAGATAAAAGACGTTTCCTTTGGTGAAAACCCAATTATGGCATCAAAGGAAGAGAGATTGGATACTCTACTAGAGCATGAGGAAGAAAGGTCACCTATACTCATACAGCTGACAAAAAAGGTCAATATTGGGACAAAATTAGATCCAAAATGTATACACTTGGCAGCATCATTTACACCTCTAGAAAGAGAGGATTTCATCAAGTTTTTCCAAGAACAACAAGTGAATTTTTCATGGTCATATGCTGACATGCATGGATTATGTCCTGACTTTATAATGCATCATTTGGATGTTAGACCAGGGGTTAAGCCCATTAAGAAAAAGTTGAGCAAAATGCACCCACATATAGCTCTCTTAGTCAAGGCAAAATTAGAAAAATTATTGAAAGTGGGGTTCATAAGGGCAATAGCCTATGCTAAATGGATATCTAACATTGTACCAGTCACAAAACATGACAAATCCATTTGAGTATGCATGGATTTTTGAGACCTAAATATTGCTTGTTCTAAGGATGACTTCCCACTTTTGAGCATTGATGCAGTAGTTGAATTGACAGCGGGTCATTCCATGTACTCCCTTATGGATGGTTTCAACATATATAATCAAATCAAAATTGCACCTGAAGACCAAGAGAAGACCACCTTTATATGCCCTTGGGGCACCTTTTGTTGGAATGTCATTCCCTTCGGCCTTAAAAATGTCAGAACCACATATCAAAGGTCCATGACAACTATCTTCCATGACATGATGCATACATTTTTAGAGGATTGTGTGGATGATATATTGGCTAAATCCCACAAAAGAGAATAACACCTACAAATTTTGAAAAGGATATTCATTTGGTTGGAGCAATTCAAAGTCAGATTAAACCCAAAGAAATGTGCCTTTGGTGTCCAATCCGGCAAATTGTTAGGCTATATAGTTTTAGCCAAAGGAATTGAAGTGGACCCAGAGAAAGTACAAGCAATAATGGATATGGAGATACCAAAGAACATTAGCCAAATGATGTCCTTACAAGGAAAAATACAATCCATAAGAAGGTTTATTTCTCAATTGGCCGAAAAATGTCATTCCTTCATAAGGTTGCTACATAAGGATACTATATTCATGTGGGATGAAGAATGTGATCAAGCCTTCACATTATTGAAGACCTATTTGATAAATCCACCTATCCTAATGCCACCAATCAAGGGCAAAAATTGCTTCTATACATATCTGCTACCAAAAGATCCCTAGGAGTGCTTTTGGCGCAAGAGGATGAACAAGGAAAGGAAAGGGAAATCTACTATTTGAGTAGGACATTGATCAAATACAAACTTAACTACACATTCATGGAAAGGGCTTGCCTAGCAGTTGTTTTTGCATCTCAAAAATTGAGACATTATATGTTGATGCATAAGGTCAAGCTAATTGCCAAAATTGATCCTCTCAAGTATTTGCTAAGTAAAATTGCCTTAACAATTAGGATAGCAAAGTGGGTTATGATATTGAGTGAATTCGACATTGAGTATGTTGATAGAAAGGAAATAAAAGGGCAAGTGATAGTAGATCACTTAGCTGAAAACCCCATGACTTCTACACAAACTATTCAAGTGGAATTTTTGGATTCTGCAATTGTAAACATAGAAGCAAAAATGTGGAAGTTATACTTTGATGGCTCTATACTCAAGGAGGTTCCAGGGCCAGCATATTATTGGTCACTCCTCAAGGTTACACCATTCCTAAGTCCTATAAGATCTTGTTTCCATGTACAAATAATATAGCAGAATATGAGGCACTAGTCATAGGCATCAAAATGGCCTTAGAGTGGAACATCACAAAGCTACAAATTTATGGAGATTCTCAACTCATCATCAATCAAGTCAACAATGAATATAACACTAAAGATGAAAATTTGATGTCATATAAGACCATGATTGATGGATGGAAGAAGTACTTTGCCTTGATCACTTTTGAGTAGATTCTGAGTGAGAAAAATAGAGCAATTGATGCCATGGCCACCTTGGCTTCCTTGTTACAAAAAATAGATCAAAATGAGAAGTACGAGTTCTTGGTGGAAGAGTTGGTGAAACTGGCATTCAACTTTCTCAAAACCCAAATTGTTGCCTCATTACATGGACATGACTCACCTTGGTATGGCCCTATATATACATATCTCAAATACCAAGTGCTGCCTCTAGACCAAACTCGAGCCCAAAAATGAAACTTCATATGCCAATCAGCCCGTTACATAATCCTCTCAGAAACATTGTATCGTAAGGGTCTCGATGGGATGTTACTTAGGTGTCTAGAGGAGGAAGAGTCTAGGTTAGCTTTGCATGAGGTTCACGAAGGCATTTGTGGGTCACACTCAAGCGGTTTAAATCTAGCCAAGAAGATCCTTCACTTAGGGTATTTCTAGAAGACATTAGAAAAAGATGCTTGCCGCTTTGTCAGGATATGCAGCAAATGTCAATATCATGGTGACATGATACATGCACCGGCACAGGAATTGCACCCATTTGTTACGCCATGGCCTTTTTATCAATGGGGGTTTGATTTAATTGGTGTCATATACCCACCTTCTTCAAATGGTCACAAATACATCACTGCAATGGAGTATTTCACTAAGTGGGTCAAAGCAGTTCCTTTGATCATGGCCACAGGTAAGAAAATTTCCATGTTCATCTTGAACCACATGATTTGCAGATATGGCATTCTTCATGCCATAATAATAGATAATGGAAAGAAATTTAAAAACAAGGACGTGGATGAACTTTGTGCTACATTTCATATCACTCACCATTCTTCCTCAATCTATTAGCCTCATGGAAATGGGAAAATCGAAGCCACAAATAAGAATATCTTGAAAATCTTGAAGAGATCAGTCAATAAATCAGGAAGGGATTGGCATATACAAATTAATCCAGCATTATGGGCCTATAGAACGAGCATTTGGACACCTACGAGAGCCATGCCATTCTCATTAGTCTATGGGGCCAAAGCAATTCTACCATTAGAGGTTGAAATCCCAACTTTACGAGTGTCATTACAAGGGTTGATCACGGATGAAGACTATAGAGTCGCTAGACTTCAACAATTGGAGTTGCTAGAAGAACACCAACACAAGCTTATGAGCACCTGAAAGTGTATCAAAATAGAATCTTGAGGAACTACAATAAACATATCAAATTGAGAGGCTTTCAGGTAGGAGACTTAGTGTTAAGAGAAAATCCAAAGAATCAAGTTGAAAGAGAGAAGAAAGGAAAATGGGAGGCTGCTTGGCTTGGCTCATTCATCATAGTGTCTTCATTTGGAAACTTATAAGTTATCAGATTGTGAAGGAGAGGAACTCCAAGAACCCATCAATAACATTCATCTCAAAAGGTTCTACACATAAGGGAGATGAAAGAGTATAAAGAGTATCAGATGAGGAGCATCATATTTATTTCACATAGCCAAAGAGATTTGGAAAAATACAAAAAAATTGAAAAAAAAAGAAAAATACAAAAAAAAGCAAAAAAAGAGAAAAAGTGCCTTGGTGAAAACCTAGCAATAGGTGCCTTGGTAGCAAAAAAAGAAAAAAAATCCAAAAGGTGAAAACTTGGTAAACAAGTGTCTTTTGTTCCCTTAAGTTTGTCTTTCCTAGTCACATATGTCCATATTGCATTTCCAACATCCCATTTGTACAATTGCCATTGCATCCGTCATTTGTACATAGTCATAATAAAGCCTTTCAGTCACATTGTTGTATTGCCTATCAGCCCTAAGTTTGTCACATGACCACATTTATCACTTGGGGGTAGAAGAGGATTGGAAATTTAGTACCACATGGATTCAATAAGTGCTACAATCAGTCACGTCAGAGAGAGATTTATCAGAGTTTCAAAAGAGTGGAAAGTTTATTGAACCTTTGATGGATATCATTGTTCAAACCTAAGTATTTGATCCTACAACTTGATCCATGAGCCTTCATTAACTTTATAATTCAGGATTAAAAATTGACAAAACACCTTAAAGATCAGAATACTTGGAACTACTTTTTGGAAATCAGGAAACATTGCAAAACATTTGAAACTTTCTTTTGATAATCTTTATGAAATGGACTTTTTATCACCTCTTTTGAGCTAATCGATGATGTTTCAACTAGATTAGCCATGAGAAAGACATGATATTTTATTACATTTGAGTGATTGTTTTGAGGAAGATTCATCAACTTATGAGAGTTTGTCTAACGACATGGTCATTAAAGAACCATTGAGGACTATCTCATCAGAGGATGGATTGACCTTTGCTTGTTTGCACAAATGGATCCCTTAGCTATTTAGATCTTCCATATCTTAATACCAAAAATCCACTTGCAACATTGAATCCATTGACACCGGTATTCAGACTCCCATAGTTTGGTCATCCAACTAGTGAGGGTTGTACTTGGTTCAAAAAGTGGTTACCAAATGAGATAAAAGTGGTATTCATATAATCATGATGTGGTCAATAATGATTGTACTTGCTTTTTGGTCCCAAAATGTTGAACGATGAAAATTTATCTCCATGGCATTTCTTTGCTAAAAGCTAGTGACACTTTGGTTGCATTGCATTGCATTATCATGTTAGAATAATTGCATTATCATGTTAGATTAATTGCATTTGTTTGTGGTTAATTTTCCAAGGGAAAGGGTTACATCAATAATCTTGGTTAGTCCAAACATCAAATGAAATGATGGATTTAATCAAACACCTTACTCTTGATCACATCAATCAAAAAAAAGAAAATGAGATTATCTTTTGCATTCATGTGTAGCATTAATCATTAGTCATTATCCATATACCAGAAAAAGAAAAAGAAAAACATCCATACATTATTTGCATACAAAATAGCTAAGGATAGAATTGCATTGCATCCATTGAATAATTCCAAAAACATAGGGGCATTTCCATATGCATTTCCATAAAACATTTTGCATCCATACATTGAGAAATAGGGAAAACCATGCCATAAATACATACATCATTACATCATCTATCTATATCAGAAAATAAGATAACTACATCCATAGCATAAATCAAAGTAAATGCATAAAACATCATATAGCTGCATAAAAGATAATCTCATAAACAACTCATCAAGGAGAACCAAGGAGTATATCATCATATATCATCAAAAAAGTGTTCATCAATGATCCATCAACTTGGTATATTACAATGTCATACAAAGTGGTACATCAAATGGTCTGATCAATCAAATAACATGAAATGTGAAACAAAGGACATCAACAATGAGTGAATCTATCATCAAATCAATCAAGATCCTATAGGACCAGATCCATCTGGACCTCTACCATCCTGTGGGGGAGGAGCCTAAGAGGTACTCACTTCACTCTGTCTCTGAACCATAGCAGACATGAACTGTTGCATCAAGGAGGCAACCTGATCTAAATGCCCAACAATAGTGGACATATCTATCCTCATAGCCTGAACCTCCTATACTACAGTACCCATGGTAGGAGCATCCTGTGAACTCTGTCCCTAATCCTGTGGCTGTTGATCCTATGTAGGCACCTACTGTGCCGGAACCTGATCCTAATGTGCTAGAACATCATCATGTTGAGCCAAGGTAGCTCTCTGCAACTGAACCAAAGGATTTAATCCACCTGGAATTTTCCTAGCAACATCAACATGAGCCTGTCTCTCCTGTCTTTGATGTCTCTGAGCTCTCTACTATCTATCTGCTACTCTAGGCCGCCTATCAACTACATCATCCTATCCTCTACCATGATCTCTATCACTTACATGACCAACTCTCACTCGTACTTGACCAATAGCAGGAGGATCTCTCTGTCCTCACCATCTTTTTTGTCTCCCACCACCACCTCCATCACCACCACCATCATCACCCCGACCCAGGATAGACTATGTTGCATCAATGAAATGATTAAACCTATTATGAGCCCACAAATTAGAAAACTCATGAGACATGTCTGCATCTACCACACAAGGAACCATCTCCCACCTGTAGTAAGCCATACCAGCAATCTGATCTAATGCAAATTGATAATCAATGAGAGGACCCCACAAAGATCTCTTTGCCTGTACCCGAACATATAGCGATGTACCTTGTGGAATATCCTATGTCCGACCATACTATCTAGAAACTCTATCGAAGTAGAAGCACTCAATAGTGGTAGTGTAATCACCTAAAAATGGTCACCTAGACTATTAGCCCCTTTTGCTAAATCATCAATAGCTTATTCTTGATCAAATCCTAGTTCTATCATTTATTTGATTATTTTCTATGGGCTAACCATCTTATCCTAAGTCTTTATTTAATTAAAAGGAGTTTCATCCTCTTTTATTAAATAAAAATCCCCCCACTTTTCCCCTTATCCTAAGTTGCACAAATAAAGCATTATTCTTATTTTATAAAAAGGGAAAAAGCACTTTTTGTCTCATATGGACACAAAAGTCAACTCTTATTTTCTCATTGGAGGATACTTGTGCACGTGGATTGCTCCTCTTTCAAGCTCCACCCTTGATTAAATATTTTGCCTCTTAATCTCCATGGTCCATTCTTTCTCATTTCTTATAAAAGGAGAGCTCTCTTCTCATTTTAGGATCCATCTTTTGACTACTAACCTTATGTTGCAGGATTGCTTGGAGACTTTGGATCTTTTTTGAAGACATTCTTACATCCATCTTTCATTGCCTTGCATCATAGCTTTGTATTTATGCTTTCCTAGATTAGCTTCATTTCTATGCTCTAGATTAGCTCACATAGATTAATTAGCTTGGATTGTAACACTTGTATCTTTCTTTTCATAGCTTAGCTTGCATTCTCATTTCTAGCATAGTTGCATTTCATTCTCATATTGATTCTTGAGGATATTGGCATTCTTTCCCTTGTCTTCATTGAATCTCCCATTGCATGGTTTACTAGCAAGGTCATAGGCTTAATATGCTCTAGCTAAGAGCACTCTTAATATCCTTGCACTCCATGCCTAGGGAGCTCTAGGTCATTTTTCAAATTTTCTCATTCATGGATTCCCTTGGAAGCAAAGACTTAGAGAAGTGCACATTCTAGTGTGTACATTTTTGGCGCCCACCATGGGGTAGAACAACTTCATTTTGTCCTTCTTTTTATGCATTTTTGCACTTTATTTTCATCATTTTTAGCTTGCTATTTTTGGCTCTCTATTTTTTTACAGATTATCATATGACAATCTGCTAGTATCATGCGATACTTTATTCTATAGTTGTGTGATATTTTTCCAGTAAAAATATCTCATGGCTTTGCAAGTTCTATTGCCCAGTCATACATTTTTCTGTCACCCGAGCATAGTGAGAAGTGTCACCCATAAAGGAAATATCACACCAATATGCTGGAAAGTATCGTACGATTCTTTTGGTGACTGTACTATCACCCAGGTCTAGCAGTGACTAGTTTTGATCATATCTTTGCAAAGTTTGGCTTGATTGTTCTGGTTTTCTGATTTGTTGTAGCTAGATAGTGGTTTATTTGCAAATTTTATTTGCTTTTATTGTGCTAACTCTTTGTGGGGCTAACAAGTTGTGCTTGTAGGTACCTCCATTTCTTGAAAAATTTTCTAAAAAAGATCACATGTCAAAGCTCCAAAGGCAAAAGGGCTACTAATTGTGTTTTGTAGGGCTTCCCAATGCCTTAAAACAAATAAGTGCTTATTTATTACTTTCCTTTTAAGTGCAGCATATACTAGTTGTTTCATTTCTTAGGCACTTAAGATCTTGTTGTAGGAATCTTTTGGTGGTAGGAGAGTATGTTCTTCACCCTTGTGGTGAAACAAAAATCTTGACCCATCTTTGGATTTTGAAAGCAAGAGGGTAATTGTACTCTTTGTTTGGTATGTTTGGGAGAAATTGTTGAGCTAGGAGATTATGCTCTTCACCCTTGAGGTGAACCAGAAATCCTAACACTCAAAAGTTAATCCACTCTTTGTTTAGCATTAGGATCCTTTAGTGGGCCTGCTCTTGAGCAATCAAGAGGAATGACCCAAGTGGGGACAAGCTTATTGACGGCCATTCCGACCCACTATAAACTCAAGGCTATCAAGGACACAAAATCTTGGTAGACGTAGTACTTGTCTTTGCTTAATGTGAGTATTTGTGGGATTATGACCATGAGGAATGTTGGGCAAGAATGCTTAAGGTACTCTTGTGGCCGTGAGGTCTGTTACTTGCCGCAAGGTAAGGAGTCCCTTTGGGGAGCAAGGGGGGTATTACAAATGGAAGCCCTTACTAAGAACCATAGGTAGAGGCCACCCTATTTGGCCGCTTAGCATCTTGGTGCAAGGATTGATCCTAGTGGACTAACCCAGATCACCCCAAGATTACTCACCATTTGTGTTCCTTTGGTTGTGTCATTGACACCTCCACGACAAAGCCAACATCTATTGTGGGCAACCACTTTGTGTGAGGTGATGGGACATCAAGAGTGGGCCAAGTTGCTAAGTATTGAGCCTTTGTCCTTCTAGGCTAGTAAGTGCTTGAAGTGTTCTCACTGTAATCTACTTGTGCAAACATTCTCGAACATACAAACATTGCGGTAGTGCTCATAGAATTTTTCATTTTGATATCACAATTGCTTGTCTTGGCAAGGTTGCTTTTTCTCTTGCACAAGTGTTTGATGACATGTTCAATCACCTACTATTTGCAAACCTTCCTGAATATTGCTGTCACTATGTTTGAAATTGACAAATTACCCATCAGATTGCAAAATTGACAAAATTACCTTCAAAAATAGAGACTTTTTACATTCACTGGTCAAGAGTCGTGCGACACTAAAAACTAATCACAAACTGTTTCAAGTTTTATCATGTGATATTTCGCTGTTGATTTTTCATCGCCCTGCTTGCCTAGATTCTATCGCACAGGCTACCTAGAAAGTATCACCCAACCTATGTCAAAAGTATCGCCTGGTAAAAAAATTTCACCCCAGTATCCTACAAACTATCACCCAGAATCCTTTTGTTGTCTCACTGCTACCGAATTTGAAATTTAGTTTGTTGAGTGTCTTTTCCTATTCTTACTTGACCCTGGTCTATTATCTGCATGTTTAAGTTTGTTCTAGATTGAGAAAATGAGTTAAAACTATTGGATTTGAGTTTCCCAAATGCTACTTTTGATCACTTGTCACATTATGATTACCTCTCTAACTACTTGCTAATTGAGCTTCTTGCTCATATCTCAACTTGAGTTAATTGATTGCTGTAAGTTCTTGAGCACTTTTGACCAACCATGTTTATTATTCTATCTTGACAAGTGATCTTCTTTGGCTTTGCTTATCTCAATATCTGAAAAACTTTATCTCATTTTATTAGTCAACCAACATTCCTTTTTCATGCCAATTTCAACTCGGTCTCAATTCGAGCAAGGGAGTCACCCTCCATTCAACTATACACAGTTACCCTCACCCACAAGATGCTCATGAGTGCTAGTTAGCAATGATAGTTCCAATCCTAACCAATCTAAGGATTCTAAAGTCACCCCATGGTACAAAGGGGGCTTCCTCTTTTCCACATTCAAGACCTCCAAAAGCACAGATAGTGTCTCACTCACTCTGACTGAACAAGAAAAGTTCCACCATTTGCAAGAACATTTTGAGCATAAGGACAACCAAGCATGTTTAGACAAAATGGATGCTACTAGGTGCATGGCTATGAACGGAATGTCTCAAGAACAACCTAAGATTAGTGGTTACGAATATAGACCCCCTCCTTTTGGTACTATGGGAAACTATGGCAACAACACACCACCAAGATCTCCTCCAAGATGGACTTTTTCTGCTCCTTCTTCACCTCCTAGACCTCCTCCCTCTCAGCATGAGGAAGAAGCCAATGATGAGGTTTCTAGTGAAGATCTTATGAGATTTGAACAAGATGAAGCCTCCCAACATATGATGCTTAAAATTTTAGAGTGAAATAGAGATCAATACTTTCAATACATGACTTATAGGGGATACAAGCTTCCTCTTGGCTATGATGTGTGCCAAATCATTCAAGAAAGAGTACCAACTAAATTGGAAGTCCTTAGAGATGAATTGAAATGAACAAATCAATGTCTTGCTCAACTTGCAATAGAAAAGGAACCTCCAAAGGTTTCTTTCGTAGAATCTATTTGTGCTCTTCCTTTTGATAGGAGTCTATACATGGTCCCATTTCCTAGGGATATTGAGGTTCCCAAATACAACAAGTATGATGGAAATAGTGACCCCTGTGACCATGTGCATCACTTTTATGCTCTTAGCCTAGACTTCCTTCATGAAGACACATTTCTTATATGATTGTTCCCTAGAAGTTTAAGAGGACAAGCTCTAGAATGGTTTGCAAAGTTGACACCACCTCTTAAAACTTTTGATGAGTTGGCTAGGTGCTTCACCTAGCATTATTCATACAACATCCAATAGCCTATCACCATGATAGATCTTAGTGCTCTAAAGAAAAATAAAGGTGAGCCATTTTCCACTTACAATGTTGGAGGTCATTGTATTCTCGATATCCTCGATAGCTACCCGAACGGGAAAAGATTGACATTTTCGTCAACACTCTTGTGCTAGAACTGTATTATGATCTAAGGAAAAAATTGTTCTCCTCTTTCAATGACATGGTTGAAAGTGCATATTGGATTGAAGATGTGACCATAAGAAAGGGGGATATTGTTATTAATAAAGATACTAGGGGCAATGGCAAGGACAAAAGAAAACCTTGGAATAAAAACAAGTATGTTGTTAATGATGGTGTTGTGGATGTCCCAAAAGCCAAAAATCCTACTTTCAACCTCTCTAATTCTATATACATAGAAAAACAATAAGAGGCTACCAACACTCACAGTGCTCCTAAGCCTCAGCATGCAGACAAGCCAAAGAAGCAATACCACCAACGGGTCTACACCAAGTTGGCCGAACCATACGATGTGATTCTTAAGACTTTAGTTGCCAACAAGTATCTTATGCTTCCTAACAATTCTTGTCCCTATGATCCACCAGTTAAGCCTGATTAGTGGAGAGAAGATCATTTTTGCCATTATCACAGGAATAAGGGACATAAGATAGACAATTGTTTTAAGCTTAAAGACACCATTCAAGATCTTATTGATGGAGGCACAGTTCTCATAGATGGCTTAGTTAAAAATTTTGATCACAAATCTTTCAAGACTCCTCTACCTAAGTATGAGAAAGAAGAATCCTCTCAAGAAAATAAGAAGAATCATGATGCAAAGATCAACTATACATATACTCCTGATTCACCTATGATCTGTTGGTGTTCTTTTTCCCCAAAGGTCAGCTTGGCACTAGGATTGACAAGGCTAGTGTCACATTCACTCAACACTCCAAATCTGATAGGAAAAAGAGCCAACTAACAAGGATCAAAGAGAGATCCTTCTACACTTTGAGCTCCACATCACTCAGGCAAGTGTACCTCATCTGCACACTTATACAGCTTGTGTCACACTACAAGCCTGTAGGTCACTAACTGTGGAATGGTTCTCAAACTCCTATAGGTGTCCAACACCTCAAATGAAACCAATATCTCATGCAATAGCCCAACTTGCATGGAGTGAGTATGAAAACTAGAGACCTAACCTATCAACAAGAAAGGGAAAAGGTGGGACTGAATGGAAATGATTTTAAAATGATTGAAAGGACCACTGAGATGCCCTAAGTCTCTGATAGACTAGTGCCTTATCCAATGGGCCATAGAGTCAAATACAATATTGCAAGGGACAGCTATGATACAAGAAAACTATGTTCAATGTGTTGATGCCTGACATCAATCACACACCATGACCAAACCTCAACTTAACACCCACCTGTGCATTCAAGCATGCTATTATCCATCAAAAGATTTTGACCCTCCCCTTAGAAGAGACCTATGAAAGGACAATACATTAACCAGCATCCACTGGAAGACAAGCATGACCTATCCTTGATATTTCAGCTCATACATGCATAAACACTAACCCTGAACCAGTTATCTCTACGAAGATAACTCCACTTGCAAACACGTAGGCAATGCAAATAGACAAATCAAACACCCTTGATGTATGATTAATGCATTCAAAATTCAAATGGAGATAGCTTGATGACAGTAAGAATAAATTGAGTCCTCATACATAAGACAAATCTGCTACAACATGCATTGTATTCTCTGAACCAACAATGGAAACAAAACACCTTATATGTAGAGAAAAGGGGAAATCTACAGAACAGAACCTTTCATGGAACCAGAAAGGAACTCTAAGCTGGAACCCTGAACAAGTCAAAAATTCAACCCTTTATACCACTAGCTTCCATGGGAACCCAAAATGGGTTGCAACAAGCTACAGACAGCTAGGGCATAGCCTTCACCAACCAAGTCAAGAAATAGCCAGAAAACCATAAATTTTGGGTACCTCCTACCGCTGTAAATCCAAATTTGAAAATAAACAATCACTTGCATTTCGTAGGCTTTCAGTTTCTTGACCGTTTGCCCTTAGTCGTGCAACCACGTAGTCACAACTCACCGCCACAGGAAATGAGCTCCAATTTTATGCTTGGTTGCATGATCGCATAACCCAAAAATGGGTTATGTGAACATGCGACAACCATTTCATTTTTTCTCTTGCATAACCACTAACACCAGACCGTTGCCACAAAAGGGCATGTCCCATGTTCGCAAGCCAAAAAACTGGCTCACGCGAACATGCAACAAGCCGCAAACATGCTCCCCGTCAGCCGTCAAATCACCGCTAAAAAAATCTTGACCTAGGCCCGTGTTCAAATGCACCATCCTACCAGCTCGGACCAACCGAAAACCACCATGACACCACTTGCCACTAAGTGCACCAAACAGCCACAAATGGGCCCCAGCATACGTGGCATCCTATCGCATGATCGCATAACCCAAAAATGGGCTATGCAAACATGCAATAGCCCATGAACCCTAACCGCCACCGCAACCATCACCACATGGAGTGACAAAAAATGCAAGTCACATGATTGCATAGCCTTGCAAAAGGCTATGCAAACATGCGACTAACTGCCAACAAACCACCGCCGCTACCTACCACCACACGAAGATAACACCACCACTCGCCGACCAATAGAACATCGCCACCACATCTGAAAGATGCCCCATCACCTACTACTAGGCCCTAGGGACACATGGCAAGCAGTCACATGATCACATAGCCAAAAACTGGGCTATGCGATCATGCAACCACCAATCGTAGGCTACCACATCACCACCTTGGACCACCAAACAGCAACCACCATCAAGCCCCATGTGCAAGGAAGGAGCCAGTCGCATGGTCACATGTCAAAAAACTTTGACATGTGATCATGCGACAACCAATAGAAACAAGCGCCTGCACCTCCCCTCTGACATCGGGCCCACCTCGTCGCACTTGCGCAATTAAGGAGAGTCGACAGAAAAGAAGACATGCAAGGTCGAAAACACACAGGGTTTTTGGTGAAAGACTGAAAACACACATAATTTTCAACAGACCGAAAGATAGCAGGGAAGCTGAAAACATCACGGGTTTTCAAAAACACTATGGGTTTTCGACACTCTGGCAGATTTTGATAATATTTCCAATAGACTTTGAAATTCAAATAACTTTCTGGGCTTTACGATTTAGGAGATGCAGTTTGGACTGAAGCAAGGTGACAACAATAAAGAGCATAAGGCAGGACATTTGACAAACACTTGCAGGGGAGAGGCCAATTTCATGAGACTTTGCAATGATAGAAAAAAGGCCTAACATGATCAACATGATAGAGCCTGTTGAGAGTGTTCTTATGGTGAGATCTCGAGATGATAATAACACCAATCATGGTATGCCAAAGTTGGTCTTGCAAACACTGAATGGTTCATCTTCCCAAAGTGAGACATTAAATGTTGTTACTAGGGGGAAAGCCAAAATTATCCTTAAAACCATGCATGATCCCAAAAAAGCTTCTTCTTCCAAACAAGTGGTTCCTTTAGTCTTGTCTAGCTATGACCTTGTGCACCAATTACAACAGACACTCACTCAGATATACATTTTTGAGTTGCTTGAGCTATCCCCTTTGCACAAAGAGATCCTTGAGAAATCTCTTCATACAACAAATGTTCCCAATGATATTGATCCAAATCGATTCTAGGCTATGGTCAACCACATCACATCTCCCCACTACCTATCCTTTTCTACAGAAGATGACACATCTCTTAGTCACCCTCATAATCTAGCTTTACACATTGAAGTCCTAGTCTACCATACCCGAGTCTGTCGAGTCCTCATAGACAATGATGTTGGGTAGAATATTGTTTCTTTCCATGTGGTGCAATAGTTGGGATTGTCTGAATTGGCCATAGATCCTAGGTGAAAGATTACCATAAAAGCATATGATGAAGAGGAAAGATCTTCCAAAGGTCTTGTTGTGCTGCCTATCCAAGTGCGTCCTGTCATGAAAGATATTGTTTTCCAAGTGTTGGACATCCCACTCACATATAACATTCTTCTGGGTCAACCTTGGATCCATGAAATGCAAGCTATCCCTTCCACCTATCATCAGTGTGTCAAGTTTCCACACAATGGAACTGAGATTGTGATTCATGGGGACAATGCTATCACTCTCAATACTCTAACTTCTACTGAGATGTTTATTCCTCACAACAAACCTTCTCATGATCATAATGCATCCCTTGTTGTTGTTGAGCAAAAATTAAAGATGATGAGTATTGGTATGGGGGAATATACATTGGACTCTATTACTGCTATGCCTACTTCTCCTAAGTCCTATGGTAGACCTTCAGACAAGACAAAGCCTTCTGCTTCTTCCATGATAGTTTTTGGTACATTTGTTTAATCATATGTACCCTTAGAGGCTGAAAAAGAAGAACAAGCTATTAGGGAGTGGATTTATAGAGAAGAAGAAGACAGTATGATAGTTGCTACTCCCATTTCTCCTCAACGCTATGGTAAAGGCTATAAATTTTTGCAACAAATGGGCTATCAAGGTCATGGACCTTTAAATAACAATGGGCACGCTCTAGTTGAACCTTTGAGTCATACTGATGGCAACCTTCTAAAGATACCACAGGTCTAGGATATGGTGTTGACAATGACATCCCCGAATGTTCTAGAAATACACCCATGCTTAGTGACTTAGATACAGACATCAAGGAATCACCACTATGCACTATGGCCCAAATGGAAGACTGTCTTCCTTCTACTTCACTTCTTTGGGGAGGAGAATGCATGCCTACTGATGATATAGCCGAAGCTTCCACATCTAGAAATTTTGTGCCTAATGAGTCGTTGAGCTTTGATAGACAGTGTAGAAATATTGCACGGTTGATGGAAAGAGGAGATCTCACACATAAAGACATGATTATCTCTATTTCTAGGCATCCTAAGCCTTCTTGGTGCAAACATCCTAGCAGAAGTTCCACAACTGATTCAAATGAGTATGAACGGGACACTCTTTGAGATGGATCTTCCACAGTAGATATGGACATTGATGTGATTCATACCTATAGTGACCAACCCATCATAGTTGATGAGTCTTGCATAGGGTTTGATGAGTTTAATCCACATATTTCTTTAATGGACCATGCTGGTCCTTCCATGACAAATTTAGATCTTGATACTTTTGGGGCCTACCCTATAGGCTCAACTTCTCTCATCACAAAAGATGATATCCCCCACATCAATAACCTTGAACCTATCATTTCTCTTTCCCTCATACACTCAGATCTCATAGATTGGTCTACCCAAGATCAAAGACCTATATTGGCTTCCTTTCAAAATGACTATGAGATTGCCTACTACCTCAATGTCATTGAACTTGTTACTTCTTCCACCAGTGAACTAGCAACAAACATGACTGAATCATATATCAAGTACCTCAGTCATAAAATTAAAAGAAAAAAGCAATGGTTGGATGGTGAAAACCACATTGTGGCAGTATCCAAGCCTCAAAATAGTAAAAATGAAGATGTATCTAATGGTGAAAACCTCACTGAGGTGCCCGAGGATGAGGTACTTGGTAGTCTGCCAAGTTATTTTCAAGAAAGGTCTTCAATTCTAATAGAACCTACACAGCCCATCAACTTGGGGATAGAAGAATCTCCTAAAATCATACATGTGGCTCAGTCCCTCTCAACAAAAGAAAAAGAACAATTCGCTACATTCTTTCAAGAGAAAAAGATCAATTTTGCATGGACATACTCAGACATGCTGGGTTTAGATACTGAGCTTATTATGCATCATCTCTCTATTGCTCCAGAGGTAAAACTTGTCAAACAAAAACTAAGAAAGATGCATCCCCATGTGGCATTACTGGTTAAGGCTAAACTTGAGAAGCTCCTAAAAGCCAATTTCATCAGAGCTATTGACTACACTGAGTGGATTTCTAACATTGTCCCTGTTTCCAAACATGACAAGTCCATTCATGTATGCACTGATTTCTGAGACCTAAATAAAGCATGTCCTAAGGATGATTTTCCACTTCCAAACATCGACATGATAGTGGACATGATGGTGGGCTATGAAATGTACTCCCTTATGGATGGTTTCTCCAGATATAACCAGATTAAGATCGCCCCTAAGGACCAAGAGAAGACAGCCTTCACATGTGCATGGGGTACCTTTTGCTAGAATGCCATGCTGTTAGGGCTTTAAAATGCTAGTGCAACCTATCAAAGATCCATGACTACCATCTTTCATGATATGATGCAAAAAAACATGGAGGACTATGTTGATGACATGCTTGCCAAATCAAAACAAAGAAGCACTCATTTGTCTGATTTGAGTTTGATATTAGACTGCATGGAATGATTTCAACTCAGATTAAATCCTAAGAAATGTGCTTTTGGTGTCACTTCTGAGAAACTGCTAGGATACATAATATCAGCAAAAGGAATAGAAGTAGACCCAGAAAAAGTGCAAGCTGTCATGGAGATGCCACCTCCTCGTAACATCAAACAATTAAGGAGTCTTCAAGGCTGTCTCCAATCTATCAAGTGGTTCATTTCTCAGCTAGCTGACAGAGCTCAACCATTCAATCAGAATTTTCATAAGGGAGCTACTTGTATTTGGAATGAGGAGTTTCAAAAGAACCTAGACCAACTCAAGGATTACCTAGCACAACCTCCTATTCTTATGCCACCTATCCAAGGGAAACCCTTGATATTATACATTTTTGCTACAGCAAATTCCTTAGGGGCTCTCCTTGAACAACATGATGATAAGGGAAAAGAATGAGCTATCTATTATATTAGTCGCACTCTGGTTGCTTATGAAATCAATTACACCAGTATTGAAAACACTTGCTTAGTTGTGGTGTTTGCATCTCAAAAACTTAGACATTACATGCTTTCACATACTACACAGGTGGTTGCTAAAATTGATCCTTTAAAATATCTCCTACGTAAAGCTGCGCTTACTGGACACCTTGCCAAGTGGATGTTGATTCTTTCAGAATTTGACATTCAGTATATTGAGAGAAAAGCTATTAAAGGGAAAGAAATTGTGGATCAATTGGCTGAGTTTCCCATGATTGATAATGCTCCTCTTTAGATAGATTTCCCAGATGCCTCAATCATGACTATAATAGGGCATACATGGAAAATGTTTTTTGATGGTTCTCATACATAGAATGGTGTTGGTGCTGGAATCCTATTTGTTACCCCTCATGGATACACCATTCATAAATACTATAAACTTCTCTTTCCATGCACCAATAACATATTGAATATGAAGCCTTGCTGAATGGCGTTAAGCTTGCCATTGAATGGAGGATTTCTGAGTTGCATATTTTTGGAGATTCTCAACTTGTCATAAACCAAGTAAATGATGATTACCAAACCAACGATGACAAGTTGATTCCCTACAAGAGGATGATAGACTCACTCAAGAATTATTTTACATATGTCACATTCCAACAAATTCCTAGAGCTAAGGACAAGGCTGTTGATGCCATGGCTACTTTGGCATCCATTCTACAACTAGAAGAGCATGAATCATGCTTTGAGTTCCTGGTGGAAGAATTTTGCTACCATACCTATAATTCCCCTACTGACCATGTCATTTACACTATGGTCGGTCATGACTCCTCCTGCTATGCCACCATCATTTCCTATCTCCACGATCAAGTTATCTCTAAAAATCTAATGCGCAATGAAAAGTTCCAGCTCATCCATAATGCCTCACACTTTACCCTTGTCTCTAGTGACTTGTATAGGAAGAGTCTAGATGGAACTCTCCTTAGGTTTCTAGAAATAGAGGAGTTAGAAAAGGCGCTAGCTGAAGTTCATGATGGCATATGTGGGTCACACTCTAATGGTCTTTCACTTGCTCAAAAATTGCTTAGGGCTGGTTACTATTGGCCTACTATGCAAACTGATGTTGTTCGATATGCCAAGTCCTGCAAAAAATGTCAACTACATGGGAATCTCATTCATGCTCCTAGATGTGAGCTCATTCCCTCTATTACTTACTGGCCATTTTAGCAATGGGCCTTTGACTTGGTAGGCAAGATTTGTCCTAGTTCTTCAAGTGGGCATAAGTTCATCATTATAGCTACTGAATATTTCACCAAATGGGTTGAAGTTGTCCCACTATCTGCAGCTACTGGCAAACATGTTGCCCTATTTATTTTGAATCACATCATTTTCCGCTATGGTATTCCTTCCTCCATAGTCATGGATAATGGAGGTCAATTTAAGAACAAAGACCTAAAACACTTGTGCAAAAAGTTCAAAATCAAACAACATTGGTCTTCTATTTACTACCCTCAAGGGAATGGCCAAGCTGAGGCCTCAAACAAAACATTGCTAAAAATTCTCCACAGAATAGTGCACAAATCAGGCAAGGATTGGCATCTGTAGATCAATCCTGTGCTATGGGCTTATAGAACTTCTATCTGCACTCCTACAGGTGCAACACCTTTTTCCTTGGTCTATGTTTTTGAGGTTGTCTTACCATTAAAGGTTGAAATACCTTCACTAAGAGTCTCTCTCCATGGTTTGATTATCGATGAAGACCAAAGGGCCATG
This sequence comes from Chamaecyparis obtusa, assembly GCA_027943335.1. Taxonomy (NCBI): domain Eukaryota; kingdom Viridiplantae; phylum Streptophyta; class Pinopsida; order Cupressales; family Cupressaceae; genus Chamaecyparis; species Chamaecyparis obtusa. The sequence continues at coordinate 194,835 of BSBK01000179.1, read as the reverse complement.
AGAGTGCATGATCTTACAACATTGGAAGAACATTGCAAGGCTACTTTTGATCACATGTGCACTTATCAGAAGAGAATGTCTACTACCTACAACAAGAAAGTTCATCCTAGAGAGTTTCAAGTGGGTGAACTAGTTCTCAGAGAAAATCCCAAAAATCAGCAGAATAGGGAGTAGAAAGGAAAGTTTGAGCCAAATTGGTTAGGACCTTACATTATCACAATGGAATTTGGGTCTGAAGCCTATTAGCTATCTACACCTGAGGGAGAAGAGCTTACTAAGCCTATCAATGTTCTACATCTAAAAAATTTCTATGCCTAAGGTTCTTGCGCTCTTTTGTACATACTTTATTGATCCTGAATATTCATATATGATGCTAAAAAAATCCTAAAAAGCATAAAAAGTACTGAAAAAAATGAGCATCCTAGTGAAAACCTAGCAATAGGCACTTTGATGTCTCACCAAAAAAATTTAAAAATGCAAAAAATTCAAAAAAATAGAAAAAAGTGCCTTGGTGAAAACCTGGAAACAGGTGCCTTGGTAGCAAAAATACAAAAAATTGAAAAAAAAGTCCTGAAAAAATCTATCAAGTGGTGAAAACCTAGAAACAAGCACTAATTGAAACCCTTGCACCTATGTCTATCAGTCTTGCATGGCACTCATTCGCTCCACTTCTTGCTTTGCTTCTCCTAGCCTAGAATTGACTCTTGTCTTAGTCTAAGGGGCACATGTTGTTTTAGCTTATCTTGGGTCTCTTTCTACGTCGGGGTTTCTCAGGCCACTTGGTTTGAATAGTGTTTCTCAACACTCCCCAAACTATGTTTTTCAACACTACCCTAGCTTCAAGTGTGTTTCAACACTTATCATATGTTTACCCGCAGTCTAGCATGATACGATATTTCCACTGGTAGAGGTGATACTCAAAGATTGACTCTATGACCTACACACACACACTTAAACCACTTAACTTGTTGAGACTCATTTGATTTTATTTCTTTGTGTGTTGTTTATGATGCTTTCTTTACTGAGTGTTCTTCCCCTAATGATTTTTGATGATGCATAGCTAGAAGACTGGGGGCATGAGGACATGTTTTATTTCTTTCTCTACTTGTGGATATATTTTGTTGGTCTTAACTGTCATTTGCATTTATGTTTGTTCTACTTGACATTAGGGATTACAAGGTATTGTCCTTGACTGTGTTCGTGAGTGCGTGCTTATAGACATCTTGAATTTCTTGTGTCTCGATACAAGCATAATCTTGCCATATTAAACTTAGGGAATCTCACTGCACTAGTCATCTTGACCTATATGTCTTTGGTGCCTAGGTGGGATTCCCACATTTTATTTGATATAGATCATATTCATATACCCATAGTTATACTAGTATGTATTATATGATCTTATGACGCTACCAATAACACTTGATAATGAATATTAGAGACTAATAGCTTCGTGACCTTGCAAGTAAACTACCCTTTCATAGTAGCTTGCATTTTTAGGTTCATGTTAGTTTTGCATCTTGCACTTGGAAAGAGCTCCCCTTTTATCTTTCAAGGACCTGTCGGTCAACTGCGCTCACCTTTTCTTTTCTCAATCATGTCTTTTTCTCCTTGTCTTTCACATCACATCCTTTTCCTATCATCACAAGGGGTTAATCTTATCATCATATCTATATCATCAAAGAGATCATTTTCAGAAATATGAGTCTATATCATAAACATGAGAACTAAACATACATCTATGAGAGAGATTATACATGAGCATATATATCATACATTTTGAGTAATATCACAAGAAAATATAAAAACTGAAACATCCATCACAAGTGGGACAAATACACAAGCTATATTGCAAATCTAGTAATCTCATATATATATATATATATATATGAAAATGTCATGATACAATGTGGGATACAAAAATCTGGATCAAGTCCCAAGATATGTCTCTCTACATCTATCTAGCCTAAACCTAGGACTCGCTAGCCCCATCATGTGGAGATGGTGGTGGAGGAGGTGGTGCTGCCGCTATAGCTAGTACCATGTTGGATCTCCCAACTATCACAGAGTAGGGTAGTGCTCTTTGACCCTCTGGTATCCCCTGTATATAGAGCCCATGATAGTATGCAGCTCATGATGCCTCTCTCCGTGACTTTACAGTGGCAATCTGTATAGCCCTATCCTGTCACTCAAGCTCAGCTCTCAGATCAGTCAGCTACTGCTCTCTGATAGCTATGGTGATCCTTAACTACTACATCTCCACCTCTAGAGCTTGGATCCTAGCTCTCAGATCCCCTCCCCCTATAGGTTGCTCCTGCTTTGCATCCACCCTACAACGAACAACTCTCACTACATCATCCTCTTCAAGGCTCACTGACCTATGTCTCCATGCCTGCCATCAGCCACCTGACCTAGAACCCTCTCCTCTCTCTCCACCTCTCCCTCCCCCATCATCCCCATCATCTCCATCTCCACCCTGTGCATGTGGGTCTACATCTAGCATAGTAAACCTGGGGAAAGGACATCTCTGTTGCTCTGCCCTATAGGCTACATCTGCACCTACATCTATTGTCTCTGTGAGGTAGTCCCATGGCTCCTTCTATATCCCAACAATCTCCTGTACTACCTACTGGTAGTCTAGCATCGACAGCCATCCATGCCCCTCCTCGTCTCAAGACCTAGCATAGGTGGTGGTCTTTATGGATACCCTCTGTTGTCGACCAAACTGTCTCCAGAAGTGAGTGATGAAAAATCTCTCCATAACCTTAGCATGGTGGCCTACCAGTGGTTGGCTGCATAGCATATACCCCAGCTCGTGATCTCTGTCGATCCACTACTCGCAAGCCCTGTACGGCCTCCACTCAAAAGTGGTCAACTTATCAAAGAGTCTCTTGTAAAATGTCAAGTTGCCGCTATGAGCATATGATATGAATCCCATATATCTAAAAATGTAGGGGCACCTCTACTCCCTCAGCTATACATGTGGGCGCACTATGGCAATGTGCTCCCACACCCATATCTGAGCCAGAATGGCTCCACATGCCCATGTCCTATCGTCTATGTACACAATCTCATGGAGCTCATGATACATATTGGCCAATATGAATGGGCCCCATACTAACCACCATGGATGTGCAACCAGATCCACCACTAACCTAACCCATCCTAGTGGAAACCCCTTCTGACTCCTGTCAGTGATAAGGGCCTATGCAACAATAGAATAAACAATGCAAGGCACTAGGAAGTCCCTGCCATACTCCTCCATTAGCCACTCCCAGCTAAGGTGTCTGTCAATAATGGTAACATCCTGGAACAAGTCTTGGATGGCCTGCCATCCTTTAGTGGGATCCTAATCATAATATACCTATGCTAATAGAAAATTATGTCAGTTTCTTATCATATGGAAACTTTACATCTCTAAATATTTAGAAACATGATTATACTCACTGGATCTCCATGACTCGGCACTCGCAAGATCTGATAGACATCCTCTAAGGTGATGGTCGCCTCTCTAGTAGGTAGATGGAAGGTGTTGTGCTCATTGTGCCACCTCTCAGCTAGAGTAGTCAACAACCCATGATTTGCCTGAATATGGGGCATATCAAGGAGGAACCCAAAACCCATGCTAGCTAGATCATCCTTCCCGGGATCATCTAGATCCCAGACGTACCGTAACCTAGTTGTTTTTGAAAACTTACTACGACACCATACTAAGGAGGCCAATTGTGCAACCAACCATGCTTGAATCGATGATGGTGAACCAAAACTGCTGCTTGTTGGGCCATTTTCTCTCTTTGAGCTCTTAAGATTCTCAAAATCACAAAAGACAAATGAATTTGAAAATGACTTTTTACCCCTTATATAGCATTTTGACTTTTTGACCAATTTTCAAAACATCTCAGAATTTTGCAAAAATTGCACCCCTATCTAATTTCGACATCCTGGATCCATTTTCAGGATTGAAATCAAAATCTAAGTTCATCTTGATAGTCAAAATCACATTTTAAAATTTTCCTTTCTTCTACATAGTTGGCTGACCATTTGAGGCCTGATCCTTTGATCTTTGTTGGGGCATCTTCATTTCTTCATCTCCATCTCTTTCAACCTTCTAGTCTTTTCATTCATTTTCATTCACCTCATCTCTATGAGGTTTGACTCCATCCTAATCCCATATCATTCTCAGTCAAACCTAGTCAAACTGGGGCATGTCTTCACTACTTGATGGTTATCCTATCATTCTTCATCTCTTTGATTATGATTTCTAGTGATTTGATCATGTTGCTCTTGCTTCTGCCTTCCCTCTACCTAATTTTGATTTCAATCCTGAGGGGGCAGACACATCATATCCTATTGGTTATTCTCCAAAGCATATGCTTGACCATTCCATTTTCTTTGATCGATCTATCTTTGCGCTTGACATGTTCATTCTCATCTCGAGTCCTAATACTGTCCATCTCTTTCCCAAGTGTTTAGTACTATCACTACCAGGCTGACCATGCATGATTTTCTATCTCTCTACACTTCATTCTTTAGAGTCAGATCTCTATCTACTTGCCTTCTTGGCTGATCTATTCTTTGACATAATGTGTTCTCAGATCAATCACACATTACTCAAAGAGGGGCAAATGTAATCACCTAAAAATGGTCACCTAGACTATTAGCCCCTTTTGCTAAATCATCAATTGTTTATTCTTGATCAAATCCTAGTTCTATCATTTATTCGATTATTTTCTATGGGCTAACCATCTTATCCTAAGTCTTTATTTAATTAAAAGGAGTTTCATCCTCTTTTATTAAATAAAAAGCCCCCACTTTTTCCTTTATCCTAAGTTGCACAAATAAAGCATTATTCTTATTTTATAAAAAGGGAAAAAGCACTTTTTGTCTGATATGGACACAAAATTCAACTCTTATTTTCTCATTGGAGGATACTTGTGCACATGGATTGCTCCTCTTTCAAGCTCCACTCTTGATTAAATCTTTTGCCTCTTAATCTCCATGGTCCATTCTTTCTCATTTCTTATAAAAAGAGAGCTCTCTTCTCATTTTAGGATCCATCTTTTGAATACTAACCTTATGTTGCAGGATTGCTTGGAGCCTTTGGAGCCTTTTTGAAGACATTCTTACATCCATCTTTCATTGTCTTGCATCATAGCTTCATATTTATGATTTCCTAGATTAGCTTCATTTCTATGCTCTAGATTAGCTCACATAGATTAATTAGCTTGGATTGTAACACTTGTATCTTTCTTTTCATAGCTTAGCTTGCATTCTCATTTCTAGCATAGTTGCATTTCATTCTCATATTGATTCTTGAGGATATTGGCATTCTTTCCCTTGTCTCCATTGAATCTCCCATTGTATGGTTTACTAGCAAGGTCATAGGCTTAATATGCTCTAGCTGAGAGCACTCTTAATATCCTTGCACTCCATGCCTAGGGAGCTCTAGGTCATTTTTCAAGGTTTCCCATTCATGGATTCCTTTGGAAGTAAAGACTTAGAGAAGTGCACATTCTAGTGTGTACAGGTAGTAGTGTGACCAATCATCCAACGAGGGGAAAACATGTATGGTAACTCATCATCATCCTCTCTCCAACACTCGCAACCCCTATATGGTCTCCATAAAACCTGATTGAGATCATCTATTTGTCACCACCAGTAATCTAGATGACCCAAATGATGATGCACAACCATACCAGTGTATAGAAAAGCATATGGATAACCACGAGGCTGAACCCTGTTAGAAATGGGCCTAGTGATGGGAAGATGCTCCCATATCCACAACTGAAGAATCACTGCACCAGCTGACAAGGATGGACTCTCTCAATAGACTACCTCATGCAAATCATGATAGAGTTGTGCAAGGATGCATGACCCCCAATCGGAGTATTGAGGATGAGCAAGCAAATCCTCCATAATCCTACCCCATCTGATGGAAAAACCATGACCTCGTCAGTTGGGAAGAAGCAAACCACCAATCAATGCACCAAGTACTACTGGCAATGTAGGAAAGGAAGCAAACTGAGGCTAGGCGATAGTATCATCATCAATAGAGTTGTCCCTAAACACTCATTGGTAGACTGTAGAATCATATATGGAATCACAATACACTACCTCTCCTCTGCATGGGATACGTAGTAATCTATACATGTCCTAAGGCGTGATAGTCATCTCTCCATAGGGAAAATGAAATGTATTATGGTCGGAGTGCCATCGCTCCGCCACTACAGTCAATAAACCATGGTTCACCTGGAACCGTGGGAGGTCAAGAAGGAACCTCAAACCACACAACTTGATCACATGAAACTCAGCATCTATAAGAATTTGGCCCAAATCAATGACCCAAGAAGCAACTATCAGGATGTAGAGAGTAGGAAAGTGTGCCTATTGGCAAAGAAAAGGAATCATATCAGTATACCATATCAAGGAATTATCTCAAGTCAATCAATTCTATCAAAAGTATCAAGCAATCACACCAAGTACCATTTGTTTGTGTCTCTATGTCCTAAGAACAAAGCGACAGTATCAAATCATATCAGTTTTCACACTGATTGATTTATCCTATCAATATCCTATCCTAATCAGATTGACAAATCACATTTGTTGGTAACACTATCCTAATATCCTAATCCATTTTTTTGTTTTAACGCAACAAACCTAATCTCATCATTTGACTCGAGCATCGAAAGTTATCAAATTTTTCATCAGACATAATCAAGTACAAGTGTGAAAATTTTTCAAAAGTCTGCAGGCATGATTTTACTCATCCCAGGCGACTTTCCTCTTAAGCGATAGCAAAAACTTGTTACATGACATTTTGCAGGTTCTACACGATAGTTCTCATTGCATGTGATAGTGAATCATGCTAGGTGACAATGAAATGTGGCCTAGGTGACAGTAAATTGTTACAGTTTCACACGCGGTAAAATATATGAAAGTGGGCATTTTTGACCTAGCTCTATGCATGAATATCCTATTCGTAGGTGAGGATGAAAGTTTCTTAAGCGACATTAAACTATACGTATGCATGAGAGAAAAGCGCGGATGCGACAGTAAAAGGGTCTAGGCGATAGTAAACTTTTCCTAGGCGTGATTTTGCATATTAAAGGCAATGATGAAACAGGAAATTGCAATAAATGCTAATAAATGTGCAATAAATGCAAATAAGGAGTTCAAAATAACTTACTAGAGGTCCAAAGTTAGGTGGCCTCATGTATCACTGACACATCTCGAATCGATGCTCTCGAATAGGGACAACCATCTCGAAATTCACCATAGGATCAGAGCAAAATCACCAAAGACAAAAGTAAAAATGAATAGTAAAACAAGGTTTTCAACCTATTTAAGCTATTTTGACCTAATTTTGGAGGTGAAAATTGGCTTCGACCTATATATGGACCTATCAAATCAACCGGGGCATCCTTGAATCATAGTATATCATCAATTTTTTTCAAAAATGAAAACATATTGGATCAATTAATCCAACATCATCAAATTTTACAAATCAAGCAATCAATATGTTTTATTTCTGAGGGGGCATCAGAGTATCAAATCAAACATCATTGGAATCAGTGGGGCATCAAAAAAATTTGTATCATTCTATCAGCAGCAATCATATCATATCAAAGGTAGCAATCAATATCGTATCAGAGGCATATCAGTGAATCAGCAATCAGGACCTAAAAGCGATCAGGACTCAAAAGAATCTTTGAATCAATGTTCTTCGCACATTAATTCAAAGAGGGGCATTTGTAGACATGAAAAAATGGACAAGTGCTTTTAAATCAATAAAATGGCTCAAAATAATCAAAATGCACTAATTCGATCAAAAAGGGATCAAATTAATTAAAATGGACATAATTAAATCAAGTTGGACAAAATCAATTAAAAGCAAAGGAAAAATCAAATAAGGATGTTAAATAATTAAATCAAGGCTTAAAGGGGTGAAAAACACTACATAATTAATTTTAATCAATTAGTTGTATAGTTGTTTAAATCAAAAATCAAAATGAACCTATTACCCTTACATGGCTAAATTTAATTAATTAATTGAATTAATAATTCCTAATATCTTTCAACAAAATTGAGCAACCAATGAAAATTGAGGACAAAAAGGCACAAATCACTCAAAAATGATGAATCTCAATCACTCATTTTAAAGTTTCAATCTCATCCACTCAATCTTGTTTTTTTGTCCAAAGCTTTGAGACAAACCTTTAAATTGTCCCCCCATTTATGAACAAAGCAAGGTATTTGACTCAACCAAAGGTAAATCATGATTACTTCACTCCACCCCCTACCCTTGGGAATTTACTATAAATATGAAGCATTTTGAGAGCAATGGATATCTTAGAAATTCATTTGCAAAGCATTGTTACTATAGGCAATTGAAGAGCATTCTAAGATAAATTAAGAGCATTTAGAGCATTTGCATTATGCTTTTGTCAATTTGAGCTAGAATCATCATCATAGAAGCATTATAGAAGCATAGTGTTAGATTAGGTGAAAAACTAATCTCCCAAGAACACATGCATGCATAACCCTGTCACATGGAAGAAGCAATGAACAGAAAGCAAGAAAAAAACTATGGAGGCCAAAAAGCCAGAGACATCATATGCACAATATTACAATATGATATTCTAAACTGATAAGAAATACAAAGAGGTGAATCCTTATAAGAGGAATCATGAAACCCTAAAAAGGAAATCCTAAAGAATAATGCGATGCCTAAGTCTAACTTAAGTTTAGAGTATAATAGACTAATAATTAACTAAATTAATTATTAGCTATAATATGACTACTCTAACACATAGAATAGCATACATTCTCATTTTAGAAGTGTCACTAGTGGATATTTGAGCTGAGAGCTTCACTTACCACATCTTTCTAGAGAGCCATGAGATCCTATAGATCTTAGTTTCAATTTTAAATAGATTTGCATTGTATTTACTTTAGAATTGTGGCTAATTTGATCTTAATTTCATGAAGGTGATTATCATCATCAAACACTTGCAAACCAACAAAGAATTTGATCTCACCAAACATAGACATTTCAAATTTAGTTTGCATCTCATTTGAAAAGGTTTGACATAGGGCATCTTATCCTCCAAATATGATATCATCGACAAAGATTTCAACTAACAATATCCCTTTACCTTTTTCAGTCTTCAAATACATATTACTGTTGTCATTTGTCCTTACAAATCCAATCTTTATCAAATAATTGTGCAGTCTCTCATATCATGTTGTAGGGGCTTGCTTCAGTCTATACAGTGCCTTATGTAGTTTACAAACCATATTCTTCTTGCTTGGGTCAACAAATCCTTCTAGTTGTTCAATGTATACTTCTTCTTCCAATATTCCATTTAGAATTGCATATTTGACATCTATTTGATACACTTTGAATCCTTTATATGTTGCATATGCAAGTAGAGTCCTCACTCCTTCCAATCTTGCAACTGGGGAAAATGTATCCCCATAGTCAATGCCTTCTTCCTATGCATATCCCTTACATACCAATCTAGATTTGTTCCTAGTCACTTTTCCATGTTCATTCAGCTTATTTTTTAATACCCATTTTGTTCCAATAACATTCTTGTCTTCTGGTCTCGATACTAGTGTCTAGGTTTTGTTCTTTTCTATCTTCTATATATCTTCATTCATGGCTTGTATCCAATCTTCATTCTCTAAAGAATATTTCACAGTCTTAGGCTCAAATTCACATAATAAGAATGTTTGGTCTTTCAACTTACTTCTTGTCATAACTCCAGATTCTTTATCTCCAATTATTTGTTCTGGCTTATGATGTCTTCTTACATATTGTGCCAATGTAGGTTCAAATTTCCTTTCTACTTGTTCTTGATCTTTAGGTTCATCTTTTAGATTCTCTATCTCTTCTTCTGATTGCTCAGCAACATCCTCTTGATGCTCAACATTTTCTTGTTGTGTCTCGCCAGGTTCATGTTTTTGCTCGGCATCTAGTTTAGGTACATTACTAGCCTCTCCTTCCATGAATACAAAAGATCTGTAATCTTTAGGTTCTTGCTTGCACTCAACTTCATTCTTTTCTGCTTATTCATCAACTCTAACATTTTCACTTTCCACAATTTTGTTAGTGTTAGAATTCAAACACTTATAAACTTTTACCTTAGTGGAATGTCCTACGAATATGCCTTCATCACTTTTAGCATCAAGTTTTCCATTTGTATTGTCTTTCAGTATATAACATTTGCTTCCAAAAACTTTAAAGTAATTCACATTAGGTGTATATCCATACCATAACTCAAAAGGTGTAGCATTTGTACCTTTCTTGATTTGTACTTGGTTCAAGGTATAAACAACTATACTTATAGCTTCTCTCCAGTATTTGTGTGCAACATTCTTCTCTATCATCAGTGTTCTAGCACAATCCATAATTGATTTGTTTCTTCTCTTTGGTGTACCATTTTGTGGAGGTGTCCTTGGTGCAAACATTTGTCTCTTTATTCCTCTATCATTGTAGAATATATTGAACTCATTTGATATGAACTCTCTTCCTCTATCAGATCTCAAACATTTCAAGCTTTTACCTATTTCTTTCTCAACTTTTTCCAAATACCACTTAAACAACTAAAAGGCATTAGATTTTTCTTTTTAAAACATCACAGTCATCATTCTAGAATAGACATCAACAAATAGAATGAAATACTTATCACCACAGTAGCTTTGCACACCTATAGGTCCACAAAGGTCAGTATGAACTAATTCCAAAATATTATCATAAGTATATGTCTTGCTCTTAAAACTAGACTTTATCATTTTTCCCAATTGACATTGTTTACACGTCACATTATCAAGTTTCCTCAATCTTTCCAAACCTCTAATTTTCTTCACCTTACTAATATTTACCAAATTGTCAAATTTCAGATGACACAACATCTTATTCCATAACCATACATCATCAAATTGTGCAAACAAACATGTTTCTTCAAATAGGTCTAGATAGAACAAATTCCCTCTTGTCCGTTCTCCACTTCCAATTAGTTCACTAGTGGCATCAACTATTTTAGCCTTTCTATGATGACACTCAACTCGGTAACCAGTACTATTCAACTGTGCAACACTTAGCAAATTATAATTAAGACCTTCAACCCAATAAGTATTATCACATCTGATCTTATCAGTTAATCGTATTGATCATTTTTCTTTTATGGCATATGGTACATCATTACCAAACTTAACACTTCTACCTTTGTAATGATTTAGGGTTTCAAACTTACTTTTATCACCAATCATGTGATGTGAGAAACCACTATCAATAATCCATTCATCACCTTTACTCACATATGAAATAAGTGTATTTTTCTCATCTTCATCAGAATCATCTTTCATAGCAACATAAACAACTTCTATATCACATTCATCAGATTCACTAGTTTCACTGTCAATTTCTTCTTCAGCAATATAACAAGATTTCTTACCTTTGTCTTTATAGTCTCTGCACCTTCTGTGATCTTTGTCATTTCTTTTGTCTTTATACTTGCTTTCCCTTCTTTCATCCTTGTCAGTCCTGTCGGGGCATCTTGCTAAAATATGACTGACTTCGTTACATGAAAAATAAATTATAGGAAGTTTACCTTTAAATTTTCATTTTCCTCTCAGTATCCTTCTAGCCATAAGTGCCTCAAGACCATCCAGATCATCATCAAAAGTATCACTATCATTGTCATTGTTATTGTCACTGTTCACACATATTTCTCTTCCATTTTTAGACTTATGAAGAACTATTTGAGACTTGAATGCAGATTCAATGTTGTGAATAGTGAAATTATCAAAATTAGATAGCTCAAAAGTAGTAAGCTTACGAACAAGACTTTCCAAATTTAGGACATTACTAGGATTACATCTTGATTCTTGTATTGCAGATACTCTAATAGCATAGATAGGAAGAAGGGTTCTCAACACTTTACTAATAAAATTTTCATCATCAATGTTTCCATTAGCTCCTCTAATAGCATTTACTACCTCCTTAATTCTGCCACAATATTGAGCAATATTTTCACCTTCTTGCATTTTTATTTCATCAAACTTACCTCTCAAACTTTCAGATTTGGCTCTCGGTACATTTGTGTCCCCACCATAGATAGCTGCTAGAGTGTCCCACATTTTCTTTTCATTAGTATAGTCCTTGATGTCTTCAAATTTATTATATCTTAGGGCATATGCAATCTCCAACATTTCCTGATTGTGTTCTTGATTTTCTTTCATCTCCTGGGTAGTCAAAGGTGCAACGGGTGTTACATAGTCATTTTCCACATAGTATTTCATTGAATCACCAATACTAGATAGCTACAATTTCATCAAAATCTTCCATGCAAGGAAGTTCTCCTTGTTCAGCTTTGGTACCTTCTTTTTGTACATCTTGATCATTAGCTTCAAGTACCTTTAAAAATTTTCTCTATAAGCACCAACACCTCTGATACCAATTGTTAGAATGATTTTAGAATAACTGAGAGGGGGGTGATTTAGTTATTCTCAGGTCCAGATGTACCAATTGAACTTTCTATCTCTTCAACAAACTTAGATCGAATCAACAATTCACTCGGTCTCTATAGCATATATCAATAACATAATAAAATTTGTAGTCCAATGTCCAAAAGTAATCAACTTGCAGAATATAAAACTTTCAACATCATTCACATCAAATAAAATTCACACAAGTATAACACCAAGATTTAATGTGGAAACCCAATTTGGGAAAAACCACTAGTAACATGCTACTAATTTTACTCTTCTAAAATGAGCTCTGTGAGAAGCCAACCCTATTAAAGGTTTGCAATAAACATTGTTAGGTTTGACCTTGTCAAAGGATTTAATCACTCTGTTAAAAGTGGTCTAGTTAGAGGGCTTAAGAACATTCCATTAGAATGTCACCTTCATTAAAGAGTTTACAAAATGATTGTTAGGTCAACCTTGATTAAATGATTTTGACTGATACAATGGTTAGAAAGTAACAGTAGGTTCTGATCTAAAATATTAAACTCACTTTGCAAATACAAATCCACTATGCTCATATGTTGATTTACTGACTGGCCTTCATTTCCATCTCCATCTTTGATCTTCTCGGAAGTCTCTTCAAGCAATCACCTCAACTCTGTTCAGCTCTTCACAACTTCTCCTTAGCCTTGTGCTTAGATTCATTAGTCAATAACATCAACCTCTTCCACTCTGTGTATAACCTCACAATTAGGTCATCCTTATACCTCCTTGATCAATTAGATTAATCTTTTTTCACTTAATCTCTTCCGTAGATCTTAGATTTAGGTCAGATTCATCAAATCCTTCTATCATTTTATTCTCCTTCTTTTCCTTCTAGATACATCTCCAAACTTCTCCTTGAATTCATAAGAAAATGGTTTACCATGCATTAAATTCTCCATACCATTCATTAATAATGTCAACACATTTTACAAATCCCAATAATTCAACTATGTCAGATGGGATTCTTAATTCCTTCACAAACTGTAAATTACTGACACTCTGTCAATACTGTATTCATCTACTCAGTCATTACTGGATATCTCAGTCATCACTAAAACTTTCCTTCTCAACAAATATTGTCTTCACTTGGTTAATTATCTATTGCTTAGCAATTACTGATGCTCAGTCGATACTAGATTTTCTCAGCTTACACTGGCTCTTTGTTGACACTAGCATCACTCAGCTTAAACTAAATTTCTTCACTTGAAGTATCACATAACTCAACCTTTCCTTAGGTCCTCTTGTTATCTCCTCTTTTCAAATCCTCTTCATCAATCAAAAGATGTGCTACTCTACTATATAGCAATGGTCTTACCATTTAAGGTTTGACATCAATGACAATATAACAATTGTTTCAATTGTAGTTTCCAACATAAGTATGATTGGTATCCACTAGAAAATAGATATCATTGTAATGCTTATCTACTAGGGATACAGGAATTCTACTTCTCTTCCTCATCTTTTTCTTGAATTCAAGAAAGTAGCTTTCCATAATGCTATCAAAATTATCACCTAACTGATGAATAAACTCATTGATTTGCTGGGTTACTAGTCGGTCCTTACTCCATACAACATCTCCTATAGTAGGAAAACTATTTTGTACATAGAAGAATAAACAAACTATCAGGGAGCTGAACTTACACATTGAATTCTTATCCTTCCTGATTGATGTTAGGTTCTCAACAAGCTAGGTCAACTGCAGCTTGGCAAGATCATAAGTATGATCTTTTTTCACCATCTTCCATGCCTAATCTACTGCAATGATGGGAATACTATCCATCCTGCTTGACTGATTAAATTTGAGAGCAATAACTCTCAATGCAAAATCTATCTCTGTATCTGTAATTGTAGAGATTCTCATTCCTCTTTTGTTCCATACTGCCAATGTGTTAACTTGAATTACCTCTTTTCTTTGGCATCTCCTTGTTTTCTTCCCAATAAGAATGGGATAACTGGTGACTCGGTGAATCATTTACTTGGTGATCTTGACCGGCCCATTCTCCAACCACACTTTCATGTTGTGAACTCTACTCAAGATGATCTTAATCTATTCAACTTTGAAATTATGAGGGAAATCTAGGGCACGCACTAACCCTTTCTTGGAAACGTGCTGATGCTCCGCCTTCAACACTTTGTTATCACACAACCTATTGTAAGATTCCCTCAACTCATAATCTCTAATTTCTCCAATTTTTCACATGTAGCATGTGCACACATCATGTATCATCAAGACCTTTGGTGGAATCAATGATAGGGCTCCCATGAGATCTCCTTTCACTGCGCTTTCTGGTACATCTTGGAATTTTGGTGGCTTAAATGCACCACTCCTTACAAGTTGAACATTCAAAACTTATTTCTCTTGCTTCCTAACTATTGCAGACAAAGTAGATGTCATATTTCCAAATTTAGGGTTTAAATTATAGGTTCAAGTAGCTCGGTAATACCTTGTTTCAATAGTCCTTCACAATGTTTTCCGATGGCACGCTATAGAGATCTTTACAACCTTAACTTAGCACAAATTGTTCTTCTCAATCGCCTAAAAATCACTCTACAAATTCCCAAATCATTGGGTGAAATGAGAATGAATGGTAATATTTCACTTTATAGACTCAAATGGTTGGATTAGGTCTTCATTAAATGATTTGTACAGTTTGTAGGTGAATACAGTTGTCTCGTCCTTCACACAAAAACTTGGTTACCACATACTCGTACTCGGTTGAAACCATGACTCAGTCAATACTACCATTGATATTTCAGCTCGGTAGATATAACATCTCAGCTATTATAGGATCTCGATACATACTAAGTGACTTGATCATTATAGACTTAAATACTAATGCTCAACATCAATTATGCAATTTGTCTCTTTTCTCAAATCTGTCATAATGCATCTTAATTTATGTAGATATGGACTTTAACATCTCAAATATCAGGAACCGGTGTAAAATATAAGATTCAAAGATTGAGTGCCTTGCATACCTTTTTATTAGATAGAAGTGGTGTGGTCACCTAATCCATTGGATTGGGTGACCTCAGGTTCACTAGATCCACTACTGCTTGCTTCCTCTTTCTTTCTCCATGTCTTATTCATCTAGTCCCTTATGTGTTCAACAATTTGTTCATTTCTAAATTGTTCAATGCTTGGTGCTTGTGATTTGCATTCTCTCTTTATGTGACCAATCTTGTGGCATTTGTAACAGACCAGACTTCCATTCATCCAACTTTTGGATTTACCTCTAAAATGTGTCTTTACATAGTTTGCCCCAATATGACCATATTCTCCACAATAATGATGATTATACCATGTATTGTAATCCCAATTGAATGTGTTACCTTTCCTTGGTTCTTTATTCTTCTTATTGGATGTCCACCTTGGTTTAGCATTGGATCTACATTCTTGTGCTCTATGACCATATTTATGATAGTTAAAGAAATGTCCTTGAAATCTAGGTGTAGTAGGTCCCTTACTAACATTTGACTTGCATTCATGTGCTTGATGTCCATGCTTCTTACAGTTAAAACAATTTCCATTAAATTTAGGTTTAGGATTGGACTTACCATTCTTGCTTTTGCATATGTTTATTGTGTGTCCTAGCTTTCCACAATGATGGCATCTAGGTTTGTTGTTCTTTGACTTTGCATTCCTCTGTTCTCCATTCTTTGATGATTCACCTTCTTCAGTGGATGATAGGTTCTCATCATGTCCAAGTCCAGAAGTGTCACTGGATCTTCTTGGTGACCTCAATAGTTCTTCAAAGTATTTCACAACTTCATTCATCTTGTTCATCCTTTCATTAAGTTCCTTTTTAGATCTCAATTCATTCTTTAGTTGACTATTCTTTGATCTCAGATTTGTGATTTCCATATCTTTCATGCTCAAATCTTGATTGGCAACTAACAATTGATTTACCATGTCCAATTGATTATTTTCTAGCCTCTGAATATCACATGTCCTTTCATCAAGTCTTATAGACATTTATATTTTTTCTCCTTCTGCCATTGTCTTGTCTTCTTTAGCTTCCTTTTCTATTCAATCACTTCACATAATCTAACTGATTGAATTTCTTGTTCTCTCTTTAGACTTCTAACATCTTCATTCAGTGAATTATTTCTTTCTAACATATCTGCTAAAGATGCATCACTTTCAGTAGATTTTCCATTGTCAAATAGACATTTAGTATCCTCTTCTTAATATTGTGTGTCATTCAATTGGATTTCCATCTCTTTCCTTCTATTTAAGGATTTATTCAATTCTCCTCTAGCTTCTTCAAGATGGAATAATGAAATTTGGATGTCAATCTTCTGATTCTCTATGATCTTTCCCAACTTATAAACTTCCATATCCAAGACCTTAACTCTCAAGTGGTTAGACTTCTTCTAATAGAACTCATCTCTGATACCAATTGTTGGAAATCTAATATGGGAAAGTGAGATACTGAGAGGGGGGGTGAATCAATTATCACCAATACTTCTCTTCTTTAAAACTAATTCCATGTGCATTTCATAAACATAGATTTCAACAGTGAAATGAAACTAACATTCTAATCACATCCATCAAATAAAATACATAACACATAAATTTTGGTTACCCAGAAACTCTTGAAAGGTAAAACTAGGGTGGGGATGACACCCACAAATTTCACTACTGCAGTATTAAAGTGTGCCTATTAGGGCTACAATTTTTTATCACTTCATATGATCTACCTTGTGAGGGATCTACCCTGTTAAGATCTTACAAACTTATAAAATCTACCTTGATTAAAGGATTTAAAACTTACATCTAAGTAAGCACTCGGTTAAGAGATTTATAAAAGCCTGTTAGGACTACTCTGTAAAGAGATTTACCCTAATTCACCTACTAAAATTTATCAATACTTGATCCTTCAATTTGAACTATAAATGTTGATAACAGATCTTCTCCTTTCAATACTTGTTTAATATCCAAAATCAAATATAGCTCTATTTTGTCCTTCACTACTTTTCTCGGCCGCTCTACCTGATATTTGCCTATATCAATCAAAACACTACTTTGTTCTGCATACAAGATATCTTCTCTATTTTGTTTTTCTCTTGCAATGTTTAGGGTTTTGATATCTCCTTATATAAACATCTAATCAATCTTCTAGATCAAGATCAATGATCTAGATTCATTACTTATTGCATTTAAGCATTCCCTTTTTCTGATAGGTTATATGTCTTGCATAGGGATTAAAAATAATGATTATAAAATGTAATCATCTCCTTGATTCACTCAAAAATCCTTAAATCATGCATAAAATTCAGCCAAAATGGTTTACCTTGGTGTTTGCACCATAACAAATACATATGTCAAAACTAGCTTGCTTGGCATATGAAGTCTCTGATGCTCAGGAATTATTGTTCTTCATATACTGGTGCTTGGCACTAAATATTCTATATAGCTCAGTATAAACTACTCGGCGACTATTGAAGTACTCGGTAACCTTTGACTTTCTCAGTAGTAACTATTTCTCGATAACTATACAACTTTATACATGACTTGGCCTTAATAAGATGGCTCAGTCACAGTTATGACCAACCAACATTGCCTATAAAATAACTTAGTGTTAGACACTAATAGACAACATAACATAGGGATCAACACTTCCACCAATGAAAGGAGCATAAATATGACAGATGGGGATATCACGTTTCTTAGTCTCCAACAAAAAAAAATGAAAAGAAGATCTGATGGTGAAAACCACTTAGTGGCAGTATCATATCATAAAATAGTAAAAATAAAAGATGTATCCAGTGATGAAAACCTATTAGAGGTGTCAAAGGATGAGAC
Source organism: Chamaecyparis obtusa (assembly GCA_027943335.1). Lineage (NCBI taxonomy): Eukaryota > Viridiplantae > Streptophyta > Pinopsida > Cupressales > Cupressaceae > Chamaecyparis > Chamaecyparis obtusa. The sequence goes on along the minus strand of BSBK01000179.1, from coordinate 176,510 downwards.
TCTTGATATCCTTCCCAAGAATTTTCAAGAAAGATCTTCAGTTTTGATTGAACCTACTCAACCAGTAAATCTTGGCATAGTGGAAAGTCCTCAAATGATCCATATTGCTCAATCACTATCAGATGAAGAAAAAGAACAATTTACACAATTCTTCAAAGAAAATAAAATATGTTTTTCTTGGTCATATTTAATAATGCATCATCTATCTATTGCTCCAGGAGTGAAGCTAGTTAAACAAAAACTCAATAAAATGCATCATCATGTTGCATTACTAGTAAAGGTTGAACTTGAGAAGTTGTTGAAAGCTAGATTTATATGAGCAATAGATTACACTAAATAGATTTTAAATATTGTTCTAGTTTTCAAGCCTTATAAATCAATAAGAGTGTGTCCTAAAGATGATTTCCCACTTCCAAATATTGACATTATTTTTTACCTTGCAGTGGGTTATGAGATGTATTCACTAATGGATGGATTCTCTAGGTACAACAAAATTAAAATCACTCCACAAGACTAAGAGAAAATAACATTTACATGTGCCTAGGGTACATACTATTGGAATGTCATGTTGTCTAGTCTCAAGAAGGCAAGAGAAACATACCAAAGAGGAATGACAACAATATTTCACTACATGATGCGTAATAATCGAGAAGACTATGTGGAAGATACACTTGCCAAGTCAAGACTAAGGACTACCCACATATAGGACTTGAGAAAAATATTTGATAGAGTGAAACAATTCAACTTGAGATTAAATCCTAAAAAGTGTGCATTTGGCGTGTCATTAGGTAAAATATTATGCTTCATTGTCTCAAAAAAGGGAATTGAAGTGGATCTAACTAAAGTGAAACCAATACTAGAAATGAAACCACCAAATAACATACGTCAAGTGAGGACATTACAAGGGAAACTCCAATCAATTAAAAGACTCATTTCTCTGCTAGCTGATAAGGCTCAACCTTTTACCAAAATATTGCATAAGGGAGTAACCTTCACATGGAATGAGGATTGTGATAATAATTTCAATCATATCAATAAATATCTCACAAGTTCTCCAGTATTAATTGCTCCTCTCCAGGGAAAACCATTACTTTTGTATATATCAGCAACTAATACTTATCTAGGAGTTTTACTTTCACAAGAAGATGAAAAAAAAAGGAATGAGAAATTTATTATATCAGTAGGACTCTTGTTTTGTATGAATTTAATTATTCAATGATTGAGAAAGCATACTTCTAGCAGTTGTCTTTGCATCCCAAAAATTGAGATAATACATGCTTTCACATAATGTAAATTTGATTGCTAAGATTGATCCATTAAAGTATCTATTGAATAAAGAAACCTTGATAGGAAGACTAGAAAATTGGGTCTTAATCCTAAGTGAATCCAACATTGAATATGTGGATAGGAAAGATATTAAGGGTAAAATAATAGCAGACCAGCTAGCTGAAGCACCAATGCAAGAAGACAAACATCTATACATTGAGTTTCCAGATGCAATAATCATGAATTTGACATAACATTTATGGAAAATGTACTTTGATGGTTCCTTCACATGAAAAGGATTAGGATCCAGTTATCTTTTTATCACTCCCCATGGATACAAGATACCTAAGGTGTACAATATGTTATTCCCTTGTACTAACAACATAGCAGAATATGAAGCCTTCATAAATGGACTCAAACTTACCATTGAATGGGAGATAGTTGAATTAAATATCTATGGAGACTCTATTGATTATTAATCAAGTGAATTATGATTATTAAAATAAGGATGACAAGATCATGCCTTGCAAGAAAATGGTTGATGATCTAAAGAAATATTTTGTACACATCACTTTTGAACATATTCCAAGATCAAAAAATAGAGCAGTTGATGTGATGGCTACATTAGTATCGATGTTACAATTAGAAGAGCATCAATTTTTCTATAAATTCCCAGTGGAAGAACTCCCCTTTCCTTCCTATGATTCACAAAATTCCTAGATATTCTATGCTCTAAAATCCCAAGAACCATCTAGATATTACCATATCTATAATTACCTAAAAGACCAAACTATTCCAGAAAATTATTCAAAAAATAAAAAAAGATGTCTGATAAGAGAAGCATCCTATTATTTAATCATTGAAAATTACTTATATAGACATTTTCTTAAAGTTACATTAGTTATATGTTTAGAATTTGAAGATTCAAATCATGCATTAAAGGAAGTCCATGAAGGTGTGTGTAGGTCTCACTCAAATGGCTTTTCATTAGCAAATAAACTTCTAAGAGTGGAATACTACTAGCCCATAATGGAGAAAGATGCTATTCACTAATCCAAAACATGAAAGAAATGTCAATTCCATGGAAACTTGATACATGCTATAGCCAAGGACTTGATTCCTTTTATCACACGTTGGCCATTTCAATAATGGGCCTTTGATCTAGTAGGATAGATTCATCCAAAATCTTCCAATGAACATAAGTAAATTATCATGGCCACTAAGTATTTCATGAAGTAGGTCAAATCAATTCCCTTGACCATAGCTATAGTAAAACACGTATCAATGTTGATCCTCAACTACATCATCTATAGGTATGGGGCACCCTCATCAATTATTACTGATAATTGGGGGAAATTCAAAAACAAAGATATGGATGACTTATGTCTACACTTCAAAATAACACAAAATTGTTCCTCGATCTATTAGGTCTTCAAGGTAATGGACAAGTTGGAGCATCAAACAAGACAATCCTAAAGATCCCACATAGAATAGTAAACAAATCAGGAAGAGCCTAACACTTGTAAGATCAATCCATCATTATGGGCATACCACACCAACATCAAAACACCAACAGGAGTAAATCCTTTTGTACTTGCCTATGGATCAGAGGCAGTGCTACCAACTAAAGTTGAGATCCCATCTCTGAGGGTTTCATTGAAAATTTTAGTTACTAATGAGGACTATCAAATCTCACATCTAAAAGAACTTGAATTGTTAGATGAGTGTAGGCAATAGGCGTTTGACCATCTCAAGGTCTACCAGAAAAGAATGTCTAGAGGATACAATAAGAAAGTGAAACCAAGAGCGTTTCAGGTAGGAGACCTAGTTTTAAGAGAAAATCCAAAGAACCAACAATGCAAAGAAAAAAAAGGGAAATTTGAACCCAACTGGTTGGGTCCCTTTATTGTCATTGCTTCTTATGGATTAGGTTCTTATCAATTGACTACACCTGAAGGAAATGTCATGTCAAATCCAGACAACACTCTCCACCTGAAATGGTTTTACGCCTGATATTCTTAAGGAAATACTTGTATAGAAAAAATTGATCATTAAGAAATACAAAAATAGTGAAAAAATGATCCTAAAGAAAAAGCCAAAATAGTGGAAAAGTAGAAAATCCAAAAACATTGAGAAAAGTCTTGAAAAAAGGATCATCTTGGTGAAAACCTGACAAACAGTGACCTTGATGAATCAAATAAAAAAAAAGTAAAAATACAAAAAGAGAAAAAGAGAAAAGGTAACAAAAATTTGGAAAAAGAAAAAAGTGCCTTGATGAAAACTTGGTAAATAGACGTCTTGATAGAAAAAATAGTAAAATCAGCAAAGTGGTGAAACTTGGTAAACATGCGCTACTTGTAATCAATCTTCATCTTGCTTGCATATCTTCATCTACTTTTGTGACCTTGTGCATCTCAGTTGATTTATGATCACAACTTGGAATTAGTCAATGTCTTCATCCTAGGTGTCAACATCTCACTAGGGGTAATCTCTCATGAAGTCTGTCAGCCAATTCGGTATCTTGACAATTCATTCATCTAACCAATATATGTCATTCATCCTAGTATCTCAACTACTAGATGGTTTTCCACTAAAACAATGGTGTTTTTTTAACACCAAACCTATCAAATAGTATTTTTCAACACTTTGCAGATAAAATTATCATAAATTTGAACATGAACAATCATTAAATTAATAGAAATAAGATGAAGTTCAGTAATCAATCAATCCTTAACACACAATAATTTTTCTTAACACTACACATATGCACCAGAGTTTCTCAACACCATAAATAGATAAACAAATCAATAGTTAAACAAAAATTGGCTTGAACCTATGATAATCATACTATTGGTTTTTTTTGTATCATGTCTCTTGAGTAACTCAATGATGTCTATGAACTAGAGGAACAAGGATAGGGGGCAGGATCTTTTCTTTGATTTATTTATGTTGATGTGGTGCCAATGATTCAGAAATGTCAAATAAATTGGGTGTCTGTGATAAGAGCCTCCTTTTATGTAGTATGCCACACATACCTCAACTCCATTTATTTGAATGCAATGGGGAGGCTGGTACTATTTTCTTGTATGTTTATCAAGTAAGATCTTAAGTATTATGCAAAATAGAATAAATCTTCCTAAGGATATGAATGATAAAGGGTCATTGTAGGTACATTAAAAAGTTAGTCCAAGGATATGAACGTATGGGTCATTGCAGACAAGATAATCATTGCACAAGAATAGAAGAAATATTTGTTTTATTACTTGATTGTAACTAACACTAACAAAAGTAAGTACTTTGCTTCAGCATCAGCTTCGAAAGCCATCGATGTTTGTACTTACTGCTAATAAAATATCTATGATGATAAAAAAGTATACCACAAAATATTGAAAGAATGACAATCACAAAATATTGTATAAGTATTTTAGATTTGTATCCATTATCATTCATATGACTTGATCAGGGAAATATGCACAATAGGGAAAATCAAACTTGGAATATAAACTTTTTGATATCATCATCCTTATTATCTTTTATTTGACTGAGTACTTGATAAATGACACAACAATAATCTTGCATTTCATGTTAGTACCATGATCATTCATAACCATATGCATACATGCCATTATTTTCATTAATAAAATATCATACATGAAAGTCCTGATATTTTCAAATACTTCAACAAGCTTAGATCTATTCAGCATTCAACTCGGTCTCTATAGAATATATCAGTAACATAAAACTTGCAGTCCACTGTCCAAAAGTAATTAACTTGCAGAATATAAAACTCTTAACAAAATTCACACAAGTATAACACCAGGATTTAACGTGGAAACCCAATTTGGGAAAAACCACCAGTAACATGCTACCAAATTTTCACTCTACTGAAGTGAGCTCTGTGAGGAGCCAACCCTATTAAAGGTTACAATACACACTGCTAGGTGTGACCCTATTAAAGGATTTAATCACCCTGTTAGGAGTGGCTTGGTTAGAGGGCTTAAGAACATTCCATTAGAATGTCACCTTGATTAAAGGGTTTACAGATGACTATTAGGTCAACCTTGATTAAAGGATTTTGACTGATACAATGGTTAGAAAGTAATAGTAGGTTATGATCTGAAATATACAACTCACTTTGCAAATACATATCCAATAAGCTCATATGCTGATTTACTGGCTGGCCTTCATTGTCATCTCCAACTCTGATATGCTCAGAAATCCCTTCAAGCAATCACCTCAACTTTTCTTAGCTCTTCACAGCTCTTCTTCAGCCTTCTGCTTAGGTTTTTCTAATCAATAACATCAACCTTCCACCTCTCTTTTCATAATCTACAACTAGGTCATCCTTATACCTCCTTGATACGTAGATTAATCTTTTTACACTTAATCATCTTTGTAGATCTTAGGTTTAGGTCAAATTCATCGAATCCTTCCATCGTTTCACTCTCCTTCTCCTTCTAGATACTTCTCAAAACTTATTCTTGAATCCATAAGAAATGCTTTACCATGCATTAAATACTTGAGGTCATTCATCCTTATATTCAACACATTTTCCATATCCCAAGAAATCAATTATGTCAGCTGGGATTTTTTATTGCTTCACAAGCTGTAAATTATTGTCACTCGGCCAATACTGTGTTCTTCTACTCAATCCTCACTAGATAACTTGTTCATCACTAAACTTATCTTCTTAGCAATCACTATCTTCACTCGGTTAATTCTCTAACGCTCGGCAAATGTTTGATGCTCAGTCAATACAAAAATTTTCTCAGCTTATACTGGTGCTCGATCAATACTAGCATCACTCAACTTACACTAAATTTCTTCCTTCTTTCTTGGTTAAGCCTATGCTTCTAGACTTTCTTTCCTTGTTGCTTCTAAGCTTCAAATAAACTAACTTCTTTACTAAGTGTTATAGATAAACAACTCATTACCTTGCCAATGTGCCAACTAATCAAATACCCATTGTAGTTTCTCATAACTCAACCTTTCCACTAGGTCTTCTTGTTATCTCTTCTTTTCAAATCATCTTCATCAATCAAAAGATATGGTACTCTATTAGATAGAAAATGTCTCACCAGTTAAGGTTCATCTTGTATATTTTCTACTTCCTCTCATGTTTTCTTAGTAGCATCCTCTTGATGCTCGACATCATCTTTGTGTAACTTGGTAGGCTTGTGTTGTTGCTCAGCAGCATTTTTTACAAGTTCGGATAAGTTTGTAGCCTCACCTTCTTCCATATATACAAAAGATCTATAATCTTCTGATTCTTGTTTGGATTCAACTTCATTATTTTCTACATATTCATCAACTTTTACATTTTCACTTTCCACAACTTTGTTAGTGTTAGAATTAAAACATTTATAAGCTTTTATTTTAGTGGAATGACTTGGGAATATGCCTTCATCACTTTTAACATCAAGTTTTCCATTTCTATTTTCCTTGAGTATATAGAATTTTCTTCCAAATACTTTAAATTATTTCACATTAGGTGCATAACCATGCCATAATTCAAAAGGTGTAGCATTTTTACCTTTCTTGATTTGTACTTGGTTCAAGGTATAGACAGTTGTGCTTACAGCTTCTCTCCAGTACTTTTGTGCAACATTTTTCTCCATCATCAACATTCTAAAAAAATCCATAATTGATCTATTTCTCCTCTTTGCTATGCCATTCTATGGGGGTGTCCTTGGTGCATACATTTGTCTCTTAATTCCTCTATCATTATAGAATATATTGAATTCATTGGATATGAACTTTCCACCTCTATCAGATCTCAGACATTTCAAGCTTTTACCTATCTCTTTCTCAAATTTTTCCAAATACCACTTAAACAGTTGAAAGGCATCAGATTTTTCTTTAAGAAACATCACATTCATCATTCTAGAATAGTCATCAACAAATAGAATGAAATATTTATCACCACAGTAGATTTGTACTCCAATAGGTTGACAAAGGTCAGTATGAACCAACTCCAAAATATCATTAGAAGTATAGGTTTTGTTCTTGAAACTAGATTTGGTCATTTTTCCTAATTGACATTACTTACACATTACATTCTCAGGTTTCTTCAATCTTGGTAATTCTCTGACTCTTTTCATCTTACTGATACTTACCAAATTATCAAAGTTCACATGACACAACCTTTTATGTCATAACCATATATCATCAAATTGAGCAAACAAACATGTTTCTTCAGATAAATCTAGATAGAACAAATTACCTCTTGTCTGTTCTCCACTTCCAATTAGTTCACTAGCGGTATCAAATATTTTAGCCTTTTTGTGATGAAAATCAACTCGGTAACCTGAACTGTTCAACTTTGCAACACTCAAAAAATTATATTTAAGACCTTCAACCTAATAAGCATTGTCACATCTAATCTTATTTGTCAATTTTATTGATCCTTTTCCTTTTATAAGACATGGTGCATCATTACCAAGCTTAACACTGCTCCCTTTGTAATGATTTAAGATTTCAAACTTACTTTTATCACCATTCATGTGATGTGAGAAACCATTATCAATTATAAATCTATCACCTTTACTCATATATGAAATAAGTGCAGTTTTCTCATCTTCATCAGAACCATCTTTCATAGCAACATAAACAACTTCTACATAATGATCATCAGATTTATTAGATTCATTGTCAGTTTCTTCTTCAGCAATATAACAAGACTTCTTACCTTTGTCCTTGTAGTCCTTATTCTTTCTATAATATTTTTCATCCCTTTTGTTGTTGTACTAACTTTCTCTTCTTTTATCTTTGTCATTCCTATGAGGACATCTTGCTGCAATATGACCAACTTTGTTACATGAAAAATAGATTATAGGAATTTTACCTTTGAATTTTCCTTTTCCTCTCGGTAGTCTTCTAGCCATGAGTGCCTCAAGATCATGAAGATCATCATCAGAAGTGTCACTATCACTATTCACATATTGCTCTTTTCCTTTATTAGACTTATGAAGAACCATTTGTGACTTAAATGCAGATTTAATAGCATGAGGGGTGAAGTTGTCAAAATTTGACAATTCAAAAGTAGTAAGTCTACCAACTAGACCTTCCAAAGTCAAGTTACTACCAGGTGTACATCTCAGTTCTTATATAGTAGAAACTCTAATAGCATAAATATGAAGTAGGGTTCTCGGTGCCTTGCTAATAATAGTGTCATCATCAATGATTTCATTTTCTCCTCTAATAGCATTCACAACTTCTTTAATTCTGCCACAATATTTCACAATAGGTTCACCTTCTTGCATTTTCATTTCATCAAACTTGCCTCTCAAACTTTCAGATTTGGCTCTCAATACATTTGTGTCACCTTCATAGATAGAAGCCAGAGTGTCCCTCATTTTCTTTATAGTAGTGCAGTCCTTAATGTCCTCAAATTTAGGATAGCTTAGGGCTGATGCAATTTCCAACATTTCTTGATTGTGTTCTTCTTTTTCATTTGTCCTGAGTTTTCATAGGTGCAGTTGTTGGTACATAGTCATGTTCCACATAATGTCTTGTTGAATCACCAATACGAGCTAGGTGTAGCTTCTGTATCATCTTAAAATGAAAGCACTTCCATGATAAGAGTGTTTAGCCCTCTAGGTAAGTGGTTTGGGGTCATGTCAAGTGCCTTTATTAGGTCTTTGCATGTATTTGGCTTTTCTCCTTGCTTTCCACTTCTTCCCCGCACTTGATTTCTTCATTCTAGGTGAAATTAGGGTTAGGATCTTAAGGATTCTCCTAAATTTCCCTCTTTTATGGCTCTATTTTCTAGGTAGGATTTAGAAATGGATCCTCCTATCCTTCATCATGATAATCATAGGATTTTATGTTTATCATTGACATTCTATCCTATTCTGGCATCAGTTCTAGGTTTCTGGGCATCCCCGGGACCTCCTGACTTGGTTATGAGTCAATTTGGGACTAGGGTCAAGGTCGACTTAGAACCTAACTAGGTCAGGGTTGAGTTAAGACCCTAACTAGGTTAGGGTCAACCTAAGACCCTGACTAGGTCAAGGTCAACCTCGACTTTGACCCCTTCCTCCAAAATTTCAATTTCCAGAATCTCCGGGCTTCGAGCTTTTGGGAGATTTATTTTCCCACCTTCGGGTCAGCCATTTCAGGTTTTAGGATGGTAAATCCTTTAATTGCATTTAATCTAGGTATATTTTCTAAAGGTGAGGACCTAATTGGGATTTAATTCTCCAAGGTGGCCCATCTAGAGGAGTGTGCCCTAGATCACTATAAAAGGAGGCCTTCCTCTCTCATTTTCATCATCAAGTTTTGTGAGAACATCCACATCAAGTTTTCTCATCTCAAGCAATTGCAAGCTCTCAAGTGCAAGAAAGTTTTCAATCATTCAAGTGTTCAAGAATCCATCCATCAAGGAGATCCATTATTAGCTATTGAAGGATTCAATCTCTTTGGAGCCCCCTTGAAGATCCATCCTTCTCATATGCAAAGATCAATTCAAGATTGGTGTTAAACATCAAATACCATTGATTGGAGACATACTACATTCATTCCTACTTGTGGATTTGAGGATTCAAATCCTCTACAAGGACTTCAACATAAGCGAGGTGATTTGTTTCAATTACTTTGTTTATGCACAATATATTTCAATTCAATTTCAAGGTTAATTCCTAAACTGGGGTTTGACCAAGGCAAACCCCCCATACAACAAAAAAAAACCCCATTTTCTTGTAGGTACAGGTGCAGAGTTTCAGATCTGAGAACAAATTTGGATACCCTTTTCGACAAACTTCTAGGATTTGCGAACAGAATTTGAATCAGACTTCAAATAAAGAATGTGGTATTTGACCTTTTATGAGGGTCAAACTCAAGCTGAGCCATCTTGAGGAAAGATTTTTGGGTTTTCTCTATCTTGGCATTTCCGGTCCAAGAAAGGTCTCAGATTTTCTCGAAAGTGTACACAGACATCAGAATTCAACATTTTCCAGATCTACCCTAATTTGAGGTTAGTAATTGTATTCCAATTATTCTATATTCTAAACATAATTCTCCACATAGGGAAGTACTAGATTCTCTCTCTCTTCCTACTCTTTTCCATAAATTGATTCGATTGTGCATTAGCCTTTTTGGTTGATCAAATCGGATCTCTTCCTTGGGGAATTTGGGTTTGAGAATAGATCTCATATTTGCCCCTTTACATTTGAATAGGGGTGAATCCATTTTACCACTATTCAGCTTCATATAAATTTTCCATGTAGGGAAGTTCTCCTTGTTCAACTTTGGTACCTCATTTTTGTACATATTGATCTTTAGCTTCAAGTACCTTCAAACATTTTCCTTACAAGTACCAATAGCTCTGATACCAATTGTTAGAATGGTTTTAGATTAACTAAGAGGGGGGTTGAATTAGTTATCCTTGGGTCTTGATGTACCAATTCAACTTTCAAATACTTCAACAAACTTAGATCTATTTAGCATTCAACTCGGTCTCTATAGAATATATCGGTAACATAAAACTTGCAGTTCACTGTCCAAAAGTAATTAACTTGCAGAATATAAAACTCTTAATAACATTCACATCAAATAACATTCACACAAGTATAATACCAAGATTTAACGTGGAAACCCAATTTTGGAAAAACCACCAATAACATGCTACCAAATTTTCACTCTTCTAAAGTGAGCTCTATGAGGAACCAACCCTAATAAAGGTTACAATACACACTGCTAGGTGTGACCCTGTTAAAGGATTTAATCATGCCCTGTTAGGAGTGTCCTGGTTAGAGGGCTTAAGAACATTCCATTAGAATATCACCTTGATTAAAGGATTTTAAAATGACTATTAGGTCAACCTTGATTAAAGGATTTTGACTGATACAATGGTTAGAAAGTAACAGTAGGTTATGATCTAAAATAAACAACTCACTTTGAAAATACATATCCAATAAGCTCATATGTTGATTTACTAATTGGCCTTCATTGTCATCTCCAACTCTGATCTACTCAGAAACCCCTTCAAGCAATCACCTCAAATTTTCTTATCTCTTCACAAATCTTCTTCAGCCTTCTGCTTAGTTTTTTCCAATCAATAACATCAACCTTCCACCTCTCTTTTCATAATTTACAACTAGGTCATCCTTATACCTCCTTGATAGGTAGATTAATCTTTCACCACTTAATCATCTCCGTAGATCTTAGATTTAGGTCAGATTCATCAAATCCTTCCATCATTTTTTTCTCCTTCTCCTTCTAGATAATTCTCAAAAATTCTCTTGAATCCATAAGAAATGGTTTACCATGCATTAAATGCTCCAGGTTGTTCATCCTTATCTTCAACACATTTTCTATATCCTAAGAAATCAATTATGTCGGTTGGGATTCTTTATTCCTTCACAAGCTGTAAATTATTGTCACTCGGCCAATACTATGTTCTTCTACTCGGTCATCACTAGATAACTTGATCATCGCTAAACTTATCTTGTTAGCAATCATTGTCTTCACTCGATTAATTCTCTGATGCTCGGAAAATTTCTAATGCTCGGTCAATACTAAAATTTTCTCAACTTATGTTGGTGCTCGGTCAATACTAGCATCACTCGGCTTACACTAAATTTCTTCTTTATTGCTTGGTTAAGCCTATGTTTCCATACTTTCTTTCCTCATTACTTCTAAGCTTCAAATAAACCAACTTCTTTACTAAGTGCTATAGATAAACAACTCATTACCTTTCCAATGTTCCAACAAATCAAATACCCATTGTAGTTTCCCATAACCCAACCTTTCCACTATTGGCAATTTGGCTAATGTGGATGCATAGATGTTGTCATTATGGCAACATGTGATCTCTATTGAGAGTGCAGAATCTGGAAAGCAAGTATGGCAAGTTGAAGAAAGAAATTGTCTAAGTATGGATACGGTGATCCTGACAGAGCACCCGATGAAGATTTAGTTGGCGACGTCCACTGGAGCAATATTTTTGTTTGCACAGTTAATAGAAGCTTCTATAGAGTATGAGGATACCCCATCTTAGTGCGCATAAATTTTGGAGCAGTACGGACAAAGTTATTCAAAGTTTATCGAAGAGAGTTTTTGCAGACAGAACAGTTTTGGAGACAATTTTAGCGAAAGAGTTAAGGGATTATTTTTGCTTGTCAAAATAATGACTTAACATTATGAAGGGATGACATCCTAGATGTTTACTCTTGGATAAAGATTTTGGAAGCTGACCATGTAAAGTTATTAGCTTTAATAACTCATATATTATGCATACTTGAAATGTAATGAAATATACAAGTGATATGTAAAAAGAAAGAAAAGATAACTTGCGATAGTTGTATATTGTGATAGCAGCAAAGGATATTGATCAAAAGTTGTAAGCAGTACCATATTATAGTTAGAAACATTTTGTATTACCTTTTTGGGCAGTGAGCTCAGCTGGTGATCAAGTTTTGTAATCTAACTCCTAACAGGGTTAAGGCTTCTAACAAGGCCTAAAGTCCTTTAACCAGGACAGATCTACTATATATTGTAAATTGACTCCTAACAGGGTCCAATATCCCTAACAAGATACTTTTGATTAGTGATCTTTGTGGGTACCATCCCCACCGGGGTTTTCCCTTGGCCAGGGTTTCCTCGAGAACATATGATGTTTTATGAGTTCTTTATATTTACTGCTATGTTTGTTAATCAGCTTGATAAACTTTGTATGCACTAAAGTAATATGTTATATCCATAAGTGGGCAAAAGAAAAAGTTTTTGAAATACTGATTCACCCCCCCCCCCCCCCTCTCAGTATTTCCTATTTCTAACAATTTGTATCAGAGCACAGTTACTCGGAGAAGGAACATTCAAGGAAAGCTTAGCAACTTGAGTAAGATCTCTATGGATATGGATCAACTTCAGAAGAATCTTGAAGAAGCTCTTGAACAGATTGATATACTTACTAATGAAAGAAACTCATTAAGAAGAAAATATGAAGATGCAAAGAATGCTATTGACAAATTAAAAGGTAAGATTGAAGATCTGAAATTTGAAAAGAAATCTGATATGCTTGTTGAAGATTGTGATGAATTAGAAAAAGAAAATGAGATCATTAAGCATGAGTTGAAGATAGTAAATCTGAAGCTTAGTATGAAAGATGGAAATTTGAGATCTGATAATGAAAAGTTGAAAATTGAGAATGAAGATCTAAGGTCAAGACTTGAAAAGGAAACATCCGAATCTAAAAAAGTAAAAGTGCAGTATGTGGAACTTGAGAAGTATAATAAAATTGTGAAAGGTGAATTAACTCAATCTAAACAACAACTTGAAAGGCTATATTCAAAAGGTGATAAGACTGACAAACAAATTTCTTTTGAAGAACCATTCTTTGATAGGACTGGATTTGGATATAGTATGTTTAGAACAAACCATGAAAGTAAGAAGCCAGATCAAAAGACATCTGAAAGTGTGGGGGAAATAAAGCTAGATGAGAACACATTGGGAGATCCACCTAAAGAAGAACCACCTAGAGAGAAAGAAGAATCAAAGCAAGAAGAATCAAAATAGGAAGGATCATCTAAAGGTATGCAAAGAGAATTCAAAGGTAGATGTTTTGCTTGTAATACTATTGGGCACATGAAGAGAGATTGCACAGGTAAGCAATTTAAACCTTTTAATGGACATTGTTATAATTGTCATAGTTTTGGACATAGAGCTAACAAATGTAGAAGTCCTAAAGTAATTTTGAATAATTATGATAGAATGATTGGGAATACTAACAATGCAGATAAGAAATCTATTGAAGAAATGAATCAAAGAAAAGTGGTAGTATGTTTTAGATGCAACAAAGTAGGACACATTGCTAGAAATTGCAGGTCACAGATTAACCAGCAAGGACAAAGATTTGGGAACAATGGAATCATTTGTCAGATATGCAACAAGTTTGGACACTCAGTAAGATTTTGCAGGATGAACAATGGAGGTTATCATCATAACCCTAACCCTAGGAACAATGCAAGAAGGAATGAAAATGCAGGAAACAAAGAGAAAGGTTGTTGTAGCAATAAAGATGAAGTTAAATTTGAAAAAGGCACAGATCAAGGAGGTATAGTCAGCACTAAAAGTAGTTAGGAAGGTAATGTAACTGATGGTAAGGATGAATCTTTACCTAACCCTTCTTTAAGTACTTAAATTATGTAAGTTTCTGTAGTTTAGGACTTAGGAATAGTGTAGATTAGGAATTTGAATGAGTTAAGTTTTGCACAATTAGATATAGGTTTATTATGTTGTACTAATGCTATGGTTAAGTGCACAAAAGAAAATATTGTGTTTTGCGAGGTTGCAAAAAGTTTTATGGTTGAAGGTTTGCACAATCAGCTTTTTGAGGTTTTAACGGCAAAATGAATGAATGCGATGTCAGATCGAGTTAATGTGAAGTGTTATAAGGTTAAAATCAAATTTATTATGATTAAAAAGTGATTGAAAATTGGTTTGAAAGAAGAAAAGTGAGTTAAGGATGATTTGAAGAAGTTTGGAAGCAGTTTGCAGCGACGATCATACCGAAACCCTAGATTTGCAAAGTTGAGGTATTTTTTGATCTTTAATCAGTTGATAAGATGGATATTTCTATGGTTCATAATGTTAAGGATAAGAATAGACCAAAGATTAAGAAAGAACCAGTAGAACCAACTGAAATTGATGACAGTCTAGCATTATCATCCGTACCAGACGGAGTATTGCACATTGAGAATGTTAAAGGATATTTAGGTTGTAAGTTTGAAACTTTGGGAGATGTAGATTTTAGTGATGATTACAGGAAATTGTACAATCAAGACATGTCAGTTAAACTAGCTTATGGGCACCTAGAGAACAATGAAATTATCAAATATTTCATGAAGTATGAATTCAATGATGAGGAATGTACCAAGATCATTTTAAGTAGAATCCACAATAGGAAATTCTGGATGGAGGATAGAGTTATTGATATAACTACTGACCTAATTCATGAAGTTACTAGATTATCAAAACTTGGAGAGATTCCACTGAATGAAAAGAACATGAGAAAGATTGTTTTAGATAACACTGGATCTAGTTATAATGGTAGAGGAATTGTGATAAGTAAGATTAAGCAAGATGATGTTAGGTACCTTTGCAAGATCCTAACAACTAAATTATGTGGTAGTTCAAGGGAAGATGACATGGCTATAGGAATGATTCATGTAGCTTATCTTATGTGTATTGAGAAGAAACCAGTAGACCTATGTGAAATTTTGAAAATTCAGTTATTTGAGAACTTAAAAGAGATTAAGAAGGCTAAGTACACACAGTTTAGGTTTTCATCTCTGATAACCTATATGTTTTTCCATATTTTGAGAAGATTTCCTTACACAGTTGATTGGAGTGACAATGTGAACACAATGGAAAGAATAAACTCAGTCTACATGAAGCACCTTTTTGATAAAGTTAATGACAGTGTGAAGCTTGTATTGAAGACTTTTTAGAATACTGTTAAGAACAAATCAAGGATTCCTCAATCCTTAGTTGAAAAGCATAAAGATGACATTTGTTTTATGGTTGACACTGATTTCACCTACATTGAAGTAGTTGAGCCTAGAATGGAATTCATAGACCCTCTTGGCTATGAAACATCTAAAGTAGAAATAGTAGGATATGTGAATAGATTGTTAAAGTGTGAGTTGGATGGTCATGCAAATAGGTTTGGAACCTATGAAGAGAATTTCAACTCTGCAATAAGTTTGAGAGAAAAGAAGTAATCTAGTAAGAGAGTTGAATCTACTATGAAGAAAATATTGAAAGAATCTGGTATGTCAAGTCATGAGTTTGACATAGCTAAGAAGACTGCAGAAGCCTTGAAGCAAAGTGAAAATCTTGTAATTCCACCTGAGACATCAAGTGCAGATCCTGTTGATCCTATTGCAGTAAAGGTAAAAGTTGAAGTACCTGAAAAAGATGAAGGAGATAAATCTTTTTCTCCTATTCCTAGCAAAAGAGTAAAAGTGAGTGCAACAGGACCCGGCAAGAGACAGAAAGTGGTTGTACCACCTCTACCTAGAAATGTAGTAGTAATTAAAGATGATGATGTAGTTTCAATCAAGAAGAAATTTTGGAAACCAATAATTGAAAGAGTTAATGAAGATATATTGAAGCATGGAGACTTCACTAAGTTGAATAAATTCTATGATCTATATGGATCATTTGACATATTGAACTTTGAAAATGCAATGGTTACACACATGATTGTGGCAAATAAGAAACTTAGCACTATTCATGGTAAGATCCCAAAAGATTTGTATAACAAACTTGTGAATAGAAAACAGAGAGCACAAGAAGAGGACATAAATATGAGAGAACATGTAATCAGACAATTCTATGAAGTTAAGGATGAAGATCATTTGAAGAGATTCTTGAAGTCTCTTGGAACTTTATTGAGAACTAAGAGAAGAACAATCCTTATAATGGGAGGCAAAAAGGAGGAAGTACAGAAAGAGACAGAGCAAGCAGTAATGCAAGTTCTTGCAGATATAGTTGCAGAAAAGCATGTTGAATCAGACCCTCAGCAGAAGCAATCAGAGGAACCGCATGCAGAGGAAGTTGGTATTGAAGAAGTTCCATCTTCTTCACATATCAATATTGGCAAAGAATCAATGGGTATTGAAGGCACCAAAGTGACTCTAGAATCAGATGATGCAGTATTTCATGAGCTAGGAAACATTGTTGACAATTTGGCTTTGGGAGAGCAAGAAAAGGCCACAGAATCATAGAAGAATACAGAGGCAGAGGAAGCACCAACTATATTAGAATCAGTTCCATTAGAGCAGTCAGTTAAAGGCAAACAAATTTTGACAGAGGCCACTAACTCTAGTGCACCTTCTATACTAGTTGAAGACATTAGTGCACCTGACAGTAAGAAGAGGCATATTGGCTCAATGTTTGAAGACCTTGGAAAAGAAGTTGAAGATGATGATCAGCTTGAGTTCATCACATCTCTGAATAAAATTATTGGAAAGAATAAGAAGGTGAAAGACCTTGAAGGCAAAGTTAGAGTTTTGATAGAGAAACTTGAGAGTGTGATCAGCACTAAGGTATCTGAATCAGATCCACTTGAGAAAGCTCAATCAGTAATAAATTCTTTTGACTCTGAATTTTCTAACTTGAAGGATATTGCTAAAATAAAAGTTCAGGAAGACTTTGAAGAAAAAATGCAACAAACTTTAAGTGTAAATATTCGAAATGATATTGGTAGTTTAGATGTATGCATAAAGAATTTGAGGAGACATTTTGAGACAGGAAAGAATTTGTAATACAATGTACTAAATCAGAAATCCTAACAGTTGAAGAGGATAAGAAGATCAGAGAGAAGTTAGATGCTATTACAGCTGAGACAAACACCTTGACAAGCCCTAATGTCAAGATAAGTTCTATAGAGAAGAACATAAGGAAACTGAAAGATGAAATCAGAATGATAGCAGAGGAGAAGAACAGAAAGATGATCAGGGTTAACATCTTGAGAGAGCATGTCTCAATCAAGATATCAATTGTTGAAGATCAAATTGAGTAGTGTCTTTCAGCAAAGACATCATTTCAAAAGTTTAGCTTCAATTCCCTGCAAGCTTGTCAGACAGCAACATACGGATTGAGTACTCTACTCAATGTTGTTGAATCCATCAGGAAGATATGGGAGAAATATTTTGAATCTTGGAAGTTAGAGTTTGGTGATTGTGTTGCAAGCCTACCGGCTTTGCAATACCTGATAATAAGGTATAAATTTTTTGAAATTTTTGTACACCCTATCTTTGTCATTGTTGTCAAAGGGGGAGAGATAGCAGAAAATTAAATATATGTTGAGGAAGGATACTCATAGGGGGAGCTATTCTATGGAGTATGATATTGTATACATATTGTATAACTTTTGGCTACAATTTTGTATAAGTTTTTTTTTTTTGAAGTTTTGTTTGCACACTTAGCCAATTTTCCCATATGTTGCCACCAATGACAAAGGGGGAGATTGTTGGAAATTTGGCTAATGTGGATGCATAGATGTTGTCATTATGGAAACATATGATCTCTATTGAGAGCGCAGAATCTGGAAAGCAAGTATGGCAAGTTGAAGAAAGAAATTGTCTAAGTATGGATACAGTGATCCTGACAGAGCACCCGATGAAGATTTAGTTGGCGATGTCCACTGGAGAAATATTTTCATTTGCATAGTTAAATAAAGCTTCTATAGAGTATGAGGATACCCCATCTTAGTGCACATAAAGTTTGGAGTAGTATGGACAAAGTTATTCAAAGTTTACCGAAGATAATTTTTGTAGACAGAACAGTTTTGGAGACAGTTTTAGCGAAAGAGTTAAGGGATTATTTTTGCTTGTCAAAACAATGAATTAACATTATGAAGGGATGACATCCTAGATGTTTACTCTTGGATAAATATTTTGGAAGCTGACCATGTAAAGTTATTAGCTTTAATAACTCATATATTAGGCATACTTGAAATGTAATGAAATATACAAGTGATATGTAAAAAGAAAGAAAAGATAACTTGCAATAGTTGTATATTGTGATAGAAACAAAGGCTATTGAAGTGAAGTTGTAAGTAGTACCATATTATAGTCAAAAACATTTTGTATTATCTGTTTGGGCAGTGAGCTCAGCTGGTGATTAGGTTTTGTAATCTAACTCCTAACGAGGTTAAGGCTTCTAACAAGGCCTAAAGTCCTTTAACCAGGACAGATCTACTATATATTGTAAATTGACTCCTAATAGGGTCCAATATCCCTAATAGGATACTTTTGATTAGTGATCTTTGTGGGTAGCATCCCCACCGGGGTTTTCCCTTGGCCAAGGTTTCCTCGAGAACATATGATGTGTTATGAGTTCTTTCTATTTACTACTATGTTTGTTAATTAGCTTGATAATCTTTGTATGCACTAAAGTAATCTGTTATATCCATAAGTGGGAAAAAGAAAAATTTTGTGAAATACTGATTCACCCCCCCCTCTCAGTATTTCCTATTTCTAACATCCACTAGGTCTTCTTGTTATCTCTTCTTTTCAAATCCTCTTCATCAATTAAAAGATATGGTACTCTATTAGAAAACAACTATATTGCCACTTAAGGACTGACATCGATGACAATATAACATTTTTTTCAATTGTAGTTTCCAACACTAGGCATACATAAGTTTGTCATATATCATGTGCATAAACATCACATAAAACATTGTTGGAAAAATGGTTAGTGCTCCCCCTAGATTCATGACATGGCTTAACCACTTCCTATGTCTTCTATAAATCTATTGGTTGTATAGGGAATTGACAAGTTGAACTTTTGGTGCAATGACAATCACACTTTTAACAAGTGGTATCAAAACTTGGTCACAGGTTCAAGTCATCTCAGGTAGCGCTGAGGGGGAGATTGTTGGAAAAATGTTCAGTGTTCCCCCAGGATTCATGACATGGCTTAACCGCCTCATGTGTCTTCTATAAGTCTAGTGGTTGTATCATGCATTGACAGGTTGATCTTTTGGTGCAACAACAATCACACTTGTAACAAACATAAAACAAGAAACATGCATTCATCATCTAAGCATCATGCATCTCATATATACCAAGAAAATATGTCACTATTAAGTACAATGAGATCATAAAAAAATAATTGATATAATAATGTCATCATGTATCAAGACATCAAGTACATCATCAACATATCGATACAAAGTCATCATGGTACAATGTCATCAAAAAGATGTATCTCAGGACAATCATGAAAGAATACAATCATACCTAACTACTAGCATATGGACCATGTGTTGGTGGTGGAGCATCAGATCTACCAAGAGCAATTGGGGCAGCCCCATGAAACCAAGCACTTAACTGTAAATATGAAGGAACTCTCTGGAACTATGGAACAATAGCAAGGTATGCGACCTAATAGTAAGAAGTTCTCTAAGCATGGAAAATAGCATCTCTCAAGGCACAATCATGCTCTATTGTCACATCCTACAGTATCTGATCATTTTGTGCCACTTGTGACTGCAAAAAAAAAACCTCTATCTATATCTAGGAATGCTTTTGTCCAAGCTAGGAAAGTGAAAGGATCACCACTAGCTCTCTCCTCTCCCATGTGCTCCTATAGCTTTATGAGAAGCACTAGGAATATCATGTATCAATCTATCATCTCTATCTCATGGAATCTACAAACCACTACATTTAGGTGGGACCACTCATAGCCTCACTCTCCTATGTCCTCTATTGCCACCATCTCCTCCATCATCATCATCATCATCACCTCCATCTCCCCCAACTATTGCATCGACAACTCCTAATCCTCCACCCTCTCCCCTCTAACCACCTCCTCTCCAACCTCTCTCTCCTCTCTAATCCATCCCTCCTCCATACTCTCTCATGCCACCTCTACCACCCTAATCTCTCTTCTTTCCATCCCCATCATCCCCATAAACCTCTCCATCAAGTGGCTCATCAATGCAGGGAGCTATCTCATCAAGAGCAGTAAATCTTAGAAAAGGATGTTGTAATAAATGATCATGTTATGCAAAGGTCATACTAGCATCTACAACATCATGAAGGTAATCCTAGGGTATAGATGCAATAGTATGGTGCTCATGAACCACTATCTCATAATGTAACCATGCACCTCACTAAGGCTTCTCCTCATGAGTTAAAGCATAAGAAGCCATATCTATAGGCATACCTTGTATCCTACCGAACTAACAAAGCACTCAGGTCATAATGAACTTCTCCACTATATAGAGGGTCTTTCCAATCCAATATCTTGTCATAAAGAAGAAGGTCATCTTAGATATATCACCAGGCCAAGCCTCACAATCCAAATAAGGTCTCCACATCATAACAATGCAATCATCAAGTACATGTCTCCAATAGTCTAGCTTTCCTAGGTGGGGTTGCATCAATAATCCAAAATATAAATGTATCCTCTTAAAATGGAAGCACTTCCATGATAAGAGCATTTATCCCTCTAAGTAGGTGGTTTGGGTTCATGTTAAGTGCCTTGATCGGGTATTTTCATGTATTTGGCTTTCTCCCCGCTTTCCACTTCTTCCCTGCACTTGATTTCTTCATTCTAGGTGAAATTAGGGTTAGGATCCCAAGGATTCTCCTTAATTTCCCTCTTCCATGGCTATATTTTCTAGGTAGGATTTAGAAATAGGTCCTCCTAGCCTTCATCATAGTAATCATAGGATTTTATGTCTATCCCTAACATTTTTTCCTGTTCTGATATCATTTTTAGGTTTATGGGCATCCCCGGGACCTCCTGACCTGGTTCTGACTGAATCTGGGCCCAGGGTCAAATTCAAGGTTGATCCTGACTAGGTTAAGATTGAGCTCAAACCTAACTAGGTGAAGATTGAGGTCAAACCTGACTAAGTCAAGTCCAACCTTGATTTTGCCCCCCTCATTCAAATTTCCAGAATCCTGGATTAACGGGCATCGAGCCTTCGGGATATTTATTTTCCCGCCTTTGAGTTAACCATTTTACGTTCCAGGATGGTAAATCCTTTAATTACATTTAATCTATGTATATTTTCTAAATGTTAGGACCTAATTGGGATTTAATTCTCCAAGGTGGCCCCTCTAGAGGATTGTGCCCTAGTTCACTATAAAAGGAGGCCTCCCTCTCTCATTTTCACATCCATTATTTTCACATCTCTCCATCAAGTTTTGTGAGAACATCCACAATCAAGAAATTGCAAGCTCTCAAGTTCAAGCAAGCATTCAAGTGTTCAATCATCCATCCATCAAGGAGATCCATTGTTAGCTATTGAAGGATTCAATCTCTTTGGAGCCCCCTTTGATGATCCATCCTTCTACATTCATTCAAGCCTTCTCATATGCAAAGATCAAGTCAAGATTGGTGTTGAAGATCAAATGCCA
Organism: Chamaecyparis obtusa; assembly: GCA_027943335.1. Classification (NCBI taxonomy): domain Eukaryota; kingdom Viridiplantae; phylum Streptophyta; class Pinopsida; order Cupressales; family Cupressaceae; genus Chamaecyparis; species Chamaecyparis obtusa. The sequence goes on along the minus strand of BSBK01000179.1, from coordinate 154,359 downwards.
TTGATTGGAGACATCCTACATTCATCCTACATCCATTGAAGCATCCCTACTTGTGGACTTGAGGATTCGAATCCTCTACAAGGACTTCAACATAAGCGAGGTGATTTGTTTCAATTACTTTCTTTATGCACACTATATTTCAATTCAATTTCAAGGTTAATTCCTAAATTGGGGTTTGACCAAGACAAACCCCCCACACAATAAAAACTCCCATTTTCTTGTAGGTACAGGTGTGAAATTTTGGATCTGAGAGTGAATTTGGATACCCTTTTCGGAAAACTTCTGAGATCTATGAACAGAATTTGAATCGGACTTCAAATAAAGAATCTAGTATTTGACCTTTTATGAGGGTCAAACCCGACTTAAGCTCATCTTGGAGAAAGATTTCTGGGTTTTCTCTATCTCAGCATTTCCAGTCCAAAATAGGTTGTAGAATTTCTTGAAAGTACACATAGACATCAGAAATTGACATTTTCCAAATCTACCCTAATTTGAGGTTAGTATTTTTATTTCAAGTATTTTATATTCCAAGCATAATTTCATTCATAGGGAAATATTGGATTTACTCTCTCTCTCTCTTCCATATTCCTCATAAATTGATTCGATTGTGTATTAACCTCTTGGTTGATCAAATTGGATCTCTTCTTTGGGAATTTGGGTTTGAGAATAGATCTCATATTTCCCCCTTTACATTTAAATAGTGGTGAATCCATTTTTCCACTATTCATTTTGGTGAACCCAACTAGCTTACTCTCTTTCTTTTTTGGTGTTAGATTCCTCTCTTTTCTTTTGTGGAATTCGATGTCTTATTGTGCTTTCATTTTATCTTGTTAGTATTAGATTTTTCCTTTGTGTTAGATCTTGCATGCTAATTAGATTTCACATTCATTCTCTATGTGTTCTTAGTTTAGTTCATTTTCATTACATTGGTTTATGAGCTTTACTACCATTAGTCCTACTTATAATATTCTAGTTAATAGAAGTCGTAGACTCATGGGTGCCTTTGATCCTGAATCTTCCTCTCCTTTCCTTAGGATCTTGGATGATAACTTGATTCTTCATGATTCCAATCCTACTATGGAGAAAAGCTCTTCTCACTCATCTCATGATGAGGATGACACTTTAAGAGTTCCTCCTGAGCAAGTCCAAAAACTTTCCACTGAACTTGATAAAATGGGTAATTGACTTCTTCAAGAAAACAATAATCAAGATTTCATTCAAGCTATAGATGCTCTTAAGAAAGTTCTCCATGATAGTGATCAAGGTGTTAACCTCTTGTGTGGTATTACTCACCTTGTACATTCAAATGTTAAACCTTTAGTTCAAGAAGCTCAAGATTTAGGGTTGATTCCTCCTATCACTAGTGTTGAACCTCCTAATCCTTTACCTAGTATTCCTATCTATACTCCTTCTTTGGTGACTATGACGATTCCCTCTATTCTTATAAGTGTTCCTCTTGTGTCCCTTCCTACATCACAACCTTCATATCATAATGTTCCTTTCACTTATTCCAATCTGCTTCCAACTGTAGTTCCTAGTGTTCCTCTAGTTGTGTCTTCTATTCCTACAGCTTCTTACACTTTACCTAGTGTGTCTAATGTTGTTACTCCTCCTATTTCCTCTAATGATTCAACAATCATCAGTTTGTCTTAGACTGTGTCATCCTTACAACAACAACTTGCTTCTTTAACTCAAAACAAGTTTAGTATTCCTACATGTGACATGGGAAGTCCCTTGTCCTAAGACATCATTCGTACTCTTGTTCCTCAGCAAGGTGAGATGCCTCATCTTGAGAATTATAATGGAAAAGGAGATCTTGTTCATCATGTTAAAACATTCCAAATCCTTTGTAGTGATTATGCTCATGACCATAGGATTTTAGCCAAACTATTTTCTAGAACCTTCTGTGACAAGGCCTTACAATGGTATTGTTCCTTGCCTCCTTATTCTATTGATTCCTTTCCACAACTTTCTAATGCCTTTATTCAACAATTTCAAAATAATATTGGCCCACAAGTATCTTTGACTGATTTGATGCATTGTAAACAAAGTGCTAAGGAAAAATTGACTAAATTTATTGGTAGATTTAAGCATTTGCATGCTCAGATTTCCTATCCTGTTCCTGATATTGGGGTAAAAGCACAATAAGCTATCACCCTTTTACAAAGGAAGAGGCTAACAAAATTAAAGTTGTTCAACTTCAATAGTATAAAAATGACATTTATGTTTGGAATTTGAAGATGATGTAAACTAATTAAATGTGATAAAATGGATGAAGTTTATGATTAATATTTTTAATAATTTATTTGAATAAGAATTGATATGTTTTTTTAATTTTTAAAGATGATTTTTCAGTTGCTAAAAATTAGGGGTCTAGTTCCCACCAAAAAGTTATATGTAAATAAATAAATTTTCCCCTAATTTCAAAATATGTCATAGATGACATATATAGCTAGTGCATGAAGAAATAAAAAATGGTTTGTGACCTATATTTTCTCTTTTATAACAATTCAAATTCTAACTCACTGAAATTGACAGTTTTCATCTCGCAACATATTTTTCATAACAAATCTATCCTAATTAAAAAAAGAAATATATATTCTTGAAGAAAACTCTCTCCTCTAGTGCACCATATATTTTTCAAATTTATTTAATATGATTAACTATTTTTTTCTTTCTCCGAATCAACATCTCCTTGACTGTTAAAATACCTACTTGCAATATTTTTTAATTACAATAAATAATGTCTAATTAAAACACTATAAAATCTATATGAGGATATTATTGACTCTGATCTCTACAAAAGGGTATTTTTTTATTTTAAAAAAAATATCATTAAAAATATTAGGAGTTATTGAAAGGCCACTTTTTTGAAATAATTTTATTTTTATGGTAATTGGACCAAAAGTGGTATAAAACATGCATTTAATAGATATTTCCAATTGGAAATGTTAAAGCACATATCTAACTTAGCTAGAATGAATCTAGCTAGACCATATGTTTGACCAAAATTATTTTTTAGTTAGAAATACTAAAATTTAGCAGTGCTAATAAGTTAGCCTAAAAGGTGACACCTGATTGTGCTTTTACCCATTGATATTCAACGTATGTTTATTTCAAATTTGCAAAAGGATATTAGAGATAAGATTCTGCTTACTGAATTTACCTCTTTTCAACAACTTTGTGCAGCGCTTCATCATTATCAATTACAAGTGAGTCAATTTGAGAGCAACACTCCAATGGCTCCTGTTCCAGTTGATAAGAGTGATGCTGCTCCTAATTCAAACAAATTTCAAAAATTCAACAACTATGTCAAGATAAACAAACAAGTGAATGCAGTTGCTGATCAAGTTGATGTTGCATCTCACCATGCCACTTCTGCATCCACTGCTTTTTGATTAAATCATGCATTTACTCCTCTTTCTGAATCTTTTCATGCTATTATGAATAGGTTGTTAGCTGCTAATATGATTACTTTACCTCCTATTCGACCTCTGTTACCTACAATGATTGCATCTAAATCTTTTGATCAAAATGCTTTTTGTCAATATCATCATCAGAATGGTCATGATACTGATAAATGTTATTCTTTAAAACATAAGGTTCAAGATCTAATTGATTCTAAGGATTTATCTGTTGATAATCTAGATATTAGAGGGAATAAATCTGTCTCTCCTCCTAATCAGAACCTTCAAATCTATACAAACCCTTTACCTACGCATGATACTAATACTATTGCTCAACCATCTGCTATGGACATTGTGTATGATTCACAGATGGATGATCTCAATCATGTTGTTAATCAAGTGGAGCATGTTGATCAATTTGTATCTCCACCTCAACCTCAACTTCCACCTCAACCTTAGATTCAACCTCAAGTTCAATCTCAACCTCAACCAAAACCTAAACCTAAAATGAAAACTCAACCTAAACTTTGACAATAATTTAAGAATAAGAGACCTCGAGAACTCTTGATTACCTTTGATGACTCTAAGACTATTAAAGCTCCTGATGGTCCCCTTTACATTGATGCTAGGATTGCTCAGAAACCTACTCATGGTTGTCTTGTTGATCCTACATCCTTATTCAATGTTATCACTGAAGAAAATCTTTTTATGAAAAGCTTACAATGTGACTTTTATGATACATCGGATGTGTGGATTCAAACGCTTGCAATCATTTTCTTTATCCATCATTTGGTTCTATTACTTTATCAGTTGAACTTTGTGGAAAAATTGTGAACACTACCTTTGTTGTTGTTCCTACTTCTGATCAATTGCAAGTTAAGCTAGGTTTGCCTTTGTTAACTTCCATGCATGTTGTTGCTTCACCTATCCATAAGTGTCTTAAGTTCATTCATGATGAAGAAGTGAAGATGATTAATCATAGTCTATATCAACCTTCCAGGCCTAGAGATTGTGTTGCTCTTGATTTCTTTTGGCCTTCATTACCTAATTCATATCCTCCTCGACCTGATAATCTTTTTCAATCATATCAAGCTTATAAACATCATAAAATTTTGGAATTAAGTTCACCTCCTAGGGATCTTAATCGTGGTCTTTTACCTACACCTTCTATACCTCCTTTAACTATGACTTCTAGCTCTGTTAATCAAGTTCCTTCTACTAAACCTATCAAAGATCCTGTGATTGTTTCTCCTATGGTTAATAATCCTATTGATCTTCCTAAAGAACCTGTGAAGGATCCTATGATTGTCCCTCCTAGTTCTCAACTTATTTCAAATAAATCAAAATGAAACCGATCTGCTAATGAACATCGTAAAAAGCATCGTGCTCATGCTAAAGCTCAAAGATCTCTACCTTCTACAGATAAACCTATGCATAATGTGGTAAAATAGATTGTTACTAATAATGATGTTCACATGCATGATTATGATGATTCTATTCATATCTTAGATCCTATTTTGATTAATTTGGATGAAGAAGATACTCTTGATGATACCAATGATGTTAATGATGAATATGAAACTATTGACATTGACATTGATTTACCTAATATGCTTTCATCACAATTAACTCTTACACCTAGTGTCAAACATTGTGATTCTCAAGAGGATACTTGTTTGGAACTAGCTATCCTTCCTATTGTGTTGTATATAGTCCCTCTTGTGAGTTACCCACCTTCCCTAAATGATATACAATGAGATGGGGAAAGTAGGTGGCACACTTGATTGGCTTGTCCTTCATGGTAGCTTTGTCATGTGTTTGCCTGTTGTACTATGCTTCTCCTGTACTGTGTTTTCTAAATGTTGTTAGATTCTTTTATATGATCTTTGTTACTCATTTGGTGCAAGGTGATAAAGGAATCGAAACTATTGTTCCAATTCTTCTATATGTATCTCTATTCTTCTATGTGTTGTTCAATGTTATGTCATAACTATGCTATTGTTCGTAAATGTTTCCTTGTGTAATCTACTTGGATTCAAGATATGGTAGCACTAATTCTTTTTGGTCTCCATGTCATGGTTTGAAAAGATTCTCCTTCGTATATCTTATGTGATCTTTCCTCCTTTGTGATTGTAGTTCTACTTTCTTTGGGGAATGATGTCAATTCATTTACAATAATATCATATATATATTATCTTATGATCATACTGACCCCACAGTAGGTAGATCCCTTCTATGTGTTGGCATTAAGTAGAATTGTCACTAGTGACAACACTTATTTGCATTCTGAGTGCAAACCGAGCAGAACAGTGCAAACCGAGAAAAATAGTGCAAACCAAGCAGAATAGTGCAAACTGAGCATAACAGTGCAAACCGAGCAGAATAGTGCAAACCGAGCAGAACAGTCCAAACCGAGCAAGACAGTGCAAACTGAGCAAGACAGTGCAAACCGAGCAAGATAGTGCAAACTGAGCAGGACAGTGTAAACTGAGTAACATTATGTCTACCGAGTCACCAGTATTTACCGAGTTCAAAACCTACTGAGTGGTTAGTATGAACCGTGCCTTCACTTCTACCAAGTGCATGATGATGCCGAGTAATGCAGTGGACACCGAGTATCAGAAAGTCACCGAGTTAGTTTGCAGGAACTGTGTAACCATACTTGGGCTGACTTAGTAGCACTTATGTTTATTTGTCAAGCTAACTTTGTAATTGTAATTGTAATTAATTGTTTAGACTTGTATATAAACAATGTTGTAAAAATGTCAAGATGTATGAAATGAGTATGAATGTGAAAAAGAAAGAAAGGTAGAGATAAGCGAATTACAAAGGGTTTCAGCAGTATAAGGAACAGCAAAGACAAATTCATCATAGAAGGTGATCAGTACATCAGCGAATCTCAATCAGCAATCCAGTTGCAAAGCAAGAGATCTACTGTTTCATCCTAACAGGTGAATCAGTACTAAAATCCTTTAATCGGGTAGACTTAACAGTCTTTTGTAAAATCTCTTTACTGAGTACATACTTCTTTTGTAAGTTTTTAAAAATCCTCTAACAAGGTGGACCTAGCAGTCCTTATTGCTCCTAGCAGGGTAGATCATCAAAAGTGATCAATTGTAAGCCTTAACCGGCCAACTTTATACTGCAGTACTAAAGCTTTGTGGGTTTCATCCCCACCCCAGTTTTACTTTCTTTTTGGAAGGTTTCTGGGTAACCAAATCCATGTGTCATTGTTGTGAATGCTTTTAAGTTTCATGCTTTCTATATGCGAAAGGTTAAAGTAAACTATATGTTAATACATCTATAATTGAAAGAAAATTTGGAGTTACTGATTCACCCCTCCCCTCTCAGTAACTTGGTTAATTCCTGAATATTTCCAACAATTGGTATCAGAGCAGTATTGGTTCTCAAGATAAAGCTTAACTAGCTTGAGCAAAGATTCAGGACAATGGAGGTATTCAAACTGAACAAGGTGATTGAAAATGAAAAGCTAGATCTGGAAATGGCCATAGCTAAACTTAAAGAAGCAAAAGAACATCTTTCCCAATCCCTAAGAAGAAGGAAGGAACTTGCAAATCAGATGAATGATTAGAATTACATTGAGGAAAAGATTGAAGATCTTTTTCCCTCAGATAGCTCAGATGAAGCAAACAATGTTGTCAAAGAACTCCTAGAAAAGAATGGGTCTCTGCAAGAAGAAGTGAGAAAATTAAAAAGAGAACAAGAGCTACACTCAACAAGATTTTGTGAGATCTTAGAACAAAGAAACAAGTTGAAAGATGAACTGGATGGAAGGAACAATGAAATCCAAAATAAAACCCTTCAGCTAGAAAACCTAATTGATCAGATCTCCCATACAAATGAGGAAATTCTGAATCTAAGATTAGAAATAGAAAGCACAAGAGAAGAACTAAGATTTGAAAAGCAAATCAATCTAAGATTGATGGATGACCTAAACGCCAAAAAACAAATCAATGAAGGAATGTTGAAAAGCCAAGAAGACTTAAATCAGCTGTATGAGCGAAATCTTCATAGGCAGAAAGGAAAAGCAGGACTTGGACACAAAGGAGAAGGTGAATCTTCTAAGAAAGGTACTCAAAGAAATCAGAAACCTACTTGTAATCATTGTGGTAAAATAGGACATACTTCAAATAAATGTTGGAGCAATGAAAAAGAAAAATTCAATGGAAAATGCTACAACTACAATCAGCATGGTCACAAAGCAAATGAATGCAGGGAAAAACCAAGATTTAGAGGTAATTATCACAAATGCAACAAACAAGGTCACAAGGCATCCGAGTGCAGATCCAAAACATTCAATCCAGCAGAACAAATTATGAAAGAAATGTTTGGATGGGATTACAACACCTGGTGTAGATGTCATTACTATGGAGAATATGGACACATTGGCATGAACTACATAAAACATCATCTAAGGAAAAGAGATACTACCGTAAGATGCTTCAAATGCACTAAACTTGGTCACATAGCTAGAAATTGCATGAATGCTAGTGAAATTGAAGATGGAAAGAAGAATGAAGCAACTAAGGTCAGGAAACAGGTGAGACAAAAGTGGATTCCTAAATCTACCGAGAAAACCAGTCCAAGTAATGGAATGGGTGGCTCTACCGACTCAAACTAAATTTCCAAGAAAGCACTGGAATTGTATTCTCATAGACAAACTTCAAGCAGTTTCAGAACCAAATTAAAAGAAAGATCTAAATCAGCATACAAGATGTAATAAGATCATAGGAGATCGGTATCAGTTTTCACCGAGCAAGGTCAGTATCAGTCTTTACCGAGCGAGGTCGGAGCAATATGAATTCTCGAGTTCACCGAGTTGCGAAGTCTTTACCGAGCAATTAATTCTTAGTGGGTGACAGCCTGTCGAAATTCATACCCTAATTTGTACTGAGCATTAATGATAGAGTTGTAAACAAAAGGCAAGAAATTGAACTCATTCTTCACCGCGAACTTTAGCACTTTGAGAGAAAAAAATTTCAAGAGCAATCCAGCGATTCAAACACTTTTGTGAAAAGAATTCTCTGTGAGCTACCATGGCATCATCCAGCACTTCAGCGAAGAAAGGATCAGAAATGTTAGTCCAAGGGGAATGGAGAGCACCAGATTTCAAAATCGTGCCCGCAATTGCAGCAGCCCTAGACCCGAACGGAGCTCAATCTCAAATTCCTCCTAAGGTACTACTTATTAACGATATTCGCAATCATTTCAATTGTGCAATTCAAGAAATGGGAAACCTAGAACTAGATATTGTGCATGAGGAACTGTGTGTGGATGGTATTCTAAAACCCGAGAACAAACATCTAGAAGACAAGGGATTAGTTCACATTGCACATTTACCTCAAAACTTTCGGGAGAAATGGGTTAGATACATTCTCAGCCGTGTACATGATGGCAAGATTTGGCTTGAACAACCCATAGAGATCACTAAGAAGATGATTCATCAAATCACCAATCTTCCCATGTTGAACAAAGCTAAAACTACCAAAACCCTAGGTCGGCCGGAACTGGAGAAGAAAACCCTAGCCGAGTGGGACGGTAGAGGCATGAAAGTAAGCAGCATTACTGATGCTGAACTAAAGTTTGGAACACACATCATTGCCCATAAAATTTATAGTTCAAGTCGACAGAATAGTGTCTCCTGTGAAGCCATTGACCTAGCATACAAAGTGGTCAAGAATAACTTATCATTTGACCTTGCATACTTATTGTTAAAACAGTTTAACAAGAACATGGAAAGGATTCAAACTTCCAAAAACAATCCATGTAAGTTTGGATCTTTACTGGTCTGTTTATTTTTCTATGTTCAGAAATTCTTCCCTTCCAAAGGAAAAGTTGTATGGAGAAAAGATGTGCCAGTTCTTTATGAGATAAATGAATACATTTCAGAAATGGGTGAAAATTTTGAAAGCGTCATGGATAGTTATTTTGAGTCTTTCAAAGAGAAAATGAATGACAGATTCTGGATTCCACAGAAGTTGGTGGAAGATTATAAGGATGACATTTGTTTCATGGTGGACTGTGACAATGTATATATTCAAGCAGCTAAACCAAGGATTGTACATGCAAAACCTCTTCCTTATGAGGTAAACATTGATGAGACAAAGAATATCATTGAAGCCCTTCTTAATCAGCCTGTTAATCCCAAAGCTCCATATTTTGGAACATATGATGAAGCAAAGGTAAGAATTGAATTAAGCATAAAGCTTCCACAGGTGGTAAACAAAGGAAAGAAGAGGATAGCCAAAATGCAAATGCTAACCGAGGACAAAGGAGAAGACATTGAAGAAGAAAAGGAAAAGGATGAGAAAACAGAGGAACCAGAACCTGCAAAGAAGAAAGGAAAGGTATTCATCACTAAGGCACCTAAGCCTCCCACTACTGTATTTACAAGGAGAAGTGCAAGAGGTAAGGCAGACAAGGCAGACAAAGATATAATATTCAAAAGGCCTCCTCTAACCTTTCAAGAGAAGATCAAACTTTTTAGAGAAGGATTAGGATCTGGAGTAAGTAATATAAAATATTTTAAATATGAAACCAGATCGGAAACAAAATAGAAGGAAATAGAAGATGTTGTTATTGAAAAGATGGGACAGTGGAAATACTCTCCTGATGAAATAGCCCCACAGGTTCCAGCAGTTCTATTAGATCCAATAAAAATGAGATGGACCAATGCCAAGCAAACTATAAAAGACATATTTGATCAAACCCTGAGACAGTTAATGTCGAGCTTGAAAAATGATGAAATAAAGAAGGCATTGAAGGAGAATGAAAATAAAATGACACTGAAGTTCAATACTTGTTTGATTCTGATTAACAATATTGAATCAGTTGTGAAGGTTGCAAATGCCACATGGAAGAACATATACCACCTTCACCAACCGAGTACTGAAACAGTCATAATAAAAGACATTGAAGATGACAGTGATGAACAAGAAGAAGCCACTGAGGTAGATGATACTGTGAGGATAGCGGCAGAAGTCATTGCATCACTTCCTACCTCTCCAGTAAAAGTTTCTACATCTAGCCCGGAGACACCTTCAAGCATGGTTGTGACAACTTCAACATTTGTCCAATCACCTATGGCAACAACAGAAGCAACTACCATTTCTTCTACCGAGTTGCAGTCTCCCACTTCATCAAGTTTTCCAGCAGTAAGTATTCCAGTTTTTGATTCTACAAGTGTAAATATTTTAAGTTCTCCAGTAGACAGTATACCAGTCTGTATAGCCAGACTATGTCTATTGTCACTACTACTAAGGCATTAAGTACAGATCAGCCTAAGGCTCAACCGAGTATAAGATTTTTAGGCAAAAATATAGTAGAGGATATAGACCTAGATGAAGAAATAGAGATTCCAACATTGGATTTTGCAAATCTATCAGCGGATCAAATGAAAAATATAGGTGAAATCCTCCAAAGGAAAGTGAATCAAAAGAAACTTAAAGAGGAGAGAGACAAGGAATATCAAATCATTAAGGATGCTAAGGACATTTTGTCAGATGCATTAGGTATTAAAGTTGACTCCTCTCAACATGTTTTGTTACAATTAGCAGAAGCAGTAAATAAATACAATGAGGATTCATCTGGGATAGAAAAGTTAGTTGAAAGAGCCGAGAAGAAATTCAACAATAAAGTGCTTGAGCACATTGCTCAGCACATAGCTATTAATCAAGTAGAATTGTCTTCAATTTTGTCAAACATTGAATCTACCTATTTGAATGTTACCTCTCTTTTGGCCAGACTGTGCAATGTTGTCGAGTTCACAAAGGATGTCAAGGATAAAATGAATAAAATTGATGAGGATTTGAAGATTAGCATACAGAAGCTGCAACTTGAACCAAGTTCAAACTCTGCTCATCACATGAAAATCTCATAGCTATCAAATATGCAGTCAGAACTACTGAAAGAAGACACAAGGATCCGGTCCACACTACTAGACATTCAGAACATGATCCTTCCCATCATGAATACAATGTATAAGCACATTGAACATTCCAAAACATTGATTCATGACAATCAGTTCTCAATAGCAGATCACATGATTGAACTCTCTGCAGAAGTCCAAATTACAATCCAAACATGCAAGATTCTGTAAGAAAATTGGGACAGAACCCTGGCACTAATAATGAAGGTACATTCTATTTTTCTATCAAATTTTGGATTCTCTCTGTAAATCACTTGTATATAAACCTTTGGCATTATCGCCAAAAAGGGGGAGATATGTATAGAAGAAGATATGTATAGAATAAAAGTTAGCACATTGAAAGGGGGAGATAATTTATAAAGCCCTATGACAAAGACAAATTTTGAAAAATCAAATTTTGACTCAGCATGATTCATGTATATAAGTTTTGGGCAATAAGTGTTTTTGTCACTAATGCCAAAGGGGGAGATTGTTGGCATTAAGCAGAATTGCCACTAGTGACAACACTTATTTGCATTCTGAGTGCAAACCAAGCAAAACAGTGCAAACCGAGTAGAACAGTGCAAACTGAGCAGAACAGTGCAAACTAAGCAGAACAGTGCAAACTGAGCAGAACAGTGCAAATCGAGCAAGACAGTGCAAACTGAGCAAGACAGTGCAAACCGAGCAAGATAGTGCAAACCGAGCAGGACAGTGTAAACTGAGTAACATTATGTCTATCGAGTCACCAGTATTTACCGAGTTCAAAACCTACCAAGTGGTTAGTATGAACCGTGCCTTCACTTCTACCGAGTGCATGACGATGCCGAGTAATGTAGTGGACGCCGAGTATCAGAAAGTCACCGAGTTAGTTTGCAGGAACCGTGTAACCATACTTGGGCCGACTTAGTAGCACTTATGTTTATTTGTCAAGCTGACTTTGTAATTGTAATTGTAATTAATTGTTTAGACTTGTATATAAACAATGTTGTAAAAATTTCAAGATGTATGAAATGAGTATGAATGTGAAAAAGAAAGAAAGGTAGAGATAAGCGAATTACAAAGGGTTTCAGCAGTATAAGGAACAGCAAAGACAAATTCATCACAGAAGGTGATCAGTACATCAGCGAATCTCAATCAGCAATCCAGTTGCAAAGCAAGAGATCTACTATTTCATCCTAACAGGTGAATCAGTACTAAAATCCTTTAACCAGGTAGACTTAACAGTCTTTTGTAAAATCTCTTTACCGAGTACATACTTCTTTTGTAAGTTTGTAAAAATCCTCTAACAAGGTGGACCTAGCAGTCCTTATTGCTCCTAGCAGGGCAGATCATCAGAAGTGATCAATTGTAAGCCTTAACCGGCCAACTTTATACTGCAGTACTAAAGCTTTGTGGGTTTCATCCCCACCCCAGTTTTACTTTCTTTTTGGAAGGTTTCTGGGTAACCAAATCTATGTGTCATTGTTGTGAATGCTTTTAAGTTTCATGCTTTCTATATGCGAAAGGTTAAAGTAAACTATATGTTAATACATCTGTAATAGAAAGAAAATTTGGAGTTACTGATTCACCCCTCCCCTCTCAGTAACTTGGTTAATTCCTGAATATTTCCAACACTATGTTCTCTATATGTTTCTATGAAATTTCCCTTGATTTGTCTTCGTCTAGGGGCATCTCGATGTGGAAACGTAATCAGTGGAGTTGTTTATGTTTCTGTTAAAGCCATTGCTCCTATTAAAGTGTCAGCAATGACTTTAACGTGGGGGCATACACTCTGCTCACCTATTGTACATGCACACTTTCCAATACACACATATTTTTCAAGATACTTTTTCCCTTTTTGGATTAGTAATTAATCCTTAAAGCATGGGTTTATATTTTAGGATCTCTTGATCCCTCCAGTTTCAAATATACATATATTTTGATCCCTTAAGGTCGGAAGTGTCCTTAAGACTGGATCTCTTTTGTTTTTTGGTTTTATTCCTATGGAATAGAATATTCCTAAGGATGAATCCTTGATGGGTTGACTAGTGAGTAGCCACATTCACTAGGCGGTTCAATTTCATCTTTCCAGTTGTGCCATTTTTCTGTGTGGTTCACAATTGGACATAAGTTCTCATTGGGCAAGGTAATCACACCTTCTTTCTCTCTCTAGAGATGTTTCTCTTATTATGATCTAGGAGTTGATGAAGACTTGAGTCCTTGGGGGCTTAAGGTTTTTCTTTGTCCCTTGGATTATAATAAGATTATCTTTTCATTCTGATCTCCTTTCCCAAGAGTTTGCATCGAGTCCATACTCTTGCTAAAGTGGGGGCTTAATGTATCATCTTAAAATGGAAGCACTTCCATTATAAGAGTGTTTAGCCCTTCGAGTAGGTCGTTTGTGGTCATGTTAAGTGCCTTTATCGGGTCTTTGCATGTATTTGGCTTTCTCCCCGCTTTCCACTTCTTCCCTGCACTTGATTTCTTCATTTTAGGTGAAATTAGGGTTAGGATCCCAAGGATTCTCCTTAATTTCCCTCTTCCATGGCTCTATTTTCTAGGTAGAATTTAGAAATAGGTCCTCCTAGCCTTCATCACAATAATTATAGGATTTTATGTCTATCCCTGACATTCTGTCATGTTCTAATATCATTTCTAGGTTTCTGGGCATCCCCGGGACCTCCTGACCTGGTTCTAACTGAATCTGGGCCCAGGGTCAAATTCAAGGTCGATCCTAACTAGGTCAAGATCAAGGTTGAACCTGACTAGGTTAGGTCCAACCTTGATTTTTCCCCCCTCATTCAAATTTCCAGAATCTTGGATTTATGGGCATCGGGCTTTCGGGATATTTATTTTCCCGCCTCTGGGTTAACCATTTTGGGTTTCAGGATGGTAAATCCTTTAAATTGCATTTAATCTAGGTATATTTTCTAAAGGTTAAGACCTAATTGGGATTTAATTCTCCAAGGTGGCCCCTCTAGAGGATTGTGCCCTAGTTCACTATAAAAGGAGGCCTCCCTCTCTCATTTTCACATCCATTATTTTCACATCTCTCCATCAAGTTTTGTGAGAACATCCACAATCAAGCAATTGCAAGCTCTCAAGTTCAAGAAAGCCTTCAAGCATTCAATTGTTCAAGAATCCATCCATCAAGGAGATCCATTGTTAGCTATTGAAGGATTCAATCTCTTTGGAGCCCCCTTTGATGATCCATCCTTTACATTCATTCAAGCCTTCTCATATGCAAAGATCAAGTCAAGATTGGTGTTGAAGATCAAATTCCATTGATTGGAGACATCCTACATTCATCCTACATCCATTGAAGCATTCCTACTTGTGGATTTGAGGATTCAAATCCTCTACAAGGACTTCAACATAAGCGAGGTGATTTGTTTCAATTACTTTCCTTATGCACACTATATTTCAATTCAATTTCAAGGTTAATTCCTAAATTGGGGTTTGACCAAGACAAACCCCCCATACAACAAAAACTCCCATTTTCTTGTAGGTATAGGTGTGGAATTTCAGATCTGAGAGTGAATTTGGATACCCTTTTCAGCAAACTTCTAAGATCTATGAACAGAATTTGAATCGGACTTCAAATAAAGAATGTAGTATTTGACCTTTTATGAGGGTCAAACCTGACCTGAGCTCATGTTGGAGAAAGATTTCTAGGTTTTCTCTGTCTCAGCGTTTCCAGTCCAAAATAGGTTGTAGAATTGCCTGAAAGTACACACAGACATTAGAAATTGACATTTTCCAGATCTACCCTAATTTGAGGTTAGTATGTGTATTTCAAGTATTTCATATTCCAAGCATAATTTCATTCATAGGGAAATATTGGATTTACTCTCTCTCTCTCTTCCATATTCCTCATAAATTGATTCGATTGTGTATTAACCTCTTGGTTGATCAAATTGGATCTCTTCTTTGGGAATTTGGGTTTGAGAATAGATCTCATATTTCCCCCTTTACATTTGAATAGTGGTGAATCCATTTTTCCACTATTCAATAAATATATATAAGGTCTGCCCTCCTCTCAGTGCCTCTCTACAAGTGGATTTTTGACAGGGATGTGCTCCCATACCCATATCTATAAAATGAGAATCTAAGCAGTCACACTACGACTCCCCATGTATACAACCTCATGAAGCTCTTGGTATAAGTAAGCTAAGATAAAATTGCCTCCAAGCAAATCGATAAGGATATCTCACCAAATCCTCTAACAAACTGGCCCAACCACACTAAAACCCATGCATACCTTTATGTGGAATCAATATCCCTCCAATGAGACCATCTAATACTGAGGGTAGTCTAGCATAGGTGACATCCATGTAATCCCATGAAATATGTCTCTAGATAATAGAGTAATCACCAAAGACGTGCTGAGTAGTAGCTACATCAACCCAGAGATCTTGATCAAAGTATACTAACTCTCCAGCAACAGGAATCTATAATATATGCCACATGTCCTCTGGTGTGACCATGATCTCTTCAATGGGAATGTGAAAGGTATTATGCTCTAAATGCCACTATTCCATGAAAGTGATGAGTAATTCTCAATTCACCTAAATCTCAAGAAAATCCAGAAGTTGAAACAAGTTACAAAAATGAATGACACGATGTGCTTCATCTGTCAAGGTCAAGATCTAACCTAGCACTCAAGGAAATGAACCCCTAAATCACATAACTCTAAACTAAGCATACAAGGAATCAAATAAGAAAATTATCAGCTAATCATATTACTGAAATTAAGTAAACAAAGTACAAAATGATCACAAATAGACAGTTAAAGTAACCAAACTACCAACTATCTCCACAAATGACCATAGACAATCAAGGTGCAACTGAGAAATAGAGTGTGACTCAAGATCAATCGAGTATGACTCTATTTCTTGAATAAAAATCAGAATGAGTGAATGCAATCCAAAATCCAAATACAACCCTAATTTGACAAAAAATGACCCAAAAATAGGAAACAATCCAAGAAATGTTGAAAACAACCCAGAAAGTTTTTGGAAATAAATATTGCATGCTAGGAAATGACCCATGGGAGATAGAAAATGACCCGGAATGGATAGTAAATGACTTGAAAAAATGACAAATTGTAGAAAATGACTTCATATTGACAGAATGTGAATTAGAATTGAAATGCACTATAAAGTCCAAAATGCATGAAATTTAATAAAATTTGAATAGAAAAGTCCAAAAAAATGATCAACATACCAGAGGTTCATAGTGTGTTGGACATTGGTGTTGTCAGGAAAGCTCGAATCTGTGTTTCTCCAAGGGAATTACCATCAACACAATCAAAGCTCAGAATCATCACAAGAAGTAAAATGTCAAATGGGTAAATGAAAATAAAATTACCTTTTTAATCTTTTTACCCTAATTTTGTGAAGGCAATTAAGTGGCACTTGATATGGCTCGACTCAACTCTATCAAGATAATCAATTGGGACCAAAATCAAATAGAGGAGTAAAGTGATGAAATTCAAATGGGGAAAACATGTCAATCAAATTTTGGTTAAATTTTAGTCAAATTTGGTCAAACAAAGTCAAAACAAGTCAACATAGAATTGAATTAACACCGATCAAAAGGCATTATGCATTGTAGGTTGCTCGATCAAGCTCTGCCAAAGGTTGGTTCAAGGTAGTCAAGGATACGTCAAAGAAATTCAAATGTGGTCAACAAAATTGGTCGAAGCAAGTTCCTGTCATTATTATAATGATTAGAAATGGTATTATATTAAGCCAAATCACTTTATAATCAATTTTCAACAATTTCTGAACATCCTAATCATTTGGAAACAAGGATTCATCATTTTTTAAGTTTGATTTCACTTCTAAGGGGACATAATCATATCATAAATCTATTATCAAATCAAATCAATCATTGAATCTAATCAAATTTTAACACCATGGACATGTCATTTTCCTTCCATCAAGTTCAGACTGTCAGATAATTGACTCCATCAGGAATCATATCAAGTTGATTATTTATGTCTAATCAAATCATCTTGCAAATGTTAATCAGTTTCATTAAATCAAATCAAACTGGTTATTCTATTAATATTAAGCACCATTGATTTTGATGTCTCTTTTAACATTGATCA
This sequence comes from Chamaecyparis obtusa, assembly GCA_027943335.1. NCBI lineage: Eukaryota > Viridiplantae > Streptophyta > Pinopsida > Cupressales > Cupressaceae > Chamaecyparis > Chamaecyparis obtusa. Next base: position 136,928 of record BSBK01000179.1, on the reverse strand, counting down.
ATTTCATCACTTCAAATCAAATTGATTATTTGTCATCATCATAATCTTTCAGATGTTCAGTTTCATCGCCCCAAATCAAACTGAATATTATAGTTAGCTCTTATATATCTTCACCCTGTCAAGTTGAGAGTTGGTATGGTCAGTTCTCATTCAATCAAGTTCAAAATTGATAGCTACACATCTTCAATCAAATTGAATTTTGTTCAATCAAGCTCATAATTCTCAATCCTCAAATCAGGAATAGTTTCATCACTTCATATCAAACTATTCTCTAAGTCATCGTCATTATTTCTTTGAATCAACGTGTTGCTTTCATAATGATTCAAAGAGGGGAAAATGTAATCACCCTAAATTGGGCTAGTCTAACCCAAGGCCCTATTTGCCCTAATTTAGGACCATTCCCTTAATTATACTAGTCTGTTTACTTGATTACTGGCATAATTCATCAAAATCATTGGAATCCTTAAATCAACCATCAACTTAACTGATCGAATACCTTATTAATTACCCCTATCAATAATCAATTAAATTAATCCCATTAAATGCATGGATAAGGTAATTAATTAAAACAAATTAAATAAAAGCTCCTAATTCTAACTCATCACTAGACAAAGAATCATTTCTAATTGAACCAAGTGGAGCTAATTACATGGATCAAGTGAGAGTAAATAAAAACCCTTCATCTTGGATCAATCCCAACCATCAAATTCAAATTCAAGTCAATTTCCCTCCAATTCTCATAATTAGAAATCTATAAATAAACACATGATAAAGGCATTTAGGGGGGATCTAGTTTATAAGTAGTTACATTTTGTTCAATTGAATTTAGTCTTCTTATCATAGTAACTACAAAGTTATTAGCTTCACTTTCATTAATCTAGTTCATTTCTATCCATTCATCTTAATTGCATTCATGTAGATGCATTCTAGTTTGAATCTTCCATTTTGTGATTTTCTATTCAATGGGTCTAAATACAAATTATGAAAGCAATTTACTAATCAATTGGATTCTCACAACTAGGAAGAAAACAAATGCTCTTCATAGGTTATTTTTTTTATTTGATTTATTTTGAATACTAGCCTTGAAATTAATGTCTCATTGAAGTGTTTGTGCTTGCAGGAATAGGTTCACAACTTTGCACACACAATTTCAAGAATCTATGGCATCTTTTCAAGGCAATCTTCTCTATTGTCTCAAGCTTCTCTCCCTCGTTGAAGGAAAAATAGAGGTCTCCTCTATTACGCAAGAAGATTTATCTTTCAACTACATGAACATCAATGTGAATTGATCCCTTCTCAAGGAAATCTCATTAAGCATAACAACAATGAGTATTTGAGGAGTATTTTCATATCTAGGCATATGTAAAAGGTATCCTTGATTCTTATCAAAAATTCAAGACACTACAACAACATTCAAGCATCTTCCAAATCAATTTGTGTAGATATAAAAAATTTATTTTCAAATCTAACATCTTCTTTACATAGGAGCTTTTCATACGTGTGTATTTTATTTTAATTTCAAGGTTGATTCCTCAATTGGGTTTTTACTGAGGCAAACCCCTTTCTACCCAACAATTTCTCTCTTTTCTATGTGTAGGAATAGTTGACCCTAATTTCATGACTAGATTTGGATAGTAAAAGAGCTTACCTACGATATAAGACTCAAAATAAGAAAAAACACCAAGATAGAGTCACCCAAATTGACTTGGTCCTGGACCAAGTCGCCCAAGTCATCTTGGTCCCTTCATCTTTGCTTGAAATAGAATTTATAGGTTAGTAACTATCTCTAGGTTTTGTTTCTAATAGTAGACTTTGTCTATTTGATTTCTGTCATCCTATGTTTTTTGAAGGTCAATTTCCTTCACCATTTTATCCTATATCTTCCATCCATCATTCCATTTTACATTTTCCACATTCTATCATCTCCCACAAACATGAAGGATCATTGCATTATCCATTCAGTTCTCGGGTCTCCTTGAGCCTAGCAGTTCATCTTCCTTTTGAATGTGACTAAAGAGATAGGGTCATCCCCCATCCATTATCTTATATCCATATTTCTTATGTTACATTTTTGTGAACCTGACGCATGAGATTTCCATCCTAATTTGGTGTTTAGATATTATTTTTATTCATTTCATTAGGATTCATTATATTCATGTTGCATAAACTTAATGAATATTTGCATTTGCATTTTAGATCTTTGCATTTTGGTGCCTCAACTAAAACATGTCCAACCCCCACCACAAAAAACAAACTTGTTAACCATTCAAACTAGACAGGGTGGTCGCCATGACATTCCACCACCTATACAATCATTACTTCGTGTGTCCACCTTACACTACAATATACAGTGGCATTTACTATGTGTCACCTCACCTTACAATCAGATCAGGGGATGTGTATTGGCAACACACCTCCATTCAATACGCCTGACTCCTCATAGATCAAGCCATGTCTCATTCCTTTTTATCCCGCCCATTATAGATTCTTTGACATTTTTGTGACCAAAACATGTTTGGAAGGGGACTACAAATTCAAGATTTGACGACAACGTCCTCTTCTCTTCACCAACTACAACATCATTTGTGTAGGTAAACACATGTTTTTCTTGGCATTGTTTCTTTTTCACTAGTTTTTTGTATCACATTCTTACCATTGTTTACAGGTTTACTTCCTTGAGTGTCCATTTTACAAGTATGGGCTCCACTTGCATTGGACATATGGTTTTTGAACATTGTATGGGAACCATTCATGGTGACCGTTGGGAGGGGTAATGGATGGGTTTTTCTTTCATCATCTTCAATGGAGGTGATGGTTCTATCCTTACTAAGGCTTCCAAAGACCTTTTGGGGCATCCAAATCTAGTTTTTGGCATTGTTTTTATATTTTGTCTAACTATAATCTCCACTTTTGTTGTCTTCAGTGCTTGTTGCATTTTTTTAGTTTTTTTATTTGTGAACACAACTTACTATGTTCATAAACACTTATAAGTTTAAAAGGGAATCATACTCCTGTGTTGTAGCTTCACTGGCATGTTCATGGTTAAGGGAGCTCGATATTTTCATCTTCTCAAGAATCATTGTTTGTATTCTTCTTATTGGTATAATTATAACTACTTAAGGCTTTACATTTAACATTTTTTATTATTCATCTTCTTTTAGGGCTCACAGACTCAATGGTTTACAGTTAAATGTACAACATTTTCAAGTTATATGTTATATACCATTAATGGTTTCCACTTTAATTTCAATTTATTTGTTATAGGGTTTCAATTTTAGTATTAAGGGTTTCCACTTTGATTTCTAATATTAGGGTTTACGGGTTCCAATTTCAATGTTTATGGGTTGTTAATGTCACTGATATTATCAAAGGGTTTCCATTTTGTTGTTACTTTAGGGTTCAAGGGTTTGGAGTTCAATGTGGGAGAGGTTAACTTTCATTGTTTAAGTGTTCACAAATTCAACGGTTTATAGTTCAATGTACAACATTTTCAATTTATCTATTTCAAGGTTTCAATTGTATTGTTAAGGGTTTCCTATTTCATTCCATTTTATCTATTTTAGGGTTTCAATTTTACTATTAAGGATTTCCACATTCATTTCCAATTTTAGGGGTTAAGGTTTCCAATTTCAATGTTTATGGGTTTACAATGTCATTATTACTATCAAAGAGTTTCTATTTTTTTGGTTACTTCAGGGTTTAGGGGTTTGGAGTTCAATATGGGAGTAGTTAAATTTTGTTTTTTAAGGGTTCACAAATTCAATAGTATCCAATTCAATGTACAACAATTTCTATTTATCTATTTTAGGGTTTCCATTTTACTATTAAGGGTATCTAATTTTAGTATTTATGGATTTGCAGTGTCACTGTTATTGCAAAAGGTTTTCCATTTTGATGTTACTTTAGGTTTTAAGGCTTTTTAGTTCACTATGGGAGTTCTTCAATTTCATTATTTAAGGGTTCACAAATTCAACGGTTTCCAATTCAATGTAAAAAAATTTTAATTTATTTGTTTTAGGGTTTCAATTTTATTGTTAAGGGTTTCTGATTTTATTTTCAATATATTCATCTTAGGGTTATAATTTTTCTATTAAGGATTTCTAAATTCATTTCAATTTAACTATTTTAGGGTTTCAATTTTACTACTAAGGGTTTTTACTTTCAAATTTCCAATATTAGGAATTAAGGGTTCTAATTCCAGTGTTTATGGGTTTTCAATGTCATTGTTACTATGAAAAGGTTTCCATCTTTCTGTTACTTTAGAGTTTAGGAGTTTGGAGCTCAATGCGGGAGTAGTTCAATTTCACTATTTAAGCATTCACAAATTCAAAGGTTTCCAATTCAATGTACAATATTTTCAATTTATCTAGTTTATAATCCCTACCACAATCATCCCTTATTTATTACACTGTCACATAATTGAATCTTAGTAGTTGATGTAATCAAGATAAGTAATATATCATCACCCTCATCAAATATATTCAACCAACTAAAATGAAAAATCTTCTATCATTTTACATTTTTAACAATAAAAAGACCACCTTACATAAAAATTATCTAAAGATAATTAATTAAGTTAAATTATAACTAAAATTTATTTCAAGGTAATGAGTGGGATTCATTTGGTCAAATTTCTCTAGTCTATTATCTCTAGCACAACAATTCCTAGATTGTTTCAAAATGAATAAATGATTAGGTCATATTGGGGGTTTATTTCCTTGTCAATTCCTTCTTAAGATATATGAATTTGTCTTTGTATATAATGAAATTAAAGATACTTTGGAGATGCGGATATTTACTTTAATCAAGTCTACACTTGAAAATCTAATACATGTTAATAAATAAGGGATCTAAGGATCTTGACCGAATATCTAGAGATTATTTATAAAAGGTATCATGATATGGAGATGTCATGAGTTGAACTCATTCTTGAGAATGCACCATGTGCACACTTATTATTATATATCTAAGGCACTTTAATCAAAGAAAAACCAAAAAATAAGGGAAAAGGCATGGGTAAAATTCAATTCACATGTGATAAATTAGGTGAATGCATGCCAAAGTAGAACAAGAAGTTAACATATAAATTAATTTATTTGTTTTAGCCTGGTTCAATTTTACTATTAAGGGTTTCCAATTTCATTCCAATTTATCTATTTTAGGGGTCCTGTTAGGATTAACAAGGCAGAAATAACAATTACATGCAAATATAACCAATATCATAAAATAATAAGCCACATAGAAGAGAACACAATACATAAATATTTAACGTGGTTCACCCAATCCCTAGGCTACGTCCACCAACAATGAGTCCAATATTATTATTATCCAATGATTACAGCCTTATTACAATCTGTAATCCCTTACAGCTCAATTCCGCCGCAAGTGCTAAAATCATACATAATGAAATCCCTAACCCTAAGCCATATTATACAATATTTTGCCACTTTAGGGTTAGAATGAGTTACAACATGTCAGCCCAAAAAATTATTGAAAATATGTCGGCCTCAAAAAATTTGCCTCAAGGGCTGTGCCCTCGAACCCCCACTCGAGGTTGAGAGGAAAAGTGTACAGTACTTTCCTGATTAGTCACCACAAGCTAACAATCTCCCACTTGGTGACTAATCAGTATCCACACTAAAAACTTCCCACTTGGAGACTGATCCTATAGCAATACCGCTACCATATGAGGCTCCCACTGGATCAAACCACCTTGGACTCAGTTGTTCCTTTATTTTGTTCAATCTAGAAGACCAACTGAAGTTGAACATGAGTTCAACTTCTCCATTGTTACTACCTTTGTAAACATATATGTTGGATTATCATCTATATGAATCTTTTCTAGCTTTAACTTCCCATCATCCAAAACTGATCGAATGAAATGGTACCACAACTGTATGTGTTTTGTCTTTGAGTGCAAAGCGGAATTCTTCGCAAGATGAATGGCACTTTGGCTATCTGTATGCAGAAAATTATCCTTCTGTGGATGTCCCAATTCTTCCATGAAGAATTGAAGCCATATCATCTCCTTGGCTACCTATATAGCAACAACATACTCTTCCTCTATAGTGGATAAAGCAACCACCTTTTGTAGTCCAAGAATCCAACTCCTTGTTGTCCCACCAACAGTAAATACATAACCTGTAGTACTCCACCTGCTATCTATATCTCTTGCCAAATCTAAGTCAACATAGCCTTGTACAGTAGTATTAGAACCCCCAAAGTGTAAACACTTACTGGATGTACCTCTCAAATATCTGAGAATCCATTTGACTACATTCCAATGCTCAATACTAGGGTTACTCATATATCGGCTAACGACTCCCACTGCATGTGCAATATCTAGCCTAGTACATACCATAGCATACATTAAGCTCCCTACAGCTGAAGCATAAGGTACCTTGGACATTTTAGCCTCTTCTTCTGATGTCTTAGGATACATCTCCTTAGTCAATTTCAAATGACCAGGCAAAGGTGTGATGATAGCTTTGGCATTCTCTATAGAGAAACATTGCAACACCTTCTCAATATAATCAGCCTGAGATAGAGACAACTTCCTATTTTTCCTATCTCTGCAAATTTTCATACCAAGGATTTGTTTTGCTACCCCCAAATCCTTCATAGAAAATGAATGTGCTAACTGTTGTTTCAACCCCTTAATGTGATCCATGTTAGACCCAGCTACAAGCATATCATCAACATATAAACATAAAATAATGTAGTTGTCATCATCCAACCTCTTAAAATAAACACAATGATCAAAATGACACTGACTATATCCATGCTCATTCATAAAAATGTCAAATTTAATATACCATTGTCGAGGTGCTTGTTTCAAGCCATATAAACTTTTCTGCAATCTGCACACCAAATTCTCCTTATCATTGACCTTAAATCCTTGTGGCTGGACCATATATATTTCTTCATCCAAATCACCATGAAGAAAAGTTGTTTTAACATCAAGCTACTCTAAATGAAAATCTTCAATAGCCACAATACTTAAAACAGTATGAATAGAAGTCATTTTAATGACTGGAGAAAATATATCATCAAAATCAATATCCTTTTTCTGTGCAAATCATTTTACAACTAAACTGGCTTTAAATCTTTTCTTACCTCCATCCTCTTATTTTATCCTATAAACCCATTTATTCTATAAAGCCCTTTTACCTACAGGTAACTTACACAAATCCCATGTTTGATTTTGCAGTAAAGAGTCCATTTCATCTTTCATTGTAGACTCCCACTGAAGCTTTGTATCCACCTACACAGCTTCATTATAACATTCAGGTTCACCAACATCTGTTAACAAAATAGAATACAAAGATGGAGAAAATCTTTCTAGAGGTCTACTTAGCCTTGTTGACCATCTAACATTCACTTGGGTGTGTGGTATTTGTTGTTGTTGTTGCGGAGCATAAGGAACTATTGGAACATCATCTTTTGGAGTATCATCCAGTACTACATAGTCATTTTCTTTCTTCTCATGTTGCTGCAACAGATCTTTGTACAATACTTTCTCATTGAATATGACATCCCTGCTTCTTACAATTTTATGATTTTCAAAAATTCCAAAGCCTATAACCAAATTCATCAATGCCATATCCAACAAATACACATTTCTTTGACTTAACTTCTAGCTTGGTTCTATTTTCAAAATCTATATGTGCAAAAGCTTCACAACCAAAGGTTTTGAGAAAAGAATAACTCACCTTCTTACCACTCCATGCTTCCTCTGGAATACCATAGTCCAAAGGAGTAGAGGGGCCTCTATTGATTAAATAAATAGCAGTGTTCACAGCCTCTACCCACATGTTTTTGGGCAGCCTAGCATGCAACCTCATACTCCTTGCACGCTCCATTATTGTCCTATTCATGCATTTAGCCACTCTATTTTCTTGTGGAGTTCTGCCTATGAATACCATTAGAGGAACAATAATCTTCAAATTTTGTGCTGCAATACTCACCACCATTATCAGATCTGAGACATTTTAACCTTTTACCAGTCTCATTCTCAACCAAGCATTTCCATTTCTTAAAAGTTTGAAATACATCAAATTTATGTCTAAGGAAATAAATCCATACTTTTCTTGTTGCATCATCTATAAATGTAACATAATACAAAGAGCCACCAAGGGAAGATACCTGAGCTGGTCCCCATACATCTGTATGCACAAGCTCTAATCTCTCATTTTTCTTTTCCTTCCCATTCTTCACAAAACTAACTCTTTTTTTCCATACACACAACTCTCACAAAAATCCATATTGACACATTTCAAACCAGGTAAAACTTTCTTTGAATGAATTAATTTCATACCTTTTTCACTCATGTGCCCGAGTTTGTTGTGCCATAGTGTTGTGTCAGAATCCACAGCAATGGTTTGATGTTCTTCCTACTCAACTGCAGCCACTGTTCCTGAACATTCATTATCTTCTGAAACAATTAAAGTAGAAGGAACAGTGTGACCTATACAAAGATATAAGGTGCCTACTTTCACACATTTTTCTACTACTAAGGAACCTTTTGAAACCTTCCAATTTCTATCATTAAAAGTAATTGTGCAACCCTCATCACCTAGTTGCCCTGCTGAAATTAAATTCCTACTTAGCCTTGAAACATGTCTTACCTCTTGTAGTAGCCAATGATTCCCATTCTGCAACTTAATCTTAATTTTTCCCTTTCCAACTATCTAACAAGGTTCATTATCTCCCAAATAAACTAGCCCAAAATCCCCTTGGACATAATCAAGAAAGTAACCTCTATGGGGTGTAGCATGAAATGAAGCCCCAGAATCTAAAACCCATGAATCATCAATACTTTCTAAAGAAAGAAGCAAGGCATCCTCTTCGGGTTTATTACTTACCACATTTGCCTCCTTGTTACCTTCTTGTTTGTCTCCTTTATTCTTCTAAGACCAGAAATCTTTCTTCTTATGACCTAGTTTTCTACAGTACTAGCAATCATTTGGCCCTTTGGATTCAAACCTCTTTCCCTTTGATTTTCCTCTTGATTTCCCATTATTTCCAGAGTTGTTTCCTCTCTCATTGGTTCTACCTCTGCTTTGTGCGTTTAAAACACTACCTGATGTGGATCCACCTAAGCTTTTCCTATGAATTTCCTCACTCAGAATAACACCAATAACATCATCATATTTTAGGATATTAGAACCAGAAATAGAATTACTAACAGCCATTACCAAGCCATTCTAGCTTTCAAGCAAAGAACACAAAATCAAGAGAGCCCTAACTTCATCAAAAATAATATTAATAGAAGTTAATTGACTGGTAACCATATTAAACTCATTTAAATGATCAGAAAATGACCCACCTTCCACCATTTTCATATTAAACAAACGCTTCATGAGAAATACCTTATTTGAAGCAGAGGGCTTTTCATACAACTTCACTAGGGTTTTCATCAAATCTTCAGTCGTCATTGCTAAGGTAATATTGAATGCCACCAATTGTGCCAGGCATAATCAAATACTATCACGAGCCTTTCTATCAAGAATTACCTAGTCCTCATCAAAAATGCTTGTGGGTTTGTTGGCTTTACCTTCCAATGGCCACCATAGATCCTTCTGATAGAGATAGTCCTCCATTTGCATTTTCCATAACTGAAAGTTCTACCCATTAAACTTGTCAACCTTCAGCCTACCCTCATCTACCATTTCTCCCACTCAACTATGAGACTCCCACTAAACTGTGAGATCTTCTTGTAGAGGATAACTAAAAAAACAACCTCGCTCTGATACCACTTGTTAGGATTAACAAGGTAGAAATAACAATTACATGCAAATATAACCAATATCAGAAAATAATAAGCCACATAGAAGAGAACACAATATAGAAATATTTAACGTGGTTCACCCAATCCCTGGGCTACGTCCACCAATAGCAAGTCCAATATTATTATTATCCAGTGATTACAACCTAATTACAATTTGTAATCCCTTACAGATCAATTCCGCTGCAAGTGCTAAAATCATACATAATGAAATCCCTAACCCTAAGCCATATTATACAATATTTTGTCACTTTAGGGTTAGAATGAGTTACAACATGTCAGCCCAAAAAATTACCAAAAATATGTCAGCCTCAAAAAATTCACCTCGGGGACTGCACCCCAAACCCCTACTCTTGGGGGCTGCCGCCCCCAAACCCCTACTCAAGGTCAGGAGGAAAAGTGTACAGTACTTTCCTAGATAGTACTTTCCTGATCAGTCACCACAAGCTAACAGATCCAATAGGTGTGATATTATTGGGCTTGTTACGGGCCCACACCTAACCCCCACTAAATGTATAAAACTATTTCATAAGGAAAAAAAAATTGATTAATAAAAGGCCAGAAAATGAATCACTTTGGTGAACAATAGTTTTTATATATATACATTAAAACATTGGGTTTCTTTCTTCTGGGACAATCAACCTGTCCATCTTAGTGACAAGTTCTGACAAGCCCTTTAGTCGGTCATTCAACACTAAAAGGTAATGCATGTTGATTCAAACTAAAAACAAGTCCAATTAGGTACATATAATCTATTTACACTCACGTGACGCTCTCCACCTCAGCCACAAACCACAATAACAATAAAATATTACCACATGGAAGTCCATGGACCCAAAGCAAGTTCACAATTGGAAGTGCAATGCAAGTACTAACACCACTAGTACCTACATAGATGTGACCTACCTAAAACATTAGACATGACCTTTTCCCATCACTCCATCCAAATTGTTTCCTCATTCCACGTCAAGAAAACATCTTTTGGTCACTTCAAAATTAAACCACTAGCATTAAAAAAAATTGTGTAAGGCCACCAATAGACATTCAAGGGAAAACACATCTAAAATTAAAGTATCAATCAGACGAATTCTTGCAAGTTAAGCTTCAAATTCAAAATTCAAATTGATGAGAGTACACTAATTAAAGACACCACATCAACACAATAAGCTTGTAACATAAAAGTAGACTTCAAACCAACTCATTCATCCCATTACAAATTCAATAGTTTCCAAACCCCTAAACCCTAAAGTTACAAAATTTGTGTATGCCAATTGTAGTTTTTTTCTTTAAACCATATTGAATAGCTCATATGTTTTAACTCATTGAACTATGTTTTTCAAGTGTAATATTCTAACATTTCTACTATGATTGAATTGTGCCTATGGATTTGAAATCAATATCATCATTAGTAGAGGCATTTTGTTCCTCATTCATTATAGGATGATAATCGGGCTGAGGACCATAATGACTCCACTAATGATTACATTGAGGACAACTTAGATTGTAAGAACACAATATCACAGCCATTTGGATTTTATGAAATAATGTCTAGTATAAAGTCTATATGATTTGGTATAACCCAGACCAAGACAAACTACTATATTGATGCCAAAAACTCATCCATATGTATTTATGCCAAGAACTCAAATGTTGTATTGATCTCAATTTATCATTTTCTCACATCGTCATTACTTCCACCACCCTCATTGCTATTATTTCCCACTAACACCTTACACTGCAACATTTAATGACATTTATTGTGTGTCGCCTCTCTTTACAATTACCTTATGTGTTGCTTAATTTGAACAAATATCCATTCAATACACCTGAATCCTCGCAAATTAAGCCATTTTTCATTCCTTTCTATTACTGGTTTTTGAACTACATTGACTTCTTTTTTTGGCTCTCATTCATGCCAGTGTTCAATTCAATTCCAAGTATTTATCCTTTTTATTGTTTCCTTCATATTCATTTATATTTCACATCCTTGCATATTTACAAAATTCACCTAATGTTTTTTTTATTATTTCCTTCATGTTCATTCCATTTTCAATTTTCTATACACTTTACTAGTTGTTTGACATCCTCATGATTTTTTTATTCCTTGACATTCAATTCGCTTTAAATTTTCTATTCTTTCTATATTATCTTTGTTTCTCAGTGTATGTGCATGTATATGTGTGTATGTATGTATGTATGTTTCTATATATTTTTATATTTTTTTATATTTTTTTTAATTAAAATAGTTCGTAAAGATGGAAATAACATCATATAAGTATCACCATCTGCATCTAGTCAAAAGATATATACCAACCCACCTATTAAAATAGAAACTACAACCAAAGTCATATTTACATAATTGTATAACCTATACCGCCAGATCAAAGTAGGGCAAAAAACAAAACTACAGATTCCTTTTCAAACATACGAATTAATCCCATTGTCCTATTATATTATTGCTACATTCATCCTTTTCACAGTCAAAGGCTCCAATGGGAGGATCCACAGCAGGTGAGATATTTGTTGCATCTTCCTAGCTTAATCCTTTGTCCTCTCGATTTTTCCTGATCGAAATGTTCTCTTTCCCAATGTCAATCTAGTTCTCTCTAGTAAAAAAATTTAGAGTAGTCATCTCCTCTTTGTTCAATTCATCAACACAATTATCAAAATAGTTGGCTGATAAAATGTCTTCTTTATAGATTATCATGGATCCTTCACACACCAAGATCATGAACTTGTCTTTAGGGACCTCCAAGACTGCAGATACCTGAGACATAATATGAAAATGAGTGAGATTAAAATTAAACTCAATAAGCACTCTCTTCCTCTGTTGGAAAACATCTTTATTTCTTCTCTTCCAAATAAACCACAAAACCTCAGCAGTAAGAGAAAACCAAGATTTGTTAAGATAAAGACCAAAAAGATCTGCAAAACCCACCAAGAATTCTTGCCAAGACAATCCATGCCTACTATTCCATTTGACATGATTACCAAGAAATAAAGACTAGACTCGGGATGCAAACTTGCACTAAAAAAAAATATGTTCAAAAGATTCAAGACACTTGCAAACAAAACATATGACCGATTCCAAACCAAGAGAGGCCAAACATGATCCCACAACAAGATTTTTAAGAATCAAAATCCATCTAAAACATAACTTTTTAAGTTCCACATGGGAGTGCCAAAAAAAATCAAACACATGGTGTCATCTAGAGAACAGCCAGTTAAAGCCCCACCCGTGATTAATCCTATTAAAAATAGAGGTTTCTTGTTTGATCATATTATAAATAGTTTTAGTAGAAGCATTAAATAAAAAACCACCATCAACCCACTTCATTTGATTCATGGCATGGTTGGTATCAAGAATTTTACTAGGAAAGGAAGAATGAACTGCTTTAGACAACATATTGTATGTTTTTTTTTGGGTCAAGGGCACCCCAAATTTTTCACTAGTTTCCTTCTAACTACTCAATCGATTGTCAACCAGAACATCATTAATAAGAGAAATGTCTTTATTGTTCCAAACCTTAGCAGAGAACCCTTGAGTAAGAGCTAATGGCTTTTTATTAATGTATATGCCCCACGAAATAGATCTGTAAAAAATAGAGAATGTAGGAGAGATCCCTATGGCATTCTTAGAACAAATAAAAACTCTCACCTAAGTCCATGCTTTCTAGATGGAATCAAAAACCTTGGAGCCAAAACACTTAATTTCAAACTGTCCAAAACAATATCAGCAAGAGGCACATTCTTCCATTTTTAACCTTTTTTGATGATAGATTTTTTAATATTATTCCTAATCAAAACCTTCTAAGGCTCTTCTCTAGAAATGTTATTCATGATCCATTTAGAGGCTATGGTTTTCCCATGTGTATGTAGATCCCTAAGGTTAAGCCCCCTCCCCCAACCGTCTCAGAGTGAAACACCATTCCCACTTGACACAATGTCATTTTTTTGTACCCATTCCATCAAACCAAAGGAAGTCCCTTAGGATTTTTTCAAGCTTATTATTCTAATATTTAGCAAACAACTAGGATGAAGCATGATATGCTAGTACTTTCTATACAACTTGCACCCTTCTAGCCAGAGATAACATGTGAGTTTTCCACTTTATATGTTTCTTCTCAATTTTGGAATAGATCCATTGCCACATATCTGTAAGTGTAGGCTCAACTACAAAAGGGATGCCAATATATATTACAATGGCATTAGGGCCATTCCACATCCAACCTTTCTATACTAACCAAACTGAAGCATTCTCATTCCACCTGAGTACAATTGACTTATGAGGGGAAACCTTGGCTTTGACTACAAGACAAAAAAATGAATCCTATCCATGATACTATCAAAGTTGACAGGGGAGAGTTCAAGGAATAGAGCAGTATCATTAAAAAATTGATCATTAATCAAGTCTTCATCATTAGGAAGGGTTATACCTTTCACAGGAGGGCCTAGCTCGAAAGCTTTAAGAATGAAGAATAAAGCATCAACATCAATGACGATCAGTGATTGGGAAATGGGTCACCCCTATATAATAGACCTTTGAAGTGATATAGGATCAAAAATTTCTCCATTCACTTCTATGATTGTGGAAGAGCCCTTTAATAAAACTAAGATCCATCTATAGTAGTAAAGGGGGAAACCAAAAGCTTGAAGTGTATTGATTACAAAGGTGATTCCACCCGATCCTAAGCTTTCTCAAAGTCAAGAAGTAAAATATCAACATTTTTTCCATCACTATGAGCTCAATTCATAGCCTCCCAACTGGTAATGAGATTATCTAGAATATATCTTCCCTTAATGAATCTATTCTAAGTAACCAAAATGATTCTTCTTAGAATATTAACAATCAGTCTAGCAAGTACCTTAGCAATGATTTTGTATGACAGGTTCAAAAGTGTAATGGGTCTCCAGTTTTTTAACTTGTGGCCTATCCCCACTCTTGGGTAGTAATTTTATAATACTGTAATCACCTGAAAATGGACAAAGGCAATTAAGTAACAAATCAAAGCAAATTGAAGTAAATCAAGGCAAATCAAGGACAAGATCAAAGCAATTGAATCACAATGAACATTTAGCCAATCAAAATTAAAATCAAGCTTCAATTCAAGATGAATCAAATTGAGAGCATTTTAATCAACTTAAATCAAATCAAAGTGCAATTAATTCTATTAATTTTATAGTTTTGAATTAAATCAAATTCAACCCATTCAAGGGGTACATGGTTAAAGAAATGAATTTAAATCAATTAATAAATCCTAATTTCTCTCAACAACCCAAAAGGAGAGGAAATTCAATCAACCAATAGGATTTGAGAAAATGCATTCACATGGATCAAGCAAAATTCAATCTCAATCACTCAAAGTGAAAGAGCATCTTGTCCATTGATCTTGTCTACTTGTCCCAAGCTTTGAGGACACAAACTTTGCATTGTCTTCAAAGCATGGAACCAAAGACTCAACTCAAGCTTAATCATGATCAACACAACTACACCCCCTACCCTTGCATAAATCTATAAAAGGAAGACCAAAATCAATCATAATTCATAACCGCACATCTGAGAATTGCATAGAACCTCTTGCATTTTATAGCTAGAAAGGCAATTTAGGAGAATTCTAGCATTTCAATTTGAATTGATTGTTAGCATTTACTTTATCATTATCATTTCTCATTCTAGGACTATCATTAATGGTAGCTTGTTGAGAGCTTCACATTAACACTCTTAGATAGAGAGCCATAGGATGCTTAATTGTGCTTTATTTGCTAAATAGAGTATTAATTATGGTTTATTTAGTCTCGATTTGATTTATTGTATGATACTAATTCTATGAAGGTACATTTCCTTGTACACAAAATGGCACCCACCGTGGGGCAAGATGCTTCACTTTACTAAATGCTCAGAATTATTTCATTTTTATCAAATTTGTGCATGTTTAACTCTCAGGTTTTTCAGGAAACAACACTTTTGAGAGCTCAAACGACGCTTCTGCATGATTAAACAGTGCTTTCCAACACTGTTTCAGTTCTTTCACAGAAAATTTGTGCGCCTTTGCATTGATCTACAACATTTTCAATCCTTCTATTATCTGTCTATCATTCTTACAATGCCTTTGCATGGATTTGTAGCGCTTATTCCCTAACCCCTAAGTGCTTCTACTATTTTCCTGAGCGCTTTTACTTAATTTTTACCACCTTTGATAGATTATGCAGTGCCTTTGTTAGTTATTTGTGCGCTTTTGAGTTTTACTGACAGAGTTGAAACAACACTTTTAATCAAATTAGCAACGCTTCTAAGCAGTAAAATAACACTTTTAAGCATTACAGAAGCACTTTTGCATAAACTGTTAATTTTCACTATCTGACTATGGTAAAATGATTTGTATGACTCTATAGGATGTCTGATCACAAAAAAGTGAAGAAACCAGAGAGCAGATTCAACCAAGAAGGGAAGGCTTTGACTAAGAAAATCAAGAAAGAGAACTTTGTTCACATCAAATCGGTTCTTGAGGATTCACAAGAGGAGGAAAATCAGGTTTATGAGAACTACCTTAAAGTTGTAGAAGCATATAAAACTAAATTTGTATCACTTAATTGGATTTTCTCACCTTAATTCAAGTTTTTCTTAAAATTTGCAAATAAGGCCTTAGATTCGATTCAAACTTTGCTTCTTTAATTTCATTTTTGGTTTCCTTCATTATGGCTATTTTTGTTGACTAACTTTGTTGGAGGAAAAGCACATTGGAAAGGAACTATAGCCAAGGTAAGATAAAAATGGAAATAATCACTCAAAAATGCCCCTAGCCTATGCTAGCTACAAGGAAAGGTAAGCCTCAAACTAGTGAATATTTTCCCTTAAATTGTGGCATTGGTGCATTTGAAAATCTAGTAATTACAAAACAGCCTATCTTTGTTTGGAAAGTTTAGCATTTAGGCCTATGATCTTCACTTCTTCTAGTGAATCAAAATGCCAAAGGTGTTGAACTTTTTAATTAAGAAGAAAGGTTGAGGAAATCAAGCACATAAAATCAAAGCCCCTTATTTGAGGAGGAGAGTAGAAATACTAAAATTCCTATAGTTAGTGGGCTAGTAATTGAACCTTGTTTATTGTGTTTTGGAAATTAAGGAAAAGTTAGGGATATGCTCTTCACCTTTTGGTAAATCAAATTCCCAAAAACTAATTCTTAACTCCATTTCCTTGCTTTACATGAATATGCTAGAACATTAGTGGGCTCACCTCCTGAGAAATTGCCTTAATGAGGCCAGTGAGAGGGACAGCCCAAAGTGGGATATGCTTTCTTTTTTTGCGAGAATCCAACCCACTATAAAATAAAATGCATACATCCTTAATGGGGTGTGTCACAAAAGGATTTTAAATTTTTGAACTTCCTCGAGTAGTCCTCGCGGATTGCACAAAACTTCGATATACCAGTGGTGGGAAGCCCCTTAACATACTTGGGGGATGAAAGTTTAAGATCCATTTTGAATGGAATCTATATTAAATCCTTGATTAAATAGCAAGAACACCTTTTAGAGCCATTTTTACGAACCAATCTTGAGCTAGGTAGGTGCTTGAAGTTTCTTTTTGTGCAAAACCCGTGACAACGTTCTTTCAAATCAAACATTTTTTGTTAGTGGGTAAAAAGAAGACAAGTGAATGCGTGATTTTTGTGTTTGAAATACATAAACAAGTGAGAGAGATATCCATTGAAATTTCATCTTACATTTTTAATCTCTTCAATTTAAAATCAACAATTATAAAATCAAGGATCACTTCAAATCAAACCCTTGTTGGATGTCAGTTTCCACACGGTCCCACACATATAGGGTATCTTTACAAGGAGATAGCACTCTTGTTGCAAACGAAGGGCAAGAAGTTGAGTACCAAATTCTTTTCAAAGGTCCAAATCAAGAGGAAATTTTCCCAAACTTATTCGAAAAAAGACTTGGAGAAATGGATAGAAACTTTGTGTATCATAATTACCAACAAGGAGGGAATAATCATAACATCAAAAATGCCAACCATAATCCCAAAGAAACACTTGAAGAAAAAGTTGAGAGAGCAGCCCAAGATCATGAATTCTTAGAGGTTATGGAGAAATTAATAGATAAGGATAGGGAGAAATTTTTCCTAAACCTAGCTCAAGGAGTAAATCTTCCCCATGATTTTGATATATAACAACTTAAGAAAGACCAAGAGAAAGATAACCCCATGAATGCTATGACTAGGCAAATAAAGGCCTTCCAAGAACAAATTGATATCAAGAAAAGGCATCTGAACCTAAGGCCTTTTCTATTGAAGCTTTGTGTCCTTTCCCATTTGACAAAAGCTTAGTTATGGCACCTTTTCCCTTTAATACCATTTTTCCTAAGTATGACAAATATATGGGTAAAATAGACCCACAAGATCATCTAAGGGAGTTTAGTGCCTTAAGCATTGAGTTCATGCACAATGATACATACTTAATGAGACTCTTTCCTAGGAGCTTAGGAGGCCCCACCATGGAGTGGTTTTCAAAATTACCCCAAGGAATAAAGACCTTCAAGGAGCTAGCCTCCAAGTTTTTGAACCACTATTCTTATAACATTGAGCATGAAATCACGATGCTCAAGTTGTGCGATACAAACAGAAAGATGGAGAATCCTTCTTAGGATTCCTACAAAGGTGGAGGACCATTTTTGCAAGGTATCCACAAAGTATCCTTGAGAAAGAGAAGATGGAAATCTTCACAAATAATTTGACCATGGAAATTAATTATAGATTACAACTCCAATGTCCCCCAACATTTGAAAAACTTATCGAAAATGGGATCAAGATTGACGATGTATTGGTCAAGAGAGGTGAAATAAAATTATTTAAAGATAAAAAACATAATAACACCAACAACAAAAAAAAAATAATTATGTGCCTAAATATGTCAATAATCAAGGGTCCAATAATTACAATTATAATTTTAAGTCATGGATAAAGAATAACAACAAAAACCTTGTGAATGATGGAGTTTTGGAGGCTCACAACTTGAAGGTAACCCCTTTCACCTTACCATATGGAGCTAATTCTTCAAATAATGTTAATCAATCAAACAAAGTTCCATTTAATCCCAAAAATTCCAATAATTCCAATAAAAATTCCAAAAAATCCAATAATAATGCCAATAATCCTTATAATAATGCTAATGGGAATAAGCCCAAATCCTTTTACTCCACTATTATGAAAAGAAAATTCACCTATCTAGGTGAACCTTTGGAGAATGCATTAAGGACCTTGGTTGCCAACAAAATCATCACATTACCCGATGTGAGAGAATATGAACCTCAAGTTAAACCTAATTGGTGGAACGACTCTCATCATTGTGAATATCATCGAAATAGAGGTCATCCAACCAATGAATGCATGAGATTAAAACACTTAGTGCAAGATTTAATAGATAATGGAACCATAAAAATTCAAGGGCCTCAAAACAATGAGGATCACATGGCCTTCAAGAATCCCTTTTTGATCCATGAAAAGGGTGATTCATCTAACTCTAATCAAAGTAAAAAAAGAGGCAATGAGAAAGTTAACTTTGCTCATACTTATGATAACATGATAAATACTCTAAGAGAAGATCAAAAATTATTCTACCTACCAATGCTCCTAAAATTTTATTATCAAACCAAGCTTCAACCTCATCATCAAAACAATACAGCTTGGTTGATCAACTACAAAGAACTCCTGCTCAAATCTCTATTCTTGAGTTACTCAAATTGTCGCCAACTCATAAAGACATTTTGGAGAAAGCCTTATTGGAAACCAATGTGCCTCTAAATTTGGAGGTAGAAAATTTTCAAAATATGGTGGGACACCTCATTGCACCCCATTTCTTATCATTTTTTGAGCAAGATGTCATGTTCCTTAATCATCCTCAAAATCTTCCTTTGCACATAGAAGTCTTGATTCATAAGCGTAGGGTGAAAAGAGTCCTTATAGATGGAGGAGTCGGCCTAAACATTTGTACCCTTAGCCTAGTGAAGGCCCTAGGATTTTCTGAGGAGGCTATTGACCCTAAGAAAAAGATAACTATTAAATCCTATGATGATGAAGAAAGAGCTTCAAAAGGAGTCATTGTGTTACCCATAAGAGTTGGTCCCATGCAAAAAGAGACCATATGCCAAGTGTTAGATTTAAAGTTGACTTTCAATATCTTGTTAGGAAGGTCGTGGATACACAAAATGCAAGCCATTCCTTCTACATATCATCAATGCCTAAAATTTCCTTATCTAAGGCAAGAGATAATGGTAAGTGGGGACCTAAACCCTTTCCAATATTGTAACAACATCAAGCCTATCAATGACTCTTTATTCCCACACAATGTAGAAGGGTCTATACCTAATCAAATGGAGAAAGGGAAAATTTCTAAAGACATCCCATTATTGAAGGGAAAAGAAAAGATGGAAGATGAAATTGTTATTAAAGACACACCAAAACTCACTAACCTAACTACATCAACTAAAGGAAAAGAGAAGGTTAGTAAGGATAATATTATTAAAGAATCAATAGAAAACCATACCAAAGCTATCCAAGTGTGCACCAAAGAGGCTCATTATAAAAAAATGGACCAAATGATGAAGAATTTTGATAAACAATGCAAGATCAAGCAAAAAGGCGTAGGTGAATACTCCTTATCTATGATGGACTTACCCTTATCACCCAAGTCCTATGGAAGACCCTAAAATCTACCTCATAGATATAATGATAATTTTGTGAGGGAAAGTGCATCATCTTCCATGGATGAAGAAGACAATGAGATCCTAAATTGGTTATATAAAGATGAAGAATCAAGTGCACATGTCAAACATATTCAAAATATAACAATTCCCACACATAAATATGGGAAAGGGTTTCAAATCATGCAAAAGATGGGGTACAAAGGTCAAGGACCTTTGGGCACAAAGAATGAAGGGCTCATTGAACCCATAGAAACAACATGGCAAGATACCAAGGACAAAATAGGATTAGGGTATCTTGAGGAAGGATACACTCAAAAACATTATCCCAAACTCCATGGTCAAATATTGCAATTAGAATCTCATAGTGATGAAGATTCTAGTGAGTAGGAATGGGAGACATTATCTGATGAGTCATGCCATGATAAGGGTATTGATGTTATTCATACCTATACTTCTACCAAGGATAAAGGACTAATACCAGAATCAAGTTCAAATCAAGCATCTAGTTCAAATAAAGTGGTTCTAAATGATGTGCCAAGCATACAAATAGAAGTAAATCAATGGGTAGGTGAACCCTACGTACCATCCCGAATACCTGTCAGGGAAGAAATTAACATTCAAGAAGTGGAAGTGAATCAGTGGGTAGGTGAACCCTACATACCTTCATGGAGACCAACTATGGAGGAATCAAATGTTAGGTTTAATCCACACGAATTTTATCCAACGGAAATCTTAGAGGATTCTAGTGAGGAGGACTTTGATCTTACTTCTTTAGAACATTTAGAAGAGGCCCATGTTATAGAATTGTATGATACAATGTATGAACCATCTAACGGAGTATTAGCCTTAAACCCCATTGAAACAAACCCAAGTATTGACCCATTAACTCTCATACACCTAGAACTAATTGAATGGAATTCCATTGAACCAACTACCCTTCCAATCTTCTTGAATGACAATGTGGTGTCCCAATACCTTAACGTGGTTGAACCCTCTTCTATCATGGAATATCAGGAAGAATTGATCAAGGGGAGCATCCAAACTTTCAATCCAAGAAAAAATGAAAAAAATAAAAAGAAAAAAGAAAAAAGAAAAAGAATCAAGTGTTGAAAACCACGTTGTGGCAACATTAGATCAAGAACAAAGAAATAAAGGATGTTTCCAAAGGTGAAAACCCAACTAAGGCACCTAAGGAAGGGATTTTGGATGTTCTACCAGAACATTATGAAGAAAGATGTCCAATCTTAATTGAGCCCACATAAAAGATAAATATTGGGTCAGAAACTGAGCCAAAGATCATCCACCTAGTGGCATCCCTATCTAGCAAAGAAAGAACATAATTCATCAAGTTCTTTAAGGAAAAACAAATTAACTTTGCATGGTCTTATGATGATATGTCAGGATTAGATCCAAATCTGATAATGCATCATCTAAATATCAAGGAAGGAGCCAAACCTGTTAAGCAAAAGTTAAGGAAGATGCATTCACATATAGCACTACTTGTCAAAGTGGAATTAGAAAAATTATTGAAAGTGAGATTTATAAGGGCCATTGATTATGCACAATGGATCTCAAATATAGTGCTAGTATCAAAAATAGATAAATCCATCAGAATCTGCATGGATTTTAGAGACTTAAACTTGGCATGTCCTAAAGATGACTTCCCACTTCCAAGTATAGATGCCATTGTGGATCTAACAGCAGGACACTCTATGTTTTCACTCATGGATGGATTTAGCGCATATAACTAGATAAATATAGCACCAAAAGACCAAGATAAGATAGATTTTACATGTGCATGGGGTACTTTTTGCTGGAATGTCATGCCTTTTGGTTTGAAGAATGACGAAGCGACCTATCAATGAGCGATGACCACAATATTTCATGATATAATGCATAAGTTCACGGAGGACTATGTGGAAAACATATTAGCCAAATCTCACTCAAGAAAAGAGCACTTACCAATTATGGCAAATTTTTTTGAAAGATTAGAGCAATTCAAAGTAAGGCTTAATCCAAAAAAATGTGCATTTGGAGTCCAATCCAGCAAACTACTAGGCTACATTGTATTTGTAAAGGGAATAGAGGTGGATCCCACTAAAGTTAAGGCCATTATGGAAATGGAAGCACCTAAAAACATTAGCCAAATGAGATCTCTACAAGGAAGGATACAATCCATCAGGAGATTTATCTCCCAATTAGCCAAAAAATGCCATAATTTCACCCAACTTCTGCACAAAGATACAATTTTCAAATGGGATAAAAAATGTGAAGAAGCCTTTAATATATTGAATAAATACCTCATGAACCTACAAATCTTGATGCCACCTATCAGAGGCAAGCCCTTAATCCTATATATTTCAGCAATAGAGAATTCATTAGGGGCACTTTTAGCACAAGAAGATGAAACAGGCAAAGAAAAGGCAATTTACTACATAAGTAGGACTCTCGTCAAATACGAGTTGAACTATACATTCATGGAAAGGGAATGCTTGGCCATGGTTTTTGCTTCAAAAAAATTATGTCATTATATGCTATCCCACAAGATAAGGCTCATTTCCAAAATTGATCCTTTGAAGTATCTACTTAGTAAAACAACATTAAATGGAAGGCTAGCAAAGTGGGTTATGGTGTTAAGTGAATTCAACATTGAATATGTTGATAGAAAATCAATCAAAGGGCAAGTCATTGCTGACCAATTAGTAGAAGCACCACTTCAAGATGATCATCCCATCCAAGTGGAATTCCCATATTCAAAGATTGTGAATGTTGAGGCAAAAACATGGCAACTATATTTTGATGGTTCATACACTCAACATGGGTCAGGAGCAGGCATACTTCTAATCACTCCTCAAGGATTTACTATTCCTAAGTCCTATAAATTTTTATTTCCATGCACCAATAATATAGCAGAATATGAAGCCTTCGTCATTGGAATCAATTTGGCACTAGAATGGAAAGTGACAGAACTAAAGGTTTATGGAGATTCACAATTAGTCATTAATCAAGTTAATGAAGAATATCAAACAAAAGATGACAAATTGGTACCCTATTAAAACATGGTGGAAAGTCTTAAGAAGTACTTCATTCTTATTTCATTCGAGTAAGTGCCAAGAGAAAAGAACAAAGTAGTAGATGCAATGGAAACTTTGGCTTCACTTCTACAAATGTCTGATCAAAATGCTAGATATGAATTCCTTGTAGAAGAAGTGGATCAACCCGCGTTTGACCCTACCCACCCTTATACCATTTTCTTGCTAACTACACATGAATCACCTTGGTATGGACTTATTTACACTTACTTAAAAGATCAAATTCTTCCCATAGACCATACCAAGAATCAAAAGAAAAGCTTCAGTCACCAAGCTGCCTGATATACTATAATTTCTGAAACATTGTATCGCAAGAGTTTAGATGGAATGCTCCTTAGATGTCTAGAAGAAGAGGAATCAAATGTAGCCTTATGATAAATCCACGAGGTAATTTATGGATCACACTCAAATGGATTAACCCTAGCTAAGAAACTTCTTAGGATAGGATATTTTTGGCCTAATATGGAGAAAGACACTTGTAACTTTGCCAAAACTTGTAGAAAGTGTTAATTTCATAGAAACTTGATACATGTGCCCACACAAGAGCTTCATCTGATGACAACACCTTGGTCATTATATCAATGGGGTCTAGATTTAATAGGCATGATTTATCCACCATCCTTGAATGGTCATAAATTCATCATCATGATAATGGAATACTTTACCAAGTGGGTGGAAGTTGTACCCTTATCAACTACAACAAGAAAGTAGATATCTTTGTTTATCCTAAATCACATCATTTGTAGATATGGCATACCTCATGCTATCATAATGGATAATTCAAAGCATTTCAAAAACAAAGACTTAAAGTAATTATGCACAAAGTTTCACATGATTCATCATTCTTCATCCATCTATTACCCCCAAGGTAATGGACAAGCCGAGGCAATAAATAAAAACATCTTGAAGATATTGAAGAGAACGGTGGACAATTTATGTAGAGATTGGCACATCAAAATAAACCCAACCTTATGGGCTTATATAACAAGCATAAGAATGCCAATAGGAGCTACACCTTTTTCCTTAGTCTTTGGAACAGAAGCAGTTTTTCCTTTGGAGGTAGAACTTCGATCCTTAAGGGTATCTCTTCATGGTTTGATAAGTGAGGAAGACTATAGAGTTGCTAGGCTACAAGAACTAGAACTCCTAGATGAGAAATAGAAGAAATCATTTGATCATTTGAAGGTCTACCAAAATAGAATGTCAAGGACTTATAACAAGCACATCAAGTCAAGAACATTTTAAATAGGTGACCTAGTTTTGCGAGAGAATCTCAAAAATCAAGCAAAAAGAGAAAAGAAAGGAAAATGGGAAGAAAACTAGTTAGGACCTTTTATCATTACTTCTTCTTTTGGGATCGGCACATACAAATTAGCAAATTGTGATAGAGAAGAGCTACAAGAACCTATTAATAGCATACATCTAAAGAGGTTCTATACATGAAGTAGATGAAAGAGTATAAAGAGTATCAGATGGAAAGCATCATATTTATTGTACATAGTCAAAAGGAGACCTTGAAAATACAAAAACATTTGAAAAGAAAAAAAGAACAAACAAATTGGAAAAGCAGAAAAGATCAAAAATAATGGAAAATTGAGCATGAAGAAAATACCAAAAAAACATTCATATATGATCCTCAAAAAGATGTTGTCTTTGTGAAAACCTAGCAAATAGGCACCTAGATGATATGGAAAAAAAATACAAAAATACAAAAAAATCAAAAAAAAAAAAGAGAAAAAGTGTCTTGGTGAAAACCTAGCAAATAGGCGCCTTGGTAGCAAAAAAAGACAAAAGCTTCAAAAACAAAAAAAAGGAGCAAGATCTATTCAATCGATGAAAACCTAGTAAATAGGTGCCATTGAAAGTCCAAGTCAGTCGCATACTTAGAAGGTCACCTTATAAATATTGCATTTTCCAGCATTTGTATATATTGCATAATAAAACCCCATAGTTTCATTTGTTATCTCTATTGAGCATTAATGATTGTCATTAGTATCAAAGGAAGTCAAAGACATCGGTCGGATACTTATATGAACCCAGTCGGTAACTGTAAGCAATACAAGCTAGTCATTTAAGTCTTCATACCGAGCACCAGATAGTTTTACCAAGCATCTGATGAAGGGTGCTCCCCTTAGTACCACAAACACATAACAGAAATAGAGAAACAACAACAATATGCAAGAACAGAAAATTGGCTTCTTATTATCTCCGCAAATGTGGAATTACAAACTTTTGGAATTACAATATGTAAAGACACATGGGCATTCCCTTACAATATTCTGCAGGACAAAGCCTCGAACTATTACGCAGATCTACTACCCAGAACTATTCTGAACTGCCTAAGACAATAATATAGCCTTCCTTATATAGGCAACTTTCCACCGCCTGGGAAGGTTCCAAAATTTTAGCCAATAAGGCCGACCAAACTTAGAATTATTTTATTTTACATTTTATTACATCATAGTCGGCTCAAGATAACCTTTGAAACCCGAACAAAAATTTTGAAGAAAATTATTTTCCGCCATTTCGGGTGGCCCAACTTCTGAAGACCATAAGTCATCACCAGTTGACCTGATCGGCTATTATAACCCCATTTCAGAAATGCCACAGAAAAGCCTTCAAAACTGAGTTCAAAGTTTTTGTACCCTACTGCCAATACCAAAAATCTTCAATATCTTCCAATATACACTTGATCTGGCAATGAAACTTTACTGGCAGACTTATATGACCAACATGAACCTCCAAGAAAGAAATCAGATCATTCTGAGCACATACGAAAATTACCAAAAATAGTAACTTTCCATAAATAGCAGACAAAATAGCCCTTATTGAAAATAAAAACAAAAATATTTTTGGGTGATGCAAGATTACTCTTACACCCAAGATGCTCCTGCATCAGACACCTAGGGTTATTTGAGAAGTGACCCTGTCACGACTCAGGTGTGCAGAGGAAAACCAAGACGGTTAACCTCCACCCTTATTAGCCATGATGAATCTTCAACAGGTCATCCTTTCCACTTGACCAGATATTCTTCATATGTCATGTTCCTTGTGCTTCTGCCAACACGACTGTCCAGTATATCCTCGATCTCCTTAGTGTCTGAACTAGTTGCTAGAATACTCCACTGTGCTGCTGTGATCTCATCTTCAACACCGCCTTCATGATACTCTGTCAGATCAAAAATGTTAAACACTGGTGAAATATTTAGCTCGGTAGGCAATTCTACTTCATATGCATTTCCTGAATCATGTTTCTTCAATATCTTACATGGTCCAAACTTCTTCATTTTCAGCTTGTTATATGTACCAACTGGAAACCGCTCCTTCCGCAAATGAACCATGACTTCATCACCAACCTGAAATTCCTTATACCCCCTTTTCTCATCTGCCTTAGCCTTATACTGTGCGTTCATCTTGGTAATATGCTTCCTCACCTCCCCATGGATGTTCTTCAAGTGTTCTACAAAATCCTCAGCTTTAGCACTGCTTATTTCTCCTTTATCTATCTTCCTCAATTCAGATGCATTTCTTGGACTACTTCCATATACAATCTGGAATGGTGATTTACCAGTGCTCCTGTTGACAGAATTATTATATGCAAATTTTGTCTGTGGTAAAATCAAATCCCATCTTGTTGGCTTATCTCAAACCAAACATCTCAGCAAATTTTCCAAACTTCTATTCACCACCTCTGTCTGTCCATCAGTCTGTGGATGATGTGATGAACTGAACTTCAAATCTGTTTTCAACTTCTTCCACAATGTACGCCAGAAATATCCAACAAACTTAGTATCTCGATCTGAAACTATGGTCTTCGGCAAACCATGTAGTCTCACCACTTCTCTGAAAAACAATCCTGCTACATGGACAGCATCATTAGTCTTCTTGTAGGGAATGAAATGTGCCATCTTTGAAAATCTGTCAACCACCATAAAAATTGAATCATGTCCCCGCTGAGTCATCGGTAAACCAAGAACAAAGTCCATACTGATATCCTCCCAAGGCTTCTCCGGTATAGGTAATGGCTGATACAACCCTATATTCTGCTTCACTCCTTTCGCCATCTGACATACTCTGCAACTCTGTACAAACTTCTTCACATCTTGCTGCAATTGTGGCCAATAATAATGTTTACCAACCAAAGCAAGGGTTTTATCACGACCAAAATGTCCAGCCAATCCTCCACTATGCTTCTCTTTGATGAGATTCTCCCTCATAGAAATTCGTAGAATGCACAACTGACTCCCTCTGAATAGCATATCATCCTGGATGATGAAATCCAACCATTTCGTCCTGTCTAGAGTAACATGTTCTGTACAAGCTTTCCAAGCTTCACCAAAATCAGGATCTTCTGGATACAAATTCTTGAGTTCCTTGAACCCAACCACTTCAATCTGCATTTCTGTCAGCAATATTTGCCTTTTGCTAAGAGCATCTGCAACCCTATTAGACTTTCCACTCCTGTGTTTTAAAACAAATGTATAACTCTGTAAAAACTCAACCCATTTCAAATGCCTTTGATTCAATTTTCCTTGACTATTCAAATATTGCAAAGCTTGATGATCAGTATACAAAACAAACTCCTTAGGAAGCAGATAATGTCTCCACTTCTTTAATGCCTGAACTATAGCATAAAATTCCTGATCATAAACAGAATATTTCCTCTTGGCATCATTTAACTTCTCACTGAAATAAGCAACAGGTTTACCTTCTTGGCTCATAACAGCTCCTATTGCAGTACCACTAGCATCACAATCTACTTGAAACACCTTATTGAAATCTGGAAGTGCTAAAATAGGTTGTTCTGTAACTCTTTGTTTCAATAATTGAAAACTATTTTCTGCTCCTTTAGTCCACTTAAACTCTTTCCTATCCCCTCTCATTGTTTCAGTCAAGGGTCCACAAATACTGCTAAAATTTTTGATAAACTTTCTGTAAAAGCTAGCTAGACCATGAAAAGATCTTACCTCAGTAGCACTCCTTGGAGTAGGCCATTCAAGGATAGCCTGTACCTTCTCTAGGTCCATTTTTAGACCTTCTCCTGAAACTACAAACTCTAAATACACCAACTCTTTCTTCACAAAACTGCACTTCTTCAAATTAATCAGCAATTTCTCTTCTCTCAACTTCTCAAATACCATACGAATATGCATCATATGCTCATCCAATGTCTTACTAAAGATCAAAATATCATCTAGGTAAACAATGACAAACTTACCCAAAAATTCTTTCAGAACCTCGTTCATGAGCCGCATGAAAGTGCTCGGTGCATTGGTTAGCCCAAAAGGCATGACTAACCACTCATACAGTCCTTCCTTTGTCTTGAAGGCAGTCTTTCATTCATCTCCTTCTCTGATTCGAATCTGATGATATCCACTTTTCAGATCTATCTTTGAGAAATACACAGCTCCACTCAAACAGTCCATAATATCATCCATTCGTGGCAATGGAAACCTGTACTTGATTGTGATCTTGTTTATTGCCCTAGAATCTGTACACATCCTCCATTCTCCATTTTTCTTTGGTGCTAATACTGCTGGTATAGCACAGGGACTCAGACTCTCACGGATCAATCCTTTCTGTAACAGTTTATGTACTTGTCTATTCAACTCCTCACTTTCTGCAGGTGTTATTCTGTGTGCTACCTTATTCGGCAAACTCACTCCTGGGATCAAGTCCATCTGATGACTGATCTTCCTGACTGGTGGTAATCCATCAGCCACGTTATCGGATACAATATCCTAAAACTCATTCAACAAATCTGCAACTTCTATAGGAACATCTTCTACTTCCTCTTTACCAGCTTTTGGAATTAAAGCAAAACATACATGCTCATGCCTCATACCATCTAGAAAATTTCTTCCATCAACAAAAGTTATCCTTGCATTACCACATACCTTTTCTTCAGTCTCCTTCAATGGTTTTAGCTTATGTCGCACTCCATCCTTTGTCAGGGAATAGGTATTCGCACGACCATCATGTACAGCACATCTGTCAAACTGCCACGGTCTACCCAACAACATATGACATGCATCCATAGAGATGATATCACATAGTACCTCATCTTGGTACCCGCCGATCTTGAACTTTACCAGGCATTGTTCATTGACCATGACCTTGTGGTCATCCTGTACCCAGGCAATCTGATATGGATGTGGGTGTTTCTATCTCTTGAGCTTCAACTTCGTCACCATCTCTTCTGACACCAAATTGTCAGTGCTTCCACTATCAATAATCACATCACAACATTTACCTTCACACTTGCACCTGGTGCGAAACAGGCTCCTCCTTTGCTCAGGTTCATTCTCACCACTCAACAGGACTCTTCTGTTAATCAACGTTTCTCCTCTTTCAGCATCTTCAGAATTTGATGATCTGGCATCTTCATCTACATGTGCAACTCTGACCTGGCCTTCATTTCTCCTATCCATTCTGCCTTGGCACTGAGGACATTCAAATGCCCTATGACCTTCTTCTCCATAGTGAAAACATGTTCCACGGAAGCCACCTCTTCCAGATCCTTATCCTCTTCCTCTTCCTCTCTGATCTCTATTATTCTGATCCTGGAAGCGATTGAAATTATTTCCGCGTTGATTCTGACTGCTACTGGTCTCATCCTTCTTTTTTCGGATCTTCATTTCGGCCACCATATGACCGTCCACCAAATCGTCCACCGTGACCTTTTCTATTTTGTCTACTCTCAAACTTCTTGTTCAGCTTTTCCTCTACTTTTAGGGCAAACTGGTATGCCTCTTCAATACTGTTCATTCGAACCAGATTCAACTCCTCCTGAATGCTTGGCCTTAACCCATTAAGGTATCGGGCAACTTTCTCTTTATCAGCTTCTGCATGGCCTGTTCTGATGAGAAGTCGATAGAACTCTTCTGTATACTCCTGAACAGATATTCCTGCTTGCTTCAAACTTTGCATTTTCTTCAATAGGTCAAGCTCATAATCAACAGGAATGAACTGCCCCTTTAATTTATCCACTATCTGATCCCATCTCGTGATTTTCTCATTTTCCCTTCTATTTCGCTCCAACTGAATCTCTTGCCACCATATCTTCGCATGACCTTTCAGTCTGGCTTTCACAAATTTGACCCTATCAGGATCCTCAACATCTTCATACTCAAAATATTCTTCACATTCGTTGATCCAGTCGATCAGTTCTTCTGGGTTAAGATTTACAGAAAATGTAGGAACCTCAATCTTAGGTCTTTTTCCAATCTTAAAAATGCCCCGAAAAAATCTTTCTTCCTCCTGGTTCACAATTTCGACTTCTCCTTCTTGATATTCTTCTTCGGCTTCATCCTCGCTTTCATCTCTGACATTAAGATTCATTCCTCTGCGAATCTCTTCTTGCAATGCTCGCACTTGTCTCTACAGCTCTCTAACCTCAGGTGCTACAACACCAGCTCTTCCGCCACGTTCCCTTCGTGGAGGCATTTTCGTGATGCACGCTGAAACCCTAGCCACAGTCCTGGTGCAAACTGCCTCACGGTCCGTGATCTATTTACACACTCAAAAACTCCTGTTCTGATATCACTTGATAAAGGGTGCTCCCCTTAGTACCACAAACACATAACAGAAATAGAGAAACAACAACAATATGCAAGAACAAAAAATTGGCTTCTTATTATCTCCACAAATGTGGAATTACAAACTTTTGAAATTATAATATGCAAAGCCACATGGGCATTCCCTTACAATATTCTGCTCGACAAAGCCTCAAACTATTACGCAGATCTACTACCCAGAACTATTCTGAACTGCCTAAGACAATAATACAGCCTTCCTTATATAGGCAACTTTCCACCGCCTGGGAAAGTTCCAGAATTTTAGCCAATAAGGCCGACCAAACTTAAAATTATTTTATTTTACATTTTATTACATCATAGTCGGCTCAAGATAACCTTTGAAACCCGAACAGAAATTTTGAAAAAAATTATTTTTCGTCATTTCGGGTGGCCCAACTTCTGAAGACCATAAGTCATCACCAGTTGACCCGATCGGCTATTATAACCCCATTTCGGAAATGTCACGGAGCGCTCTACAAGCTTGGCCTGCACAAATGCCCGTCACCAAATTTTTGACCTCATCTGGGGCCTCTAAAACTTTCAAAACTAAGTTCAAAGTTTCTGTACCCTACTGCCAATACCAAAAATCTTCAATATCTTCCAATATACACTTGATCTGGCAATGAAACTTTACTGACAGACTTATATGACCACCATGAACCTCCAAGAAAAAAATTAGATCATTCTGAGCACATACGAAAATTATCAAAAATAGTAACTTTCCATAAATAGCAGACAAAATAGCCCTTATTGAAAATAAAAATAGAAATATTTTTAGGTGATGAAAGATTGCTCTTACACCCATGATGCTCCTGCATCAGACACCCAGGGTAATTTGAGAAGTGACCCTATCATGACTCAGGTGTGCAGAGGAAAATCAAGACGGTTAACCTCCACCCTTGTTAGCCATGATGAATTTTCAACAGGTCGTCCTTTCCACTTGACCAGATATTTTTCATATGTCTTATTCCTTGTGCTTCTGCCAACACGACTGTCCACTATATCATCTATCTCCTTAGTGTCTGAACTAGTTACTGGAATACTCCACTGTGCTGCTGTGATCTCATCTTCAACACCGCCTTCATGATACTCTGTCAAATCGGAAATGTTAAACACTGGTGAAATATTTAGCTCGGTAGGCAATTCTACTTCATATGCATTTCCTGAATCATGTTTCTTCAGTATCTTACATGGTCCAAATTTCTTTATTTTCAGCATGTTATATGTACCAACTGGAAACCGCTCCTTCCGCAAATGAACCATGACTTCATCACCAACCTGAAATTCTTTATACCTCCTTTTCTCATTTGCCTTAGCCTTATACTGTGCGTTCATCTTGGTAATATGCTTCCTCACCTCCCCATGGATGTTCTTCAAGTGTTCTACAAAATCCTCAGCTTTAGCACTGCTTATTTTTCCTTTATCTATCTTCCTCAATTCAGATGCATTTCTTGGACTACTTCCATATACAATCTGGAATGGTGATTTACCAGTGCTCCTGTTGACAAAATTATTGTATGCAAATTCTGCCTGTGGTAAAATCAAATCCCATCCTATTGGCTTATCTCCAACCAAACATCTCAGCAAATTTTTTAAACTTCTATTCACCACCTCTGTCTGTCCATCAGTCTGTGGATGATGTGATGAACTGAACTTCAAATCCATTTTCAACTTCTTCCACAATGTACACCAGAAATATCCAACAAACTTAGTATCTCGATCTGAAACTATAGTCTTCAGCAAACCATGTAGTCTCACCACTTTTCTGAAAAACAATCCTGCTACATGAATAGCATCATTAGTCTTCTTACAGGGAATGAAATGTGTCATCTTTGAAAATCTGTCAACCACCACAAAAATTGAATCATGTCCCCGCTGAGTCATTGGTAAACCAAGAATAAAATCCATACTGATATCTTCTCAAGGCTTCTCCGGTATAGGTAATGGCTGATACAACCCTGTATTCTGCTTCACTCCTTTTGCCATCTGACATACTCTGCAACTCTGTACAAACTTCTTCACATCTTGCTGCAATTGTGGCCAATAATAATGTTCACCAACCAAAGTAAGGGTTTTATCACGACCAAAATGTCCAGCCAATCCTCCACTATGCTTCTCCTTAATGAGATTCTCCCTCATAAAACTTCATGGAATGCACAACTGACTCCCTCTGAATAGCATATCATCCTGGATGATGAAATCTAACCATTTCGTCCTGTCTAAAGTAACAGGTTCTGTACAAGCTTTCCAAGCTTCACCAAAATCAAGATCCTCTGGATACAAATTCTTGAGTTCTTTGAACCCAACCACTTCAATCTACATTTCTGTCAACAATAGTTGCCTTCTGCTAAGAGCATCTGCAATCCTATTAGACTTTCCACTCTTGTGTTTCAAAACAAATGTATAACTCTGTAAAAACTCAACCCATTTCAAATGCCTTTGATTCAATTTTCCTTGACTATTCAAATATTGCAAAGCTTGATGATCAGTATACAAAATAAACTCCTTAGGAAACAGATAATGTCTCCACTTCTTTAATGCCTGAACTATAGCATAAAATTCCTAATCATAAACAAAATATTTCCTCTTGGCATCATTTAACTTCTCACTGAAATAAGCAACAGGTTTACCTTCTTGGCTCATTGGAATTATTTTCGCGCTGATTCTGACTGCTACTGGCCTCATCTTTCTTTTTCAGATCTTCATTTCGGCCACCATATGACCGTCCACCAGATCGTCCACTGCAACCTCTTCCGTTTTGTCTGCTCTCAAACTTCTTGTTTAGTTTTCCTCTACTTTTAGGGCAAACTGGTATGCCTCTTCAATACTGTTCATTCGAACCAGATTCAGCTCCTCCTGAATGCTTGGCCTTAACCCATTAAGGTATTGGGCAACTTTCTCTTTATCAGCTTCTGCATGGCCTGTTCTGATGAGAAGTCGATAGAATTCTTCTGTATACTTCTGAACAGATCTTCCTGCTTGCTTCAAACTTTGCATTTTTTTCAGTAGGTCAAGCTCATAATCAACAGGAATGAACTGTCGCTTCAATTTATCCACCATCCGATCCCATCTCGTGATTTTCTCCTTTCTCCTTCTATTTCACTTCAACTGAATCTCTTGCCACCATATCTTCGCATGACCTTTCAGTCTGGCTTTCGCAAATTTGACCCTATCAGGATCCTCAACATCTTCATACTCAAAATATTCCTCACATTCGTTGATCCAGTCGATCAGTTCTTCTGGGTTAAGATTTCCAGAAAATGTAGGAACCTCAATCTTAGGTCTTTTCCCAATCTTAGAAATGCCCCGAAAAAATCTTTCTTCCTCCTGGTTCACAATTTCGACTTCTCCTTCTTGATATTCTTCTTCGGCTTCATCCTCGCTTTCATCTCTGACATTAAGATTCATTCCTCTGTGAATCTCTTCTTGCAATGCTCGCACTTGTCTCTACAGCTCTCTAATCTCAGGTGTTACAACACCAGCTCTTCCGCCACGTTCCCTTCGTGGAGGCATTTTCGCGATGCACGCTGAAACTCTAGCCACGGTCCTGGTGCAAATTACCTCACGGTCGGCGATCTGTTTACACACTCAAGAACTCCTGTTCTGATACCACTTGATGAAGGGTGCTCCCCTTAGTACCACAAACACATAATAGAAATAGAGAAACAACAACAATATGCAAGAACAGAAAATTGGCTTCTTATTATCTCCACAAATGTGAAATTACAAACTTTTGAAATTACAATATGCAAAGCCACATGGGCATTCCCTTACAATATTCTGCAGGACAAAGCCTCAAACTATTACGCAGATCTACTACCCAGAACTATTCTGAACTGCGTAAGACAATAATACAGCCTTCCTTATATAGGTAACTTTCCACCGCCTGGGAAGGTTCCAGAATTTTAGCCAATAAGGCCGACCAAACTTAGAATTATTTTATTTTACATTTTATTACATCATAGTCGGCTCAAGATAACCTTTGAAACCCGAACAGAAATTTTGAAAAAAATTATTTTTCGCCATTTCGGGTGGCCCAACTTCTGAACACCATAAGTCATCACCAGTTGACCCGATCGGCTATTATAACCTCATTTCGGAAATGCCACGGAGCGCTCTACAGGCTTGACCACCGCAAGCGCCCGTCACCAAATTTTCGACCTCATCTGGGGCCTCTAAAGCTTTCAAAACTGAGTTCAAAATTTCTGTACCCTGCTGCCAATATCAAAAATCTTCAATATCTTCCAATATACACTTGATCTGGCAATGAAACTTTACTGGCAGACTTATATGACCACCATGAACCTCCAAGAAAAAAATTAGATCATTCTGAGCACATACGAAAATTATCAAAAATAGTAACTTTCCATAAATAGTAGACAAAATAGCCCTTATTGAAAATAAAAATAGAAATATTTTTGGGTGATGAAAGATTGCTCTTACACCCAGGATGCTCCTGCATCAGACACCCAGGGTAATTTGAGAAGTGACCCTATCAGGACTCAGGTGTGCAGAGGAAAACCAAGACGGTTAACCTCCACCCTTGTTAGCCATGATGAATCTTCAACAGGTCGTCCTTTCCACTTGACCAGATATTTTTCATATGTCCTATTCCTTGTGCTTCTGCCAACACGACTGTCCACTATATCCTCGATCTCCTTAGTGTCTGAACTAGTTGCTGAAATACTCCACTGTGCTGCTGTGATCTCATCTTCAACACCGCCTTCATGATACTCTGTCAAATCGGAAATGTTAAACACTGGTGAAATATTTAGCTCGGTAGGCAATTCTACTTCATATGCATTTCCTGAATCATGTTTCTTCAGTATCTTACATGGTCCAAACTTCTTCATTTTCAGCATGTTATATGTACCAACTGGAAACCGCTCCTTCCGCAAATGAACCATGACTTCATCACCAACCTGAAATTCTTTATACCTCCTTTTCTCATTTGCCTTAGCCTTATACTGTGCATTCATCTTGGTAATATGCTTCCTCACCTCTCCATGGATGTTCTTCAAGTGTTCTGCAAAATCCTCAGCTTTAGCACTGCTTATTTCTCCTTTATCTATCTTCCTCAATTCAGATGCATTTCTTGGACTACTTCCATATACAATCTGGAATGGTGATTTACCAGTGCTCCTGTTGACAAAATTATTGTATGAAAATTCCGCCTGTGGTAAAATCAAATCCCATCCTATTGGCTTATCTCCAACCAAACATCTCAGCAAATTTTTCAAACTTCTATTCACCACCTCTGTCTGTCCATCAGTCTGTGGATGATGTGATGAACTGAACTTCAAATCCATTTTCAACTTCTTCCACAATGTACGCTAGAAATATCCAACAAACTTAGTATCTCGATCTGAAACTATAGTCTTCAGCAAACCATGTAGTCTCACCACTTTTCTGAAAAACAATCCTGCTACATGAACAGCATCATTAGTCTTCTTACAGGGAATGAAATGTGTCATCTTTGAAAATCTGTCAACCACCACAAAAATTGAATCATGTCCCCGCTGAGTCATTGGTAAACCAAGAACAAAATCCATACTGATATCCTCTCAAGGCTTCTCCGGTATAGGTAATGGCTGATACAACCCTGTATTCTGCTTCACTCCTTTTGCCATCTGACATACTCTGCAACTCTATACAAACTTTTTCACATCTTGCTGCAATTGTGGCCAATAATAATGCTCACCAACCAAAGCAAGGGTTTTATCACGACCAAAATGTCCAGCCAATCCTCCACTATGCTTCTCCTTGATGAGATTCTCCCTCATAAAACTTCGTGGAATGCACAACTGACTCCCTCTGAATAGCATATCATCCTGGATGATGAAATCTAACCATTTCGTCCTGTCTAGAGTAACAGGTTCTGTACAAGCTTTCCAAGCTTCACCAAAATCAAGATCCTCTGGATACAAATTCTTGAGTTCTTTGAACCCAACCACTTCAATCTGCATTTCTGTCAGCAATATTTGCCTTCTGCTAAGAGCATCTGCAACCCTATTAGACTTTCCACTCCTGTGTTTCAAAATAAATGTATAACTCTGCAAAAACTCAACCCATTTCAAATGTCTTTGATTCAATTTTCCTTGACTATTCAAATATTGCAAAGCTTGATGATCAGTATACAAAATAAACTCCTTAGGAAACAGATAATGTCTCCACTTCTTTAATGCCTGAACTATAGCATAAAATTCTTTATCATAAACAGAATATTTCCTCTTGGCATCATTTAACTTCTCACTGAAATAAGCAACAGGTTTACCTTCTTGGCTCATTGGAATTATTTCTGCGCTGATTCTGACTGCTACTGGCCTCATCTTTCTTTTTCGGATCTTCATTTCGGCCACCATATGACCGTCCACTAGATCGTCCACCGCAACCTCTTCCGTTTTGTCTGCTCTCAAACTTCTTGTTCAGCTTTTCCTCTACTTTTAGGGCAAACTGGTATGTCTCTTCAATACTGTTCATTCGAACCAGATTCAGCTCCTCCTGAATGCTTGGCCTTAACCCATTAAGGTATCGGGAAACTTTCTCTTTATCAGCTTCTGCATGGCCTGTTCTGATGAGAAGTCGATAGAACTCTTCTGTATACTTCTGAACAGATCTTCCTGCTTGCTTCAAACTTTGCATTTTCTTCAGTAGGTCAAGCTCATAATCAACAGGAATGAACTGCCGCTTCAATTTATCCACCATCCGATCCCATCTCGTGATTTTCTCCTTTCCCCTTCTATTTCACTTCAACTGAATCTCTTACCACCATATCTTCGCATGACCTTTCAGTCTGGCTTTCGCAAATTTGACCCTATCAGGATCCTCAACATCTTCATACTCAAAATATTCCTCACATTCGTTGATCCATTCGATCAGTTCTTCTGGGTTAAGATTTCCAGAAAATGTAGGAACCTCAATCTTAGGTCTTTTTCCAATCTTAGAAATGGCCCGAGAAAGTCTTTCTTCCTCCTGGTTCACAATTTTGACTTCTCCTTCTTGATATTCTTCTTCGACTTCATCCTCGCTTTCATCTCTGACATTAAGATTCATTCCTCTGTGAATCTCTTCTTGCAATGCTCGCACTTGTCTCTGCAGCTCTCTAACCTCGGGTGTTACAACACCAGCTCTTCTGCCACGTTCCCTTCGTGGAGGCATTTTCGCGATGCGCACTGAAACCCTAGCCACGGTCCTGGTGCAAACTACCTCACGGTCGGTGATCTGTTTACACACTCAAGAACTCCTGTTCTGATACCACTTGATGAAGGGTGCTCCCCTTAGTACCATAAACACATAATAGAAATAGAGAAACAACAACAATATGCAAGAACAGAAAATTGGCTTCTTATTATCTCCACAAATGTGGAATTACAAACTTTTGAAATTACAATATGCAAAGCCACATGGGCATTCCCTTACAATATTTTGCAGGACAAAGCTTCAAACTATTACGCAGATCTACTACCCAAAACTATTCTGAACTGCCTAAGACAATAATACAGCCTTCCTTATATAGGCAACTTTCCACTGCCTGGGAAGGTTCCAGAATTTTAGCCAATAAGGCCGACCAAACTTAGAATTATTTTATTTTATATTTTATTACATCGTAGTCGGCTCAAGATAACCTTTGAAACCCGAACAGAAATTTTGAAGAAAATTATTTTCTGCCATTTCGGGTGGCCCAACTTTCGAAGACCATAAGTCATCACCAATTGACCCGATCGGCTATTATAACCCCATTTCAGAAATGCCACGGAGCGCTCTACAGGCTTGACCCGCGCAAGCGCCCATCACCCAAATTTTTGACCTCATCCGGGGCCTCTAAAGCCTTCAAAACTGAGTTCAAAGTTTCTGTACCCTACTGCCAATACCGAAAATCTTCAATATCTTCCAATATACACTTGATCTGGCAATGAAACTTTACTGGCAGACTTATATGACCAACATGAACCTCCAAGAAAGAAATCAGATCATTCTGAGCACATACGAAAATTACCAAAAATAGTAACTTTCCATAAATAGCAGACAAAATAGCCCTTATTGAAAATAAAAATAGAAATATTTTTGGGTGATGCAAGATTGCTCTTACACCCAGGATGCTCCTGCATCAGACACCCAAGGTAATTTGAGAAGTGACCCTGTCACGACTCAGGTGTGCAGAGGAAAACCAAGACGGTTAACCTCCCCCCTTGTTAGCCATGATGAATTTTCAACAGGTCATCCTTTCCACTTGACCAGATATTCTTCATATGTCCTGTTCTTTGTGCTTCTGCCAACACGGCTGTCCAGTATATCCTCGATCTCCTTAGTGTCTGAACTAGTTGCTGGAATACTCCACTGTGCTGCTGTGATCTCATCTTCAACACCACCTTCATGATACTCTGTCAGATCAAAAATGTTAAACACTGGTGAAATATTTAGCTCAGTAGGCAATTCTACTTCATATGCATTTCCTGAATCATGTTTCTTCAGTATCTTACATGGTCCAAACTTCTTCATTTTCAGCTTGTTATATGTACCAACTGAAAACCGCTCCTTCCGCAAATGAACCATGACTTCATCACCAACCTGAAATTCCTTATACCTCCTTTTCTCATCTGCCTTAGCCTTATACTGTGCGTTCATCTTGGTAATATGCTTCCTCACCTCCCCATGGATGTTCTTCAAGTGTTCTACAAAATCCTCAGCTTTAGCACTGCTTATTTCTCCTTTATCTATCTTCCTCAATTCAGATGCATTTCTTGGACTACTTCCATATACAATCTGGAATGGTGATTTACCAGTGCTCCTGTTGACAGAATTATTGTATGCAAATTCTGCCTGTGGTAAAATCAAATCTCATCCTGTTGGCTTATCTCCAACCAAACATCTCAGCAAATTTTCCAAACTTCTATTCACCACCTCTATCTGTCCATCAGTTTGTGGATGATGTGATGAACTGAACTTCAAATCTGTTTTCAACTTCTTCCATAATGTATGCCAGAAATATCCAACAAACTTAGTATCTCGATCTGAAACTATGGTCTTCGGCAAACCATGTAGTCTCACCACTTCTCTGAAAAACAATCCTGCTACATGAATAGCATCTTTAGTCTTCTTGCAGGGAATGAAATGTGCCATCTTTGAAAATCTGTCAACCACCACAAAAATTGAATCATGTCCCCGCTGAGTCATCGGTAAACCAAGAACAAAGTCCATACTGATATCCTCCCAAGACTTCTCTGGTATAGGTAATGGCTGATACAACCCTGTATTCTGCTTCACTCCTTTCGCAATGGAAACCTGTACTTGATTGTGATCTTGTTTATTGCCTTAGAATATGTACACATCCTCCATTCTCCATTCTTCTTTGGTGCTAATACTGCTAGTACAGCACAGGGACTCAGACTCTCATGGATCAATCCTTTCTGTAACAGTTCATGTACTTGTCTGTTCAACTCCTCACTTTCTGCAGGTGTTATTCTGTGTGCTGCCTTATTCGGAAAACTCACTCGTGGGATCAAGTCTATCTGATGACTGATCTTCCTGACTGGTGGTAATCCATCAGCCACGTTATCGGATACAATATCCTGAAACTTATTCAACAAATCTGCAACTTCTATAGGAACATCTTCTACTTTCTCTTTA
The DNA here is from genome assembly GCA_027943335.1 of Chamaecyparis obtusa. Classification (NCBI taxonomy): domain Eukaryota; kingdom Viridiplantae; phylum Streptophyta; class Pinopsida; order Cupressales; family Cupressaceae; genus Chamaecyparis; species Chamaecyparis obtusa. Next base: position 96,138 of record BSBK01000179.1, on the reverse strand, counting down.
CCATCTTTTAGAATTAAAGCAAAATATACATGCTCGTGCCTCATACCATCTAGAAAATTTCTTCCATCAACAGAAGTTAACCTTGCATTACCACATACCTTTTCTTCAGTCTCCTTCAATGGTTTTAGCTTATGTCGCACTTCATCCTTTGTCAGAGAATAGGTATTCGCACGACCATCATGTACAGCACATCTGTCAAACTGTCACGGTCTACCCAACAACATATGACATGCATCCATAGAGATGATATCACATAGTACCTCATCTTGGTACCCACCGATCTTGAACTTTACCAGGCATTGTTCATTGACCATGACCTTGTGGTCATCCTGTACCCAGGCAATCCGATATGGATGTGGGTGTTTCTGTCTCTTGAGCTTCAACTTCGTCACCATCTCTTCTGACACCAAATTGTCAGTGCTTCCACTATCAATAATCACATCACAACATTTACCTTCACACTTGCACCTGGTGCGAAACAGGCTCCTCCTTTGCTCGGGTTCATTCTCACCACTCAACAGGACTCTTCTGTTAATCAACGTTTCTCCTCTTTCAGCATCTTCAGAATTTGATGATCTGGCATCTTCATCTACATGTGCAACTCTGGCCTGGCCTTCATTTCTCCTATCCATTCTACCTTGGTGTTGAGGACATTCAAATGCCCTATGACTTTCTTCTCGACAGTGAAAATATGTTCCACGGAAGCCACCTCTTTCAGATCCTTGTCCTCTTCCTCTTCCTCTCTGATCTCTATTATTCTGATCCTAGAAGCGATTGGAATTATTTTCACGTTGATTCTGACTGCTACTGGCCTCATTCTTCTTTTTCGGATCTTCATTTCGGCCACCATATGACCATCCACCAGATCGTCCACCGCGACCTCTTCCATTTTGTCTGCCCTCAAACTTCTTGTTCAGCTTTTCCTCTACTTTTAGGGCAAACTGGTATGCCTCTTCAATACTATTCATTCGAAGTAGATTCAGCTCCTCCTGAATGCTTGGCCTTAACCCATTAAGGTATCGGGCAACTTTCTCTTTATCAGCTTCTGCATGGCCTGTTCTGATGAGAAGTCGATAGAACTCTTCTGTATACTCCTGAACAGATCTTCCTGCTTGCTTCAAACTTTGCATTTTCTTCAGTAGGTCAAGCTCATAATCAACAGGAATGAACTGCCGATTCAATTTATCCACCATCCGATCCCATCTCGTGATTTTCTCCTTTTCCCTTCTATTTCACTCCAACTGGATCTCTTGCCACCATATCTTCGCATGACCTTTCAGTCTGGCTTTCGCAAATTTGACCCTATCAGGATCCTCAACATCTTCATACTCAAAATATTCCTCACATTCGTTGATCCAGTTGATCAGTTCTTCTAGGTTAAGATTTCCATAAAATGTAGGAACCTCAATCTTAGGTCTTTTCCCAATCTTAAAAATGGCCCGAAAAAGTCTTTATTCCTCCTGGTTCACAATTTTGACTTCTCCTTCTTGATATTCTTCTTCGGCTTCATCCTCGCTTTCATCTCTGACATTAAGATTCATTCCTCTGTGAATCTCTTCTTGCAATGCTCGCACTTGTCTCTGCAGCTCTCTAACCTCGGGTGTTACAACACCAGCTCTTCCGCCACGTTCCCTTCGTGGAGGTATTTTCGTGATGCGCGCTGAAACCCTAGCCACGGTCCTGGTGCAAACTGCCTCACGGTTGTTGATCTATTTACACACTCAAGAACTCCTATTCTGATACCACTTGATGAATGGGTGCTCCCCTTAGTACCCCAAACACATAACAGAAATAGAGAAACAACAACAATATGCAAGAATAGAAAATTGGCTTCTTATTATCTCCACAAATGTGGAATTACAAACTTTTGAAATTACAATATGCAAAGCCACATGGGCATTCCCTTACAATATTCTACAGGACAAAGCTTCGAACTATTACGCAAATCTACTACCCAGAACTATTCTGAACTGCCTAAGACAATAATACAGCCTTCCTTATATAGGCAACTTTCCACCGCCTGGGAATGTTCTAGAATTTTAGCCAATAAGGCCGACCAAACTTTGAATTATTTTATTTTACATTTTATTACATCATAGTCGGCTCAAGATAACCTTTGAAACCCGAACAGAAATTTTGAAGAAAATTATTTTCTGCCATTTCGGGTGGCCCAACTTCTGAAAACCATAAGTCATCACCAGTTGACCCGATCGACTATTATAACCCCATTTCGGAAATGCCACGGAGCGCTCTACAGGCTTGACCTGCACAAGCGCCTGTCACCCAAATTTTCGACCTCATCCGGGGCCTCTAAAGCCTTCAAAATTGAGTTCAAAGTTTCTGTACCCTGCTGCCAATACCGAAAATCTTCAATATCTTCCAATATACACTTGATCTGGCAATGAAACTTTACTGGTAGACTTATATGACCAACATGAACCTCCAAGAAAGAAATTAGATCATTCTGAGCACATACAAAAATTACCAAAAATAGTAACTTTCCATAAATAGCAGACAAAATAGCCCTTATTGAAAATAAAAATAGAAATATTTTTGGGTGATGCAAGATTGCTCTTACACCCAGGATGCTCCTGCATCAGCATCAGACACCGATACCGAGTGACAGTAAATACTGAGCATCAGTGTAATTGTCAAGCAGTATTTATTGTGTTTACCGAGGATCATAAAAAATGACATAGGAATCAGAAATGGCACATCTATCTATGCAAATGGTTACAGTAGAATTAGAAAACATTTTACCAAGATCAAGGATAATTTATTGTTGAGATATTCATCTAATGCGATGAAGATCTTATGTAATTGTTTAATCTAGGTTATTTTTTACATCGTAGATCTTAGGGTTTTTCTCTAAGTTGTTGAAACCTAATTTTGTATAAGCGGCATAAAGTAGTATGCTATATATTTGTATGTTACATCATTTTTTATGGGAACTGATGTATGAGCAAAAAAAGCACTTGAAGCACTAGCCAACCTTCAAGATTATCAGTTGACAGAGTAGAACAATATTCAGAGGAAATCAGATTGAGCAAAATCAAAGCAGGCTAACCAAGCAGTTCAGAGCAGAGATTCACACAGTATAAGGTTATATATATTCAGTACTTTATTGATCTATATTAGAAAATTTGAGTTGTCATTAGCAAATAGTTACCTATTGTTTTCTAATCATTATAATAGAGTTTTGGTAAAATATCCTAACAAAGTAGACTTGACAGTCTTTTGTAAATCTCTTAACCGAGTGCACACTCAAGTAGTGTTGCTAAAATCCTATCACTAGGTAGATCTAGCTGATCTAATATGTTACTCCTAACAGGGTAAGATCACCAGAAGTGATCAAAACTTGAAGTCCTAACAGGAAAACCTTTTCTATCTGTAGTAGTGAAGAATTTGTGGGTGTCATCCCCACCATAGTTTTTACCTTCTAACAAGGGTTTTTGCGTTACCAAAATACTTGTGTTATGGAACTGTTATATTGTTGATTTCATGTTATTTACTTTTACAAGGTGATTAGATGAATGATACATGCATTTGATACAATTTATTTTGCAAGGTTACTACTGTTTACAGTTTTAGATCTGAAAGGTTTACAAGTGAAAGTTTTTGTGGGCACTGATTCACCCCTCCCCTCTTAGTACCCTATCTCTCCTAATCCAAAAATTGGTATCAAAGCTTAGTTCTCTTATTGGACAGTTTAACCACTGAAGGGTAAAGATCTAGTCATGGAGAGGTATAAGTTAGATAAGACAATATAAAATCAAAAGATTCAAATGCAGATGTTTGTTGAGCAGTATAAGAAAGCAAAGGATGGATTGAGGAAATTACTGGTTGAAAGAAAGAACCTAGCTATTTTGCAAAATGAGATTGGTTACCATGAAGAAGCTATTGATGTATTATTTGATCACATTGGATCTAGTTCAGGAAGTATTTCTGATGGATCTAAAAGTATAGTCTCTGATTTGTCTGAAAAGAATCTTCACTTAACCGAACAAGTGAAAGCACTGCAAATCAGTTAGGAATCTTAGATGGTAAGAATGGTAGAAGTAATGAATAATGTTAGATAGGCTGAGTAGGAAAGGAATCTAGCTATTGAAGACCGAAGACTGATAACTAAACAACTTCAAGAAAAAGAAAGTGAGATTCACAGACTCACCAAGCACCATTTTGAAATATCAAATCAGATGGTGATTGTGAATCAGGAGGTCAACCGAGTTAATGGAGAATTGTCAAGAAACTTGAAGATATAGGAGTTCTCAGAGAAGAGAATGAAAAACTGAGAAATGAAATAAAGACACAACAGCAGCATCATGAAATGAAGAAATTGGCTGAGGATAGTTCTAAAAGGATTGATGATTTTATGATTAATCAAAGAAGGTTTGGAAGCAGAGCTAGAATAGGCTATACCGGTGAAGAAGAATCATCACAACAAACTGAACAAGTCAAAAACAATCAAAATCAAAGACCTAAAGTGTTGACATGTTATCACTGTGGCAAACTGGGACATACTTCTAATGTTTGTAGAAGAAAAGCACAAGGTAAACCTCCAGTCACTCCTAGATTTAATGGATATTGTTATTACTTTGGAAAATTTGGTCACCAAGCTTATGAGTGTAGAGCTAAATAGAACAAGAATGCTAACAATCCTACTATGGAGAACTTATGTTATTCTTGCAATGAACATGGACACACTGCACAAGAATGTAAGGCAAAAATGAAGCAAGTATGGATGCCAAAGCAGAAGACACAATGCAAGCCTTATCAGCCGAAGAGACAAGGTAACTCTTATGTTTGGGATTACAACACTTGGACTAACTTTATTGGATGTGGTAGATATGGGTACATTGCATCAAATTGTAATAGGAAAAGATGGATTGGACAATCACAAAGCTAGATAAGCACTGGAATGGCATGTTTGCATTGTCATAAGGTCAGTCATCTTAGCAAGGACTGCAGAGACCGAGCACCAGAAGAAGGTCGTGTATTTGAGAGTGGAAACACTATTGAAGATATCATGAGAATAAAGAACGACATGTGGAAGAAAGCATCAAATGAGAATGTTGAGTCAAGTAATGTTGTCAGTGAAACCTCATCCACTAGATTGGGTGACATCGGTACTTCCACCTAAGGTGATATAGGTATGTATGGGACTGACATTTCAAAATGATCACATTTTACATACAATTCCTTAAATATGTTGTGCACATACCAAATCTACATGAATAAAGATGCATTGTGGTTTATATGTTTTGAGCTAATAAAGTTACACAGTTGGTAAAAGTTAGACCGAGCATTGGTTACCCATCGGTAATCACTATTCAAGGTTGTCAATAATAAGAATAGTTCAATAGATGAGGTTGTTGTAGACATAATTGAGAATGGAAATCTTGCAGATCTGGAACTCAGTAAGTTTGATAGTATGTCAAATGAAGACCAAAACACAATTGAGGAAGCAGTCATCCAAATGATGATACGCTTCAAATGAGTTCCATTAGAGTTTGAATTATCACTGCCCAAGACATTAGAGGATCAAATAAATCAAAAGTGGTCATATGCCTTAGACACCGAGAAGAGGATGAGGGAACAAGCCCTTGTATCAATTGCACTGGACTTATCTCTTGATGAGATTAAAGAGCTTATGGATACTTATGTGCAGAGATTCAAAGTCAAGAACCGAGCTATGCAAATAATAAATGAGAATCTAGAAGATCTTAATGAGTCTAGTCAACTTATCTAGAGTTCATTTTTAGCTATCAGAGAGAAAAATGAGAAAATTGCATTTCAAAATTTATCTAAAAAGAGACAGAATTCAAAAGGTAAAGGAATATTCATTAAGGATAATGTAGCAAAGAATATTAAAGAGTCAAAGGTATCATTTACTGAGGTAATTGATACAACAATTGGTCAAGAAATCAAGAACAGTTCATAGGCTGCACCGAATCTAGAAGTGATTCAGATTGAGGATACAAATGACAAGGATGTACTCATTAAGGATATCACAAATGGTGATCCTGATGACAGGGATGAAGATGAGGATGTGTATAATGCACAAGACAACACACGGGATGAAGCACAAGTTACCGAGTGTGCATTTCCATCACTACCAAGTGAGCTTCCTATACTTGTTGAAGCCATAGAGATTTTATCTTAGGAACAACTTGATGGCTCAGACCCCAAACAACCTAAAGATACAACAGGGGAACAAAGCACTGAGACACCTACAAAGACAAACAAGCTTGAAGGGAAAGAGGCTACTGAAATAGAAACATAGGCACAAGAAGAGCCCAAAGAAACTGAGGCTACCCCACATGACACAACATCAGAGGCTCCATCTCAAAAAACTAACACATAGGTTACCGAGGAGTAGAAAAAGGAAGATAATGTGTCAACTGGGCAAAACACTCCGAGGGTAGAAGAAAAAGCTATTGTTCTAGTTGCCAAGAGTTCACCACAAGAACCGGAGAAGAAGAAGAAGAATAAAATTAAAGGAAAAGGGTCAGTCACTCTAGATGAAGTAATTGTGATACCTGAGTGTGACCCAAGGACCCTTAGCCCCATAGAACTAAGAAAATATGGGGAGTTATGCAAAAGAAAAGCAACACAAGAGAAGTTGAGATAAGAGAGCAAAAGCAAGGAGATATTATAAAGTGTTTGGGATATCTTACAACAAGTAGTACTTGAGATAAAAATAGATGAAGATACACCGATTATGGACCAACTTGCTACTCTTGCTAAAGGAATAAATGCCCCAGATGTCGATGCCAACAAGAGAATTGAAGAGAGGGTTGAGTCAAAGATACAAGATAAACTTGCAAAGAGAATAAGCCAGGAAGTGGCAATTAACAAGGTTAAGCTATCAGAGGTAATAATTGAAATTCAGTGTATTACTAAGTTAATTTGTCAAATCTTGTTTAAGCTATGCACTTTGGATACCTTAACTACTGAGATCAGTGAAAAGATAAAACAATTTGAAAATGAGATCAAAGCCAGTGCACAAGCCGCTACAACCGAGCCTCAAGCTATTTCAAAGCATATATTGTGAGTTCACAAAATCAGGTGGTTGATAGTAGATCTCAGGAAACAAGCAGAGAGAGTCAGTGATTAGGTCATTGAGTTACAAACTGAGCTCCTACCCTACCTGAAAATTTTTGAGAAACATATATTCAAAGCACAAATTCTTGTTGCAACACTAGAGATTTCTATGTTGGACAACATATTTGACATGCATGCACAAGTTGGTCTTGAGCACCTTTCTCTCACCAACTTGAAAGAGAAATGGGAAAACCTCTTGGAATCATTGAAGAAAACCCATCAGCACATTTTTGACAAGCTATAAGTATACACTTTTGTATTTGGCATTAATATCAAAAAGGGGGATAATAATGTATATGCCAAATATGTAAATAGATGCTAAGTATACTACACATTACCGAGAGTATGCACCGAGGGGGAGTATTTAGAAATTTTTGATATATATATGTATATGGAAAAGATATAAGTTTTGAGACATAAGGTTTGTATACATTAAGGTTTTGATACTAATTCCAAAGGGGGAGTTTTTTATCTCTATTGAGCATTAATGATTGTTATTAGTATCAAAGGAAGTCAAAGACATCAGTCAGTTACTTATATGAACCTAGTTGGTAACTGTAAGAAATACAAGCTAGTCGGTTAAGTCTTCATACCGAGCACTAGATAGTTTTACCAAGCATCAGACACTGATACCGAGTGATAGTAAACATCAAGCATTAGTGTAATTATTGAGCATTATTTACAGTGTTTACCGAGGATCATAGGAAATGACATAGGAATCAGAAATGGCACATCTACCTATGCAAATGATTACAACAAAATCAGAAAATGTTTTACCAAGATCGAGGATAATTTATTGTTGAGATATTCATCTAATGCGATGAAGATCTTGTGTAATTGTTTGATCTAGGTTATTTTTGTACACTGTAGATCTTAGGGTTTTTCTCTAAGTTGTTGAAACCTAATTTTGTATAAGCGGCATAAAGTAGTATGCTATATATTTGTATGTTACATCATTTTTTATGGGAACTAATGTATGAGCAAAGAAGAACTTGAAGCACTAGCCAACCTTCAAGATTATCAGTTGACAAAGCAGAACATTATTAAGAGGAAATCAGATTGAGCAAAATCAAAGCAGGCTAACCGAGCAGTTCAGAGCAGAGATTCACACAGTATAAGGTTATATATATTCAGTACTTTATTGATCTATATCAGACAAGCTGAGTTGTCATTAGTAGATAGTTACCTATTACTTTCTAATCATTGTAATAGATTTTTGGTAAAATCTCCTAACAGAGTAGACTTGACAGTCTTTTGTAAATCTCTTAACCGAGTGCACACTCAAGTAGTGTTGCTAAAATCCTATCACTAGGTAGATCTAGCTAGTCTAATATGTTACTCCTAATAGGGTAAGATCACCAAAAGTGATCAAAACTTTTATCCCTAATAGGCAAACCTTTTCTATTTGTAGTAGTGAAGAATTTGTGGGTGTCATCCCCACCACAATTTTTACCTTCTAACAAGGGTTTCTGTGTTACCAAAATACTTGTGTTATGGGACTGTTATATTGTTGATTTCATGTTATTTACTTTTACAAGTTGATTAGATGAATGATACATGCATTTGATACAATTTATTTTGCAAGGTTACTAATGTTTACAGTTTTAGATCTGAAAGGTTTACAAGTGAAAGTTTTTGTGGGCACTGATTCACCCCTCCCCTCTCAGTACCCTATCTCTCCTAATCCAATAGCATTTGCAAGTACCTTAAGATTTTTATCACCTAATCTACAAATTGTCCTAATTCCCACAAATAAAATTATCTCAAACTGGGGGCAATCTACTCAAAAGGAGAAAGGGTTCATCAAAAGCAAGTTTTATTCAATCATGGAATCAATTCATCAAATCAAAAGAGGAACACTTAATCAAATCTACATTTTAATCCACTTTGAGTCAAACGCAAAATTTGATCCAAGATCTTACATGATCTTATCTTTATAAGGATTAAAAGTAGGAAATGGATGAAACTACACTTGAAATATGGATTTGAAAAACATTGCAAGATTTTTTTCTAAGTGTTGAGTAAAGTGATGAAATCATGACTTTCTAGCGAATCGATGAAAGTTTTAGACTAGACAAGCTATGATGAAAGGATGATATTTTTGTTGGTTTCTGAGTGACTGTCTTAAAATCAAAGTTTTAAATCATGTATTATTTGTCTAAGGATGTGATCATCAAAGAATCATCAAGGACTGGTACATAGGCTAAAACTGAGATTTCTGCTTGTTTACGCAAAAGGATACCTTGGCTATTTTAATCTTCAATATCATAATACCAAAATCCACTTGCAACATAGAATCTAAAAAAATCAGTATTTGCATTCTCATGATTAGCTTCAATCAGTGATAGTCATACCGAAGAGGGAAGGGAAAGCAAAGAAAGAGGTGCAAAAGTATCCATATCATCATAGTTGAACTAGTGATGGTTGTACTAAGACAGGATCCCAAAAATGCTCAATGATGATTATAAGCTCCAAATTTTGAATAATGATAGTTAGTTGCATACATATTAGATTAAGTGCATTGTATATTATTTTTCCTTTCTTAGCTTAATTTGCAAGAGGAAAAGAAAAGGGGGTGTACTCAAATAAAAAATCAAAGGATTATCAAAAACAACTATATCAGATTGAGTGTGTTGGAAATTAAAAACAAATCAAAAACAAAGTGCATTTCATTAAGTTGCATAATCATTAGATTGCATCTATCTTCATTTCATTAAGTTGCATTATCATTAGATGGCATCCATTTAGATTGCATTAAGTTCATTATTATCATTAGATTGCATTCATCTCATTTAAGGTGCATTCTTAAATATCAATTCATTAAGCACATTGCATTAAGTAGTTAATCATTCTTCACATATATTAGGATCATTTAACATTAAATGCATATCATCCATGATAGTATCATTCAGCCATATTCCATATATCATTAATCATTAAAAGCTCATGATCATTACATCATTACATAGATCCATCACATTGCATATCAAAAGAGAGGCATCCATTAGATCAAATATTCATTATCCATCTAACATCCTACATGTATTCATTGCATACACACAATATCATTAATCATTAAATTAACATTGCATTCATCTATTCTATGTCATACATAAGACAATAATTTAAAGCATCATTAGAACATATGCATACATTTGGAAAATTGCATTCTAAAAAGCATAAAACAAAGCATAGAGGAGATAGAATCATATAGATCTGCATATCATGCACAATACCTGAAAAAGAGATCCAACATATGATGACATCATATATAGTGAAATCTATCAAAGAGAGTATCAGATTCCATGGTACCATCATCATGAAATCAACAAGATGTCAAAGTCTAAATGAATGATCATAAAAGCAATATTCAAATATCAATGTCCATCAAACTATCAGAGTATCAACATAAGCAACATCAATCAATCAAAAATGATACAACAAGAGTCCAATGTTTTGATAACAACAAAGAGAAAGAGCATGTATATCAAATCATATAATTCATAGATATCTCAAACAACTGAATCACTAGCACCATCGATACCATCAAGACCAGGAGCACTATCTGGAGGCTGACTAGAACTAGCCTGTAAACTATTTTGACTCATAGCAGCCATGAAAGTTTGCATCATCAAGCTCAACTTAGAAACCTACTACTGCACTACTAAAATTTGAGTCTACAGGGATACAACATTTGATGCTAAGGCTGGGGTAGGAGTCTATGCTGCAGAAGATTGAGGAGGAGGAACAGAAGAAGATGGCATTGAAGAAGATGGATCACCCAAAGATTGAACAAAATGAGAAGATGATGGATGTGAAGAAGATGAAGGCATCAAAGTAGAAACATGTGCCTGAGATGAGGTAGCATGTGGAACAACTGGAGGAATACCCTGCTGAGCAAGAGCACCCTATACCTAATCAAGTAACACCTATGCAATATCTGCATCAACATCCCTCTGACGCCTAACTCTAGGTCTATCTGCTAGATCCCTGGCAACATGATGTAATACTCTATCAACTCGATGACCCCTCACCTGATCATTACCCCTAGGAGGAATAGAAGCAGTAGCAATCACTGGCATACAGACTCTACCCACTCTAGCCCCTCGATGACCCCATCATCCACGCCATCCCCTGATCCTACCAACACCACCACCATCTCTACCATCATCACCACTAGCATCATCTCCTACACCACCATCATCTCTATCTGATAACTCCTCAATGGTAGGAACTCTCTCCGCAAGATCGGTAAATCTAGGGAAAGGATAGCGCAGAAGCCAAGCACCATAATCATCAATAATACCCGCATCCATCACATGTGATCTAGGAGACAAAGGACAATACCCAATCTCTCGTATCTCCTGCATAGCTATCCTATAATCTACACATGTGCCCCATAATGATCTCTCAGCCTGTATACGAGCATACATGGCTACTCCCTGTGGCATATCCTGAGTACGTCCATACTGATGGAAAACTTGTCAAAAGAAGAATCTCTCAATAGTATAAGTGGAATGCCTGATCATCCATCGAGGGTAGAACATGTAAGGTAGCTCACCATCATCCTCTGGCCAAGCCTCGTAACCAAGATACGGCCTCCATACAATAGTGTCTATGTCATCAATGACCCGGGGCCAGTAATCCAGGCTACCCATATGGGTATGGATGATAATACCATCGTACATCCAAGCAAATGGCCAACCTAGCTGATGATCTCATGTAGTAATAGGACATGTCACTGGGATACGCTCCTGAGTCCACAGTTGAAGAAGGATCGCACTTGCAGTAAGTGTAGTAGAATGCCTATAGACCAATGTATGCAACTCATGATATAACTGGGCCAGACCACAAGAACCCCAGTCAAAGCAATAAGGATGTGCCATCAGATCCTCAAGAATGGGATCCCAACCGATAGCAAACCCGTGTCTGCGTCTGTCAGGAAGAAGGAAACCTCCAATCAAAGTACCCAGAATAGCTGGCAATACAGGAAAGGAAATAAACTAAGCCCACTAAATGTGTGCATCACCAATAGTACGATCACCAAATACTCACTGACATGTTGCTCCATCATACAAAGAGTCATAATAAACTAGCTCACCATGAGTAGGTAAGCAGAGGATCTGATAAACATCCTTGGGAGTAATATTCATCTCCCCTAATGGAAAATGGAAGGTATTAGTGAGAGTGCCAATGCTCAGCCATAGCAGTGAGAAGACCCCAACTCACTCAGAATCGAGGAAGATGGAGAAGGAAAGATAGGCCACAAGAACTGATATGGTGACAATTCGCCGCACTGAGATCAGGAATCATGCTCCATGATAGAGGATAAGAACCATGAACATGCAAGGACCCAAGGATCTCCTATAAAAGAAAGTTCAATCACATCAAAATTGAAATTAATTATTATTTGCATCATTCAAAGTCAATTAAAAAAATTTCAAAATATCAAACCACAATCAGTTTTCATGTTTCTACTCAGATAGAATGGAAAATTTATCATCACCCACCATCAGAATCTAGATTAATGAGAAATATTCAAATGATGACTAACTCATACTGACATATTACAACTTGCTAAAGACATTAAGTTTGGGAACTTAACCTATCAACTAATCGATGACATCGGAAGAAATCGCAAAGTGGACTTAATCAAATTGAAATTATTTTTGCTGAGTGAAAGCATTATTTTAGGTTTTAAAAGTGCATAAATGCAAAAGCACTTATTTAAGTGTGTAAAAGTGTTACTTAATGGATTAAAAGCGGAAAAATAGGCAAAAGCGCCCAAAGAATTCAAAAGCACTATTAAAAATATCGGAAGCGTTGTTTAAAATGGTAAAAGCAAAAATAAGAGGAAAAGCATTCTTTAACAAGGTAAAGGCAAATTAGGGCCAAAATCTAGCGAGCAAAAGTGCACAATCGGAATGTGGAAGCGCAACTTGGAGGGTGAAAGTGTTGTTTAATTGGGCAAAAGTGCTCTTTGGATTGAAAATAAGAAAAAATGAGGGTATTTATAGGAAAAATCTAAAAATCTAGAAATTAAATGCAAAAATTGACAAAAAGAGGAAGTATAGGCACTCACCAGAGATCCAGAGCCAGGTAGATGTTGATATCGACGGCATCGCTCAAATCTATGCTCGCAGATGGGGACAAACATCGTGAAAGGTAGAAGAAGTCAAAGAGGAAAAAGTGAAAAGTGAAAGTGAAAATGAATAGTGAAAAAGGAATTTTGACCCCTTTATATAGCCTTTTGACCTAAAAAAAGGTATCTATGACCTAAAAAAGGGAATCTTTCACCAGAATTGACCCAGGGACTTGAATTTTACATCAAATCAGCCAAAATAGAGGCATTTGTAATGAAACAGACGTAAAATCAATATCAGAAATAAAATTAAAATTCATTAAAAATTGAACTAAATCAATGTGATTTGACCTAAAACATCAAAATATTCAATCATTGAACAAATTTTATTTCATTTTTGAGGGGGCATACCATTGGATAATAATCAGCATTAGCAAGATCATCATCAACAATCGAGAGACCGACCATCAAATCAAAGCAAAATATTTTATCAAAAAAAATTTCATAAATCAATTGATTGGGGCATCACATCGGAATCAATCATCAAATTGGAATTTTACATTAGAATCTTACATCATATCAAGGATCCATCATTAGAATGACCATCAGAGTATCACATCAATTGAAGGAACATCATCAGAACTGCATCAATCTCATATCAAATATCAAGGATCGACCATCGAAAAACATCAAACGCACATCAAAGATTGACCATCGATAGAATTAGGACCTTTCATTAACAAAATCAGAGTATTCTTTGAATCAACATACTTCGCATGTCAACTCAAAGAGGGGCATTTGTAATCACCTAAAAATGGACAAAGACAATTAAGTAACAAATCAAAGAAAATTGAAATAAATCAAGGCAAATCGAGGACAAGATCAAAGCAATTGAATCACAATGAACATTTAGCCAATCAAAATTAAAATCAAGCTTCAATTCAAGATGAATCAAAATTGAGAGCATTTTAATCAACTTAAATCAAATCAAAGTGCAATTAATTCTATTAATTTTATAGTTTTGAATTAAATCAAATTCAAACCATTCAAGGGGTACATGGTTAAAGAAATGAATTTAAATCAATTAATAAATCCCTCTCAACAACCCAAAAGGAGAGGAAATTCAATCAACCAATAGGATTTGAGAAAATGCATTCACATGGATCAAGCCAAATTCAATCTCAATCACTCAAAGTGAAAGAGCATCTTGTCCATTGATCTTGTCTACTTGTCCCAAGCTTTGAGGACACAAAATTTGCATTGTCTTCAAAGGGTGGAACCAAAGACTCAACTCAAGATTAATCATGATCAACACAACTACACCCCCTACCCTTGCATAAATCTATAAAAGGAAGACCAAAATCAATCATAATTCATAACCACAAATCTGAGAATTGCATAGAACCTCTTGCATTTTATAGCTAAAAAGGCATTTTAAGAGCTTAATTAGCATTCAATTTGAATATAATTGTTAGCTTTAGCTTCATCTTTATCATTTCTCATTCTACGACTATCATTAATGGTATCTTTCTAAGAGCTTCTATTAACACTCTTAGATAGAGAGCCATAGGATGCTCAATTGATCTTTCATGTGCTAAATAGTTGTTATATTGTGGTTTATTTAGTTTCTATTTCATTTATTGCTCAATAATAATTCTATGAAGGTACATTTCCTTCTACACAAATACCATTTTTGATCTTATCCCCAAGGGTGCCTCTGTTAAAATCTTCTTCATAGACCTCTAACAGCTCCTAACATATCCATTCACTATTCTTTTTATAGAATTCAATAGGTGGACCATCTAAACCAGGAGATTTGTCATTGGCCATGGATCCAATAGCCTCTTCAATTTCCTTTATGTTGATTCTCTATTCTAACATCTTATAATCTTCTTTGTTAATATTTTTTGGAATAAATTTCACCCATTTTTCCAATGCTCTGATACTATTGACCCCATATTCAGATGTAAATAGGTCCTTGTAAAGTTGGTAGAAAGAACCTAGTATATATTTGTTATCTCTAGACAAGCCCAAATTGGTTTGAATTTCCTCAATGAGCTCCCTCTTTTTATTTTCTCTAATAATGTTAAATAAGTATTTAGTCCTCGTGTCTCCATCTTTAAGCCAGTTCACCTTGGCTCTAATTTTTTTCCCTTGAATATCATAGTTCGGATGTCTTCTCCATTCAGCTTTAGTGGTGACTAAATCTTTTTTCAAGTTTCTCATCATGCCCCTCTTTCTGTAATAGTTCCTCAATCTCATTTATTTTCTTCAAACATTAATCTTCATTCTATCTTCTATCTATAGCATATTACTTGCCAATAGTTTGAAACATTTTCCTCCACACTTCCACCAAGTATTCCCATTTTTTTCCTGGGGAAGAACACCCACTGCTAAATTTAGATTAAAAAGTGACCATTTTGATTACATCATTAGTATCATGATCTTGAAGGAAACATTTAGTTTAAAGAGATTACCCTTTCTATTATTGTGATTACGCTTCTAATGAACATCAATAATAACATCACATGAAATAGGAGAATGATGAGACATGCTGGACGGTGAAACTCTAATAGGGTATGCTTTGGAACCATGAGAAAAACCAAGAAAAAAAGCATCAAAATAGGTTCTATCCAACCTACAATAGGCTCTCTACTTCCTAGCCTAATTGTTACACTGAGTATACCAGATGCCACTATCATCAACTTTCTTCTTCTCCATAGGATCAACCAAATTAAACCTCCTTTTAAAACTGGCCCAAAAGTAATATTCACTGTCTTTCTAATTTTGCATAATGCCTCCACACTTGTCTTCCTTATTCTCAGTCATATTGAAATCTCCCACAAATATCTAATGTTCCCTAGGTAGGTTATTAGAAATCCAATCCCAAAACATGGCTCGGTCTCTATATTCATTGGCAATGTAAATATTTCATATTCCTATCATCTTCTCCTCAACTTTCAATAGGACCCAATGAGCTCTTTGGAATGGGGACATCTTTTTCCCCTCAAACTTCTCAGTCCATTTTGGATTAATAAGGAATGCAGTACCCCCTTTGCCCTTTTCATGATTTGTGAACAGACACATGACCTTATCCCATAAAAATTTTAAAGTGTTGTAAGCATGGTATCATACAACCTTGATTTCTTGTAAATAGATGATATCTTTGTTATGTAGCCCATTACACCACTTTCTGAAAATATATCTCCTACCCGACATTTCTAAACCACAAACATTCCATCTATGTATGTGCATCATCATGGAAAACTAATTTTGAGAGGGATTTTCCTTACGCTTACATAATCTACTAAAATATTCGAGCATCTCTGTGTGGAGTTGCTTATTGCCTTTATTCTCATCCTTGGATAAAGAGTGCTTCTCTGTAAGTTTTTTTTTGTACTTTTGCTTATAACCTCAGTAAATTGTTCTCCTGCCTCTATCATCGTGTCACTCGAGATTTCATAAGGGACGATCTATCTATCACCACCACTTTCTACATTTTCCATGGTTTCAGATGAGAGTGTGTTTTTCTCTAGGGATGGCTCGTGGAGCTTCTTATACATCTTTTATTTCTCTTTGATACTATCCAGAGCAATTTGTTGGGCATTTTTCCTATTATTATTATTAGTATTCTTATTTTGTTTCTTATTACTAGTACAATTTCCATGTTCTAGTTGACAACTGATTAAGGGTAAATGTTTATCTCTTCAAACACATTTAGAAGTAATAATCTCAAGGTCATCCTCAAAAAGGGGGTTTGAAAGAGAGACAAATTTCCTCCCTGCAATATCAAAATCAATACTTACCACATTATCTTTTTTTTATCAATGCCATTTTCCTTGGTAATCTCAGAATTATTCTTGGGACCGTTGTCTACAAATGTCTCCCTATTATTATTGCACCCATTAGAATTATTAGATTTGAGATTAGAGGCATCATTTATATGGTTAAAAACAACCTCAAAGGTTTTCTCAATGTTTTTAAGAGAACAACATTCTTTCCTGGTGTGCCCATTAAGCTTACAATGAAAAAAAGCACCCAGATTACCAAGAGGAACAATTTCCCACACAAAGGGAACCCCTTCAAGGTCAAGGGAAAGCATCTCAGGAAAATCAACTTCTAATTCTAGGGAAATGAGAGCCCTAACATTCAAGTGGGGGAGAGTAACTCTAGAGTCCTCAACGTGCAGGACCGACCCCAAAGGTTTCAGATTTTGGGAAATAAAAGGCCAAAATTATGGGTGGACATTTTTAATCTCAACCCATTGGGGGGATGATCTTGTAATAACACTATCAAATTACCACTGGATGACCATGGGAAATCCCTAAAAATATATTGTCCTATATTCCAAAACCCCTTTTTGAGGACTCTTTCCTACATGTTGTTAGATTTTTAAAAAATCACAAACAAGCCTCTTTGTATCATTCTACTAAAATTGAAATAAATTCCAAGCTTTTTGCCCCATACGTTGTTAAACCAATCATCAAGAAATTTTCTAGCCAGTAAAAACTTGTTATCTATATAGACAAAACAAAGAAGATGGCAACATTTTTTAACCTATTTTTTAAGTTTTGATGGCTCTTACCCTATCCTCATTCGGAGTCAAAGATAATTTTTTTAACCTAGGACGGGGGAGCTTACCCTTCTCTCCCCCTCTGGTGTTTGAATTTTTGATGATGTCACCATCTCCCATTCCACATCCATCGATTTCAACATCCATTCCTTCATCAGGTGTGATGGCATTGTTTCTGATAAATTTGTTATTAAAGCACATTGTTTCTGGGTACTAGTTACCAGAGCTCTCTGCCAAGATATCTTTGAATGAAGGTTTTTTAAAATCCTATGGTGAATGCTCTTTAATACTATCTCTTGAACCATTAACACCCTTATCACTCCCTGTTAGGAATAATAGTCAACCAATACAACTGAGAGGGGGGGTGAATCAGTTGTATGACAGATTCTTAAACTTTAAACTTTGAGTAGCAACAATATCAAATCAAATGAACACAATGAATGCCAACACAATAATACAATGTTTTTTGTTGAGGAAACCCTATTAAAGGTAAAACCCCGGTAGGAATTAACACCCACTAATGATGTACTGAGAGTATAGTATCCTTGTTAGAAGATCTAGCCCTGTTAGGAGCTGATTAAAACATTACAGTACACAATCCTTGTTAGAGGATAGACCTTGTTAGGAGTCAAGAAAAGAAGGGTAGGCTCACTACCCAAAGAAGGTTATGTCCACCTTTAGAACTCATTGTTCGCAACACAATTATATATGAAGAAATACACAATATCTTGAATTGTTTGATAACAACTTTCTTTTCTTGATTAGTTCCAATGAAGTATACAATTATCCTCTGCTCTACATCCAGCAGACTCAAGCTCGTAGCTTCCACAATCCTCTTTTACATTACATACAATCTCACCATATCACTTTTCAAAAGAAAAGATCTTACATATATACCCTATTACAAAATAAATAATCAGGTTGACAAATTAGGCTTTCCTATTACAAATAATTACATAACTCCTTGCTAAGATACACACAATATCTAAAACAAGTATACAATAATTATAATTCAACAATTAAGGACCGACATCCTTAATTCATGTTCTCCATCCATAATACACACCACATCTCTGAAGTCAGCTTCCAAATAGGTTACCTCGAGAACACACGCCACATCTGACATCATCCAACTTTTTGTACCTTATGTAAACCATCAAACATTCTTCAGTACCCTATCTATCATCCCTTAAGCTTGCATACACTGAATCTTCATCTCCTGCAAGATATTCCCAAAACTCAAGGACTTACTCTATCAACTTCTACTGTCATTGTCCAGTAGCCAGTCTTCACCACCAAGTCTTTTGTAACTCAGCCAATATGCAATATTACAACATGCAATCTTAGATATAAGATCACAACACCTTTCGGTACACACAACTAACTTTTCATGATCTAAAACATCTGTATAGTATATGTGCACTGTAATAACCAGCATGTTCTCTTCACAAAAACATATGTTGACATCAGTGACAAAACATGAATGACAACAACAATAATTCCAACATCACTCAACATAGTGATTAAATATATTAAATGTATCAACAATCTCCCTAATGCATTAGAAATATCCAACAATCTCCCCCTTTGGCATTGATGGCAACATATGGGAAAATCCATCAACCCAAAAGTATTTGCTTAGTACCTTTACTACATAATCTCTTTCCTCAATACATAGTCTCTTCCCTATAGGATTTTCACATAGTCTCTTTCCCCCTTTGACAACAATGGAAAAGGGTGCCATAAGTCATCAACTATCTTTCACAACTGTCTTCAACGATCACTCTCCCTGAGGAGTAGATCCCTACATAAAGTACAGAATATGATAAGGCTCTGAAAACCTCTGGACTGATGCATCCTTACATCATTTAATTCTGACTAGAAGGGGCCTGAACCCTAATCATACCTCTGAGATACTCAAAGGTTTCTTTTGGCAATGACTTTGTAAAGATGTCTAATATCTATTCCTTTGTGCTAATGTATTCCAATCTTATTTCCTTCTCTATCACCTTGTCTCTCAAGAAGTGATACCTAATAGGAATATGCTTAGTTTTAGCACTCACAAGATTCTTTGACATATTTATTGTACTGGTGTTATCATAATGGATAACCACTGGTTCATCAAAAGTTATTCCAATGTCTTTCAGCATTTGTTTCATTGAAACAATTTTTGTGCAATTAATAGCAGCAGCAACATATTTTGATTCTACAGTAGATTGAGCTATACAATCTTTCTTTTTACTTAGCCATGAAACCAACTTTTTCCCAAGGAAAAATGCACCTCCACTAGTACTCTTCATGTCATCAATGTTCCCTGCCGAATCACCATCAGTATAAGCATGTAGTTCAAAATCATCATTTCTATCATACCATAAGCCATATTCAATTGTCCCTTTTAGATATCTAAATATCCTTTTCACAACAGCTAGGTGTGTCTCTTTAGGTTTGGCCTGATATCTAGCCCCAATTCCAACAGCATTAGCAATATCCAGTCTGGTGTGAGTCAGATACTGTAATCCACCAACCATTGATCTGTACTTGGTCTAAAAAACACACTTTATCTCATCATTACTTGATAGTTTATGACCAGTCACCATGGGTGTACCAATTGGTTTATAGTCTTCCATTCCAAACTTCTTTAACATTTCTTTAACATACTTAGTCTGAGAAATAAAAATGTCATTCTTTATATAATTTATTTGAAGTCCTAGAAATAATTTCATTTCACCTATCATGGACATCTCAAATTCATTTTCCATCTCTTTAGAAAACTTCTTACATAATTCAGCATTGCCTCCAAAGATAATATCATCAAAAAAAACTTCTATTATCAAAACTCCATCTTCACTAGTTCTTAAATAAAAGTTACTATCAACATTACCTTTTCTGAACCCAAGGTGAAGTAAGTATTTATCTAACCTTGCATACCAATCCCTTGGAGCTTGCTTTAGTCCATACAGTGTCTTCTTCAACTTGCATACCATGTCTTCATCTTCTCATAGAGGAAATCCATCAAGTTGTTCTATATACACTTCTTCTTCAAGATCCCCATTCAAGAATGCAGATTTCACATCCATCTGATATACCTTGAAATTTTTATGTGCAGCATAAGCCAAGAATAATCTCATAGCTTCTATCCTAGAAACAAGAGCAAATGTCTCTTCAAAATCTATGCCTTCTTGTTGTGAATAACCTTTACACACCAATCTTGCTTTGTTTCTTGCAACACCTCCTTCATTCATTTTGTTACTGAAAAACCACTTAGTTCCTATTACAATTTTTTCTTTAGGTCTAAGAACTAATTCCCAAGTGTTATTTTTCTTTATCTAATCTAACTCTTCCTTCATATCATTTATCCAAGATTCTTCTCTACAAGCTTCATCTGTAGTCTTTGGTTCAACTTGAGAAAATAAACAAATTTCTTCTTGAGCCTTTGATCTAGTCATTACTCCTTGATTTGTATTAACAATAATTTGTTTTTCAGGATGATTTATCTTTACATACCTCTGAGTCTTAGGAATCTTAGTAGCCTCATTTGTATCATCATCACACGTCTCATTTTCACATTCAGTCTCAACAAGTTGTTTTTCTTCAGTAGTAGTAGTGTCCTTGATCTCTGTATTCTTATTACAATCATACATTCTCTCTTGTATCTGAAACCTTTCATCTATCTTCACATTATTACTTTCAATCATCTTTCTTAATCTCATATTGAAACATTTTTAAACCTTTCTCTTAGTAGATAACCAAGGAAAATTCCTTCATCACTTCTAGCATCAAATTTTCCTATCTCATCATCTCTCTTGATATAGCATTTACTACCAAATATTCTAAAATATTTTATAGTAGGAGAATGATCAAACCATAATTCATAAGGAGTCTTACCTATACCTTCTTTGATTTGAATTATGTTCAATGTGTACACCATTTTCCCAATAACTTCTCTCCAATGCACATGAGATATATTTTCTTCAAGAAACATTATTCTAGCAACATCCAGTATTGTTGTATTCCTTCACTCTGCTATCCCATTCTGCTATGGAGTCCTAGGAGCATATGTTTGTCGTTGTATTCCATGCTCTTCACAGTATGAATTGAATAAATTTGAAGTAAACTCTCTACCTTTGTCTGACCTTAAACATTTTATCTTTAAGCCTGATTCATTTTCTACTTTTGCTTTGAATATCTTGAATTTGTCAAATGCTTCTGATTTCTCTTTCAAGTAAGTGACCCACATCATTCTAGAAAATTCATCAAAAAAAAGTATAAAATACCTTTCACCATAGTATGATCTTGTCCTTGTAGGTCCACATAGGTCTGTATGTACCAGATCCAACTTTCCTTTTTTTGTATATGATTTGCTTTTATAACTGCTTCTAGTGCTTTTCCATAACACATTATTTGCATACAATGTTAGATGGTTTCACAATCTTTGGTATATCTCTTACTGCATTATTCAAGCTTTCCTTCACAATGTTATCAGAATTAACATGACAAAATCTTATGTGCCATAACCAATTGTCATCTACCTTCACAACAAAACAAGAAGCTCCAGATGTATTTAACTCAAATACATTACCTCTAGATTTAGTACTGGTTGCAATCAAGTTTCATGTTTTACCTCTGATAAAACATTTCCCATCAAAGAACTTTAATTGAAATCCCTTATCCATCAGTTGTCCAACACTCAATAAGTTATGCTTGAGTCCATCAACAAGAAATACATTGTTAGTATTAGTCTTTCCATCCAAAGTAATAGATCCTACTCCTATGATAGGTTTAGGAACATTGTCTCTGAATCTTACAACACCACAATCATACTTCATTAATTTAAAAAACTTATTTTTGTCTCTAGTCATATGATGTGAGAAACCACTGTCTATAATCCATTCAAATTTCTTGTCAACATGTGATACTAAAATTGTTTCCTCATGCGTTGGTTTTTCATCTTTAATAACAATAAATCCAATCTCCTCATAATCCAAATCATCATCATCAGAAATACCTTCACTAGAATAATCACATTCCTTATCGTTTGAATACTTAGACTTGAAAAACTTAGGGTTGTGCTTAAGAAATCTTGTAGGACATCTAGATGAAAAGTGACCTATCTTATTGCATGAAAAACATTTTAAAGGTAACTTTCCTTCAAATTTACCCTTACCTCTCTTTTCTCTTCTAGTGATTAATGCAACAAGTTCATCTAGCTTTTTTTCCTCTGCTTGTATCTATTCCCATTCTTTAGCATATTCACCGAGATCTTCTTTTATGTTCTCACTACTGGTGCTCAAAAGTGTAGACATTATCTTCTTATGTGTAGATGCTTTAAATGTTGTTTCAATTTTAGGTACAGAATCTCCCATTTTTGTAGCTTCAAAGGTAGTTAGCTTTGCAATCAACATTTCTCTGCTAAAGTTCAAAGTCAAAGGTATGATTTCTTCTGTAGCCTAAATTTTGGTCTTGTAAATAGGTGTCAATGATCTAAGCATCTTTGAAATGACTTCTTCCTCTTCAAAAGTGCCTCCAAAATTTTTGATTCCAATCACAACCTCTGTAACTCTTTGTACATAAGCCCTAACACTTTCATCTTCCTTCATTTTTAGCTTCTCCATCCTTGTTTTCCAGTCTTGTAATTTTTCTCACTTGGTAAACTTGTCTCCTTCATATAATGCTTCTAATTTTGTCCAAATCTTATGTGTAGAATCCAGATCTTTTACCTCATTAAATTCTCCTTCAAAGAGTGCACTGATCAGTGCTTCCCTTGTGACCATGTTATATGAAAATATCTTCTTCTCATCATTAGTAGCCTTTTCCAATTCATCCTCAACTTTCATAGCCACCTGATTCTTTGTAATCAACCAGTAGTCGATGCCTAAACACAAAAAATGAGTTTGCATCTTGTTCTTCCAACTGTCAAAGTTTTCATAATCAAATTTCAGACTATCCTTCATATAGAACACTATCTCCAAGATCACCTCAAGTTGTTAATCTTTCTCTCTAAGGACTAGTAGCTCTGATACCAATTTTTAGGAATAACAGTCCACCAATACAACTAAAAGGGGGGTGAATCAATTGTATGATAGATTCTTAAACTTTAAACTTTGAGTAGCAGCAATATCAAATCAAATGAACACAATGAATGCCAACACAATAACACAATATTTGTTGTCGAGGAAACCCTGTTAAAGGTAAAACCCTAGTGGGAATTAACACCCATTAATGATGTATTGAGAGTATTATTAGCAAGTGATGTTTTGGGAGCACTAGGGATCACTTAAGGTTGTCATTTATGGCAACACTTATGTTGGAGTGATCGCATGCAAAGAGTTTTGGTCTTGGAGACTCGGTCATGAAAATGACTAAGTACAGAATCAGAATAATAGTATACTACGGTACTATTTTGATCAACAAAGATAATATATGATGTTGTATGAATTGTGAAGATAAAGGAAGACATTTTAGGATATGTAGGGCCTTCAGTTAAGGTCATACATGTTTTGGAGTTGACATCAGGAAGATAAATTATTGTGAAGGTATGTGAAGATAGAGAATTAGTGAAACAGGGCACATGAATAGTCGCAATGATTGGGGGAAGGTTAGTTGGTATGGTAACATGTTAAGTCATATGAATGTTGTATATTACTGACACTTTGGTAATATATGATCGTCGACTCTATGTTGATCATTTGTATAAGTAATTATTATGTTTTTGGTTAGAGATAGTTAGAGTCACCATTATGGAGGTGTCTAAGACCCTTACTAGTTCATTTATTTGAAGCTCATTTAGCATGTTTCCTTGAGTGTCTTTCCTTGTAGTAATCCTCCAAGTGTGCATGTCCTTTAAGTTGTCAAGAAATAGCCTCCAAGTTTGTCAAGTTCAAATATGACCTTCCTTGGTTGAATTTTTTCCAAGACTCATGCTTCACATGAACCACTTCAAACCACTTTGAACTCCGGTTCAAAGTAGTTTGAAGCAGTTCAATGAATCATTATTTTTCTAACAATTGTTTTCTGCAGGTGGGCCCTAGCCTACTTCACCTTTTTGTGGTGAACCACTTTGAACCCCGGTTCAAAGTTGTTCAAAGAGGTTCAAAGATAGATAGCGGGTAGATTCATAAGTGAAAGGATAGTTGATGGGACAAATGACATAGGCTGACTATGAAATGATGGTTAAGTTTTTAAGATGGGTAGTTTAGATTTGACAAGAGCCACGGGGCAAGCCTCGAATAAAGTTTCAGGTTGTGATTAATGAAATCATTAACATGAGTGAGAGATATCATTTGGAGGATGATTAATAATGATATTAAAGTTTGTGGATTTCAAGGACATCCTGTTATTGATTCATTACTGCTCACATCATTTAAAATTAATGTCCCCGACTAATGCTCATTAAAGTTGACTTTTCAGGGCATAATCTTTCAAAAAATATAAACAACTCTGTAAGTTTTCTCTTCTTGTTATAATTTTGTGGAGTCTCAGCTATGGGAGAAGAAATTGTTCTGAATCTGT
Organism: Chamaecyparis obtusa; assembly: GCA_027943335.1. Taxonomy (NCBI): domain Eukaryota; kingdom Viridiplantae; phylum Streptophyta; class Pinopsida; order Cupressales; family Cupressaceae; genus Chamaecyparis; species Chamaecyparis obtusa. The sequence goes on along the minus strand of BSBK01000179.1, from coordinate 70,870 downwards.
GTAAAACAAGTAGCTCATAAAGCTTTTTCTCATTTCTTGTTGATGTTTGATATATTGATTCAAGAGGGGGGGTTTTATTTGTATTCCTAAGGGAGAGATGAGGTCTAGTATGCATTTCTTCGAGAATGTCAAGAATATGCAATGTTGAGCCCCTATTGTCACAGATACAAACCTATTAGGGATATCAGTAGAAAAAAATGTCAATTGACCTCACAAACCGTGCAGCAGAAGATCATAGTCTAGAGTTCCTATCGAGTGGATTATTGGAAGTCGCGGCTTTCCCTATGTCAGTTGTATGCCTGGAGTTGGTTCAATAATGTATTAACAGATATGATGTTAAATCCAAGTGCATAATGAATGCAAAAGGCCAAACCCTTGTGCCGGTCAATAGAGAGACTATCATGGTTGTTTTTAAAATCCCAGAGGAATCTCTCATCAGTTTCACTCCCACCCAATCTCTAGCTCAATATAGAGAAAACATAGATAAAAATCGTAGTCATGTGGCCTGGAAGTGGACTCAAACTAATTATAAGGGTAGATCTTGGTTACCTAAATTCCTCACCAAAGACCACATGAAGCCAATTATTCATGATGTGATAGTGTTGCTTCACTAGATTAAAGGTTCAGAGCAGTTTCTCCTCTTTGAGGAGTGGATGTTTCACTTTATAGAGATAGTGTTGGAAGGGGGGAAACATATTGATTGGGCAGAGATTATTGCTAGTTCCTTGAGGGACCAACTTAAACAAGCTCAGGCCATTAAGAAGGATTTCTTTATGTCTTCCTATTTGATATATTGTCTGGCATGCACACAGGATTTATCTACCATTCAACATGTTCCTTGGAATGAAGACCTTTTTATCTATGAGTATTGTCCCTTATTACGAAATGATAAGATTTTGGAAGATTACAGGAAGTTTCATGATGTTTTCCTAGGAAGATTGTGTCAATAATTGGCAGGAGTCCCAAACCAAAGAGTTTCATTGGAAGCACAGAAATTGGTTCAAGTCTACGGAAGTCTATACATTCAATTTCCACATTTTACCTACATCCAGGTCGAAGGCTTTGATGATGAACCTCTTAGGCTCCCAAGGTTTGCTTTTGACTATTTTATATTGGCAGAGGTCTGCAGGCAATTGTTCGTAGATATTAAAAATACCTTGCCAGAAGAAAGGTGGCCTTCTATATTTCCAGTTAAAATTGGCAACTTGGTCTGTAATAGTATGATGGATGCTTCAGTGATAAGAAGCAACCTTTTGAGTTTTCACTTGCAATTTTATGAGTTAAGAAGGGGTTTTGACAATAATGGCTTCGCTAGACAAGTTCTAAGTCTAAGTAATTATCCTTCACCCAATTTGCACCTTGACGATCTATGGGAAGATCTTAGTGATGAAGAAGCAGTTTGGAAATGGGATCACTCAAGACTTTTAGTAACACAGATCAAACTGTTGCAATTAAATTTTGATATTAAGGGAGTAGAAGAGGATAGTTCTGAAGCCACAAGTTCATATGCCATCAATGTAGAAGCAAGAAGTCCTCTAGTCATAGATTGGAGTAGGAAGGAAGAAGATGATATAAAGTTGAGGGCCTGAACCATATTCAAGGTTACAGAAACCTGGTTGACAAAAAATAAAAAGAAAGGAGCTAAGAACCCCCCTCTTGAAAGGCATAGTATGGAATTTGCCCTAAAAATGTGAAACATGTCTCATCTAATGTATCTCCTATGATTCCTAATGCAGGTAAAGTTACATCCCCTAAGAAAAAGGTGGTTCCCAGTGGACATCCTACCACACCCAGATCGAGGCCTAGAACAAGATCAGAAAGAAGTTGTCATATGGCATCCTTAGGACCTGACTATCTAGATATTGATATTAACGATGATGATATTTCCTTTCCAATGGATCAACACGAAAAGGTTCAAGAAATCCTTACCAGTAGCACGGATGTACCTCAGGCTGAGAACACTCTTGTTAAAAATCTTGACAATCGAATAGTCACTTGTTCAGTTCCTCCTTGGCCAACTGAATCAGTGAGTAAAAGAAAGAGTTATAAGCCTATTTCACTTCCTGTGAAGGAGATTGTCACCAAATATGCTACCCGGACCCCTAAAGAAAAAAGAATGAAGAGTGATGCAAGGCTATCTACCAATCCATCTACTGGAAAGGTGATTGCAAAAATAGCAACCTTCAGGCCTAAAGAGGGAATTCAAGAACCAGAGGTTGAAGAATTTGAAATCACTAAGATGGAGCTTGGTGTTCTAAACAAGGATTCTAGAGATCATCTATTTAAATTTTTAGCTGATCATATGCTCGGGTAGTCGCAAAAGGATGGGAGAGAGAAATGTGAGTTGAAACAGCTGGTATCTACCATGGCCGAGTTTCTTTCCTCACTCACTGATGTTGGAGCACTACCACCGGCCCAGTCCTCACAAGATTTTGATCTGAATTTAGTTGAAAGCCAAATGCTAGTGAAACAAATGCAACAGGGTAGAATTCTGATGGAGGCCATGAAATCTTGGATAAATAATGTAATCCATGAAGGGAGTGCTTTCATCTAGGAGTTTATATCTACCTACTTAGATGGAGAAGGATTACTCGGTGAGATTCAAACCCTGGTTCCAAGCTAGGAAATGGAAGAAGAGAAATGCACAGTGATTGTCATATAGGTTCAAGAAATAGAGGCATATGGTGTGACTCAGTTCTTAGCAAAAAATTTGATGAATTTGGTAGATCCTTGTATGTTGTTCATCTTGAAACAGAATTTCAGATGGAAAAATATAATGTTTAAAGCTGCGATCTCTCAAGTGAAAGAAATAGAGAAAGAGGTATTGGATATGCATGTGGAAGCCCTTAAAGACATCAAGATAGTGAATCCCTCAAGTATTTTACAAATTGATGAAGGTAATAGGGACACAGATGCCATGGTCAAAGTCTTTACAGACACCATGAATGCTCTTAAAGAAACTGAAGCACCGACGGTTCAGGATTTCACCAGAATTGCAAATGTGGAATCCTTGTTGCTGTTGAACAGGGGTCAGTTACCTAAGAAAGTAGAGAGAATCAAGGAGTTAAGATGGGAAAATAATGTGACTCGGGCGAAGTTGACAGGTCTGAAGAATCTACATTTTCAGCTAGCTTAGGAATTGGTGAACGTGTTCTAATCCTAGAAGCTCATACAGACTGCCACGTCAGAAGGTCTTGGAGGGAGTTAGCATTTTTTAGGATAGTGTTTACCTTTCTTTCTATTTTAAAAGACACATGTTATGAAACTCTCTTTTTAGTTGTATAACTAGTTTTTAACAGTTTTTCTGGTGTCCGAGAGGCCGGGTTTTCTAGAGGCTCTCTCGGACCTAAAACTATAAATGCTGGAGCATTGAACTGTGAAAGGGTTAGAAATGCAAATAGAAAAATAGATAGCTTTGCTAAGTAGATAGTTAGATTAGTCTTTGTTGTTCTAAAATAGTTTGTGACTTATTTTTATTAGACTTTGATCCAATCATATATGAATACATAGATGCATGGTTTGATTTAGAACTTTGAATCAAAATCTGGAATGTATTGATTACTTTGAGAATTGGTATGTTTGTATATGTGCATGTATTATTTATACTTAGTCACTCCCAGTTTCTTTCTAGTTTTTTCCCTTGAGTTATTTTATAGGTTCTTTATTTTAGAAGTAATTAGTAGATATCAATTTTTCTTCATAGTTAAATTTAATCATCTGTTGATTCTGTAAATCACCTAAATACCCAAAAGTATTTGAGTGGTCCTTCTACACTTTTTGGTTAAAGGTGTATGAATTTACTTTTATGTTGATAATTCATTGAATATCCTACAAGGAAGTTGAGCCTTCAAAATTTAGAGGGAAGCAATTGCTAATGCTTACCCAACTGTTGATGAATTGTTTGTCTTCAGAGGCATAGAGTTTTTATCCATTTTCATTTAAGAAGAAGAAGAAAAATTTATTCACCAACAGTTTTGTAATGTATTTTGAGAGCCAACTGGATAGTAGAATTAATATAAGTATAGAGTGTTTTGTGGAAGTGATAAGTGTGATTGTGATGATGATGTGATGGATGTGAATTTTGAGAGCAGAGAGCATAAACGAGATCATTGTTTGACAAAGCTATAACTGGAACTATCAAAGCATAACAGAGGCTTGTGCAGTTCATTTTTTGAAAACCACTTTTGTGACAATATTTTGATTATAAGAGTTGTAAGCTCACCACCTTTAACAGGGTTTTGTATTCCTCTAACAAGGAAATGTGCTATGTAATAATCAGCCCCTAACTGGGCTAGATCAACTAACAGGGATACTATATTTTAGTGCATAGTTGTGGGTACCATCCCCACCAGGTTTTCCCTTGGCTAGGGTTTCCTCAAAAAAAAATCATGATGTTATGAGTTATGTGTTATGCATTTATGTTCTTTTCATTTCAGCATTAATATGGTTTATTTAAAATTGGTTGAAGTTTAAATTGAAGTGTTGTAATACTAATTCACCCCCCTATCAGTATTACCTAATCCTAACAATTGGTATCAGAGTTATTGGCCCTTGGAGAAAAATCTCAATAGCTTAAGGGATATTAGAATGGATTCAAAAAGTTTGCAAGAGAACTTTGAAGTAGCACTTGATGACCTGGATAAAGAAAAGGCTAAAAATGGCAAATTAAAATTCAAATTGAGAAGAGCAGAAGGTTTCATCAAGAAACTAAAAGAACAACTTGAAATTTCAAGAAGTTAGAAACAAGACCTTAGGGATAAGATCAAAGAGGATTCAGACAATGATACATTTGACCAAGTAAAGAAGCTGGAGCAGGAAAATGAGCAAATCAATCTTCTGGTGTTAAAGAGATTCAACATGAAAAAGATGCAAGACACAAAGTTGAAGAGTCACTAAAAGAAGCAAATGTGCAAATAGGACAAATGAAGACTGAACTTGATCACTACAAGGATAAGTGTTAGGAATTGGAGAAGTATAATCAGATCATAAAAGGTGAACTCACTCAATCCAAATTGCATATTGAGAAGTTGCACATGAGAAGTGATAAGATTAATGAATAAAGAGAAAGACAGAAACCTAAAGGAGACATGATTGGAGTTGGATTCAATGAAGAAGAATTTTCTAAGACTAATGAAGAAACACATGAAGTAAGACTGAAGTAAGACCTACTCTTGAAAGACCTAGAGAGCAGATTAAACCTTTCAGAGGTAGATGCTTTGGATGCAACAAACTTGGACACGTGAAAAGAGATTGTAGATGTAATAGTTCTTTCAAACCCTTTTCTAGTTATTGTTATAAATGTTATGATTATGGACATAAGAAAGAAGAATGTAGAAAACCTGATTAGTCTAGATATAAAAAAGATTACATCATAGAAGAGTCAACAGCCAAGATCACATGCCACAAATGCAATAACTTAGGGCATACTACAAGGTATTGTAAGCTGCAGGTAAATCAAGATAGAAGGAGACCACCTACATGTTACAAATGCAACAACCTTGGACACATAGTGAAGATTTGTAGATATAATGGAGAGGACAATAGAAGAGGACCACCTCCTATGGTTATAAAGAAGAATATCAGTGACAGTGGTAAAAGTATTACTAAGTACATGGATGAGTTCGAGAATCATTTCAAGAAATCTGCAAATGAAGAGGATGAGAAGATATGGAAGATAAAATATTTCAATAAGGCATTGGTTTAGGGAGAGACAATAGATGCTACTATGTCTTTGCATGATGATTACATTGAGACATCAACCTAGAAGGTCGCATGGCCTTAGGGGGAGCATTGGATGCAGATAAAATATTATATCTAGCCCCTGATTATGTGGAATGAGCTCATGAAAGCTTAGATATGGTGTGTACAGACACTATGGAGTCTATGTTTGTGATGGCAGCACTTGAAGATTCATATCTTGTGTTCACGAGATTTTATTTGACTAGACAGCATGCAAAGTTGAGCTACCTATAATTAATGCACTTACTCAAACTATGATGGATAAAAGAGCTTAAAACATATCATTTATGCATCATTTGATAATCAACAACCAAGAAGAGTGGTGTGAAGAAGCATTTCAACCATCTAGCAGATATATTGTGTGATCGATTCGAGCAAAAGTTTCAAAATTTAGCGTATCAAAGGTATTTGGAGTTTATACTCTTCAAGAAGATATGGATGCACCTATTATTTTTTATGGTTTTGATAGACCGAGGAATAAGTTTAAGAAACATCCATTTAAGTCTTGTGAGGATGATCTGGGAGGAGAATTTTCACAAACCCCTTATGACGTGTTACACATTGAAGATATTAGGGCTTACATAAACTACAAATATGAGATTATAAGAAATGTTGATATCTATAGTAAATTAGATGGGATGATAGAAGCAGATGGAAAGATGATAGAAGAGTTTAAGCATTTGGAAGATCAATCCATTATTAAGTTAACCCTTCTGAATAAAAATAATCCTAAGCAGAATCCATGACCAGTTTATATGGATTGGAGACCAACTAGTTAAGATATGTGGACAAATGATCCATGAGATAACCAGATTGGATAATATTGGAGCCCTCCTAGTAGCTGAGAAAAACATCATAAAATAAGCAGAAACCCTAACCCATTCCAAGTGGGATAAGAGAGAAATGATAGTAAATGACATCTTTCAACAAGATGTGATATTGGTGGCAATGATATTAGGTTACAAGATGCTCCACAATAGTAGACCTAACTCTATATCAGTTGGAGTATTTATGATGGCATACAGAATGGTTAAGGAAAATAAGAAATATAACCTATGCAAAGTTATAGCACAATAGTTTTTTGGAAAATGTGAAGGTTATCAAGAAAGATAAGTCAAATCCATTCAGGTTTGGTTCACTTCTGGTTCATATGTACATCCACATTGTACACAATTTTTTTTGGAATGCACCCTATAGCATGGACGAATGATGTACCTAATGGTATTCAAATCTCTAAGAGCTACAGAAGACAAAAAAAAATTGGGTAGATGGAGAGTTTTTTGCAATGACCAAAATCCTTTAGAGGAAAATGAAGGAGAGGTACAAGATACTTGAGGAAATAATTGAAAAATATAAAGACACAATCTGTTTCATGGTTGAAACTGACTGTGTGTTCTTTGAGGCAGTTGAGCCTAGCAAGAAATGGTGCTACCCTATGCAGTATGAAGTCAGTTTCAAGGTTCTCACAGTGCAAGTTGAACATGTACTTGCAGTTGAAGTATACACATCTAAAGAGAGATGGGGAACATACAAGGAAAAGTCAGAAAAACTTAGAGAAGAACATGATAAAAGGACTAGGAAGAGAAAGATTGACAAAATACTTGAGGATATTACTACAAAGGTAGGAATCACTAGGGAGAAGCTAAATAAATTAAGGATTAAGATGAAAGAAGCATCTTCCACCATGGAAATTGATGCACCTCCTCCTTCTAAAGCAGAAAAGATAGAAAGTTCTATTCCAAGTGTGATAGATTTATCAGTCACTCCTGAGAAGACTCCACAAGAAGTTGTACCTACGAGAACACCTAGAAGATCTACAAGATCTACCAAACAAAGCATCCCTAAGAATCAAAAGGTAGAAGTAGAGGAAAAGAAGGAAGAAGAAAAAGAAGTACAGAAGAGGCCACAAGATCTGTGGAAGCCAGATATTTTGATGTTACAAAAGAGAGTGATAAGGGATGGAAATCTGAAGACAGTAAACAAATATTATGAAAGGTATGATTCTGACAATCAGGCAATAATTGAGGACACAATAATTGAGTACTTATTAACTTTCAAGAAGAATTTTTTAGAGATAGAAGGAAGTATCCCCAAGGACTTGTATAGCAAGTTAGAAATAAGAAAAAAGTTAGCACAATCTGAGGATGAGAATATAAGAAACAAGGCTATTGAAGACATGTCGGTAGTCTCTATACAAGAGAGGGAGAGAATCATCAAAGAACTGAAACCTTTATTAAGGACAAAGGCCAGACTGGTGAAGATTATGGAAAGAAAATATGATGAAGTCATAGAGGATACACAAAAGGCACTGGATCAAATTCTTATGAGCGACATGCCTAAGAAGACCTCACCTCCCAAGGTTACCAAGCCTACACCTTTGGGAATAGGAGAAAGTTCTAAGTCAATTGAAGTGTGTGAGCAAGCAAGCGAAGCTAACATGCAACCAGACTTCTTTGTCTCTGGTGTGCCTGTGACCCTTGACACCTCGCTTGATGTAAATACCCATTTCAAGACAATCTAGACAATGTAATGAGAGTTGAAGAGGAAGGATAGAAAGAGGAAGAGCATACAGAGGAAAAATAGGAAGAGAAGGAATGGGAGAAGGAGATACAGAAAGAAGAAAGGCAGGTAGAAGAAATAAGAATAGAAAAAGTAGAGGTAAGAGTTGAGCATAAACAAGAACCAGACACCTCCTCTACTCTATTGTTGGAAAGTATGGCCAAACCAGTGAGTGCAGATGTAGAAAGCATGGATGAGGATGAACTCATGAGGTTATCCTTCATGGCTTTTGCTAAGGCAAAAGAAAGGTCAGTACAAAAAGTGGATAAAAGGGTAAAGGTGATTACTAGGGCAGTGGAGACAGTGAACAAAATACTCCCTACACCTATTGTCTTTCAAGGAAAGGATGATGCAGATAATTTGAACATGGCACTAGAAAAATTTGATAGTCATTTTGAGTCATTATTGAAGACCACAGAGGATAAGGCAGAAAAGAGGTTCTTAGAAAAGAAGTTGAAGGAAGTTTGTCAGTCCAACTCATGGGACTTGGATATTCTAAAAGTAACTACACTTAAAGCTAGAAGTTGTGTAGCACAAGGAAGAAAGATATACAATTATTGTATAAATCTTATTAGACATGTGAAGAATATTGAAGATATCATAGCCAAGGATAGGGCTACACTAGATAGCTTGATGGACAGTTGTGAAACCTCTTCATAAATTGTGGTAGAAATGGACAAACAGACATCCAAGCTTTTGGATAAGATAAGTGTTTTGAATACAGAGAAAGGGAGAGTAGTGGAAAGATTTGGATTGCTAAAGAGTTTAATCAATCCTAAGCTTTCAATTCTTGAAGCTCATCTCATAGAAATGGAGAAAATAGAAGGATCAATGATAAATGCTATACCCACTGAGCTAAAGGCAATAGAAACAACATCTTATGCACTAAATGGACTGATTCATGTCAGTGAGCTTCTAATTAAGTCATGGGATGATGAAGTGAAGGCCTTGGAAGACTCCTTCCAAGACATTCTAAATCTAGTGAGTAAGCACTAAGTCTTTTGTGCTTAGAATTTTGAAATTTTGTAAGTATCTTTGTCATTGATGTCAAAGGGAGAGGAAGAGAAGAGAAAAAGTGAGAAGAAGAAAAAGAAGTAAATAAAAAAAAGAAGAAGAAGAAAAGAGAAAAAGAGAAAATAAAATAAAAGAAAAGAGGAGAATATGTATATAGAGAAGTACAAGGAAGATAGTGCTTTGACACTTAGTCATTTTTCGCTAAGTGTTGCCATCAATGCCAAAGGGAGAGATTGTTGGAAAGTGATTTTTTGGGAGCACTAGGGATCACTTAAGGGTTGTCATTTATGGAAACACTTATGGTGGAGTGATCACATGTAGAGATTTTTGGTATTGGAGACTCAGTCATGAAAATGACTAAGTACAAAATCAGAATAACAGTATACTACGATATTGTTTTGATCAACGAAGATAATATATGATGTATTATGGCTTGCAAAGATAAAGGAAGACATTTTGGGATATTTAGGACCTTCAGTTAAGGTCGCACATGTTTTGTAGTTAATATCAGGAAGATACAGTATTGTGAAGGTATGCGAAGACAAAGAATCAGTGAAACAGGGCATATGAATAGTCACGATGATTAGGGGAAGGTTAGTTGGTATGGTAACGTGATAAGTCAGATGAATGTTGTATATTATCGACACTTTGGTAATATATGATCATTGACTCTATGTTGATCATTTGCATAAGTAATTATTACGTTTTGTAATGTTTTTTGAGAGTCAATTGGATGGAAGAATTAATATAAGTATAGAGTGTTTTGTGGAAGTGATAAGTGTGATTTTGATGATGATGTGATGGATGTGAATTTGAGAGTAAAGAGTAGATGCAAGATTAGTGTTTGACATAGCTATAACTGGAACTATCAAAGCATAGCAGATGCTTGTGCAGTTCATGTTTTGAAGAATACTTTTGTGATAGTATTTTGATTGTAAGAGTTGTAAGCTCACCACCTTTAATAGGGTTTTGTTTTCCTCTAACAAGGAAATGTACTGTGTAATAATCAGCTCCTAACTAGGCTAGATCTCCTAATAGGGATACTATATTTTAGTGCATAGTTGTGGGTGTAATCACCTAAAAATGGACAAAGACAATTTAACGATAATTCAAAGCAAATGAAGTGAAATCAAAGCAAATCAAGGACATAATTGAATCAATTGAATCACAATGCATAATTAGCCAATCAAAATGAAAATCAAATTCTAAATCAAGACCAATCAAAATTGAGAGCATTTTAATCAAGTGCAATCAAATCAAAATATAATTAATTTAATTAATTGTATAGTCTTGGATTAAATTAATTCAACCCATTCAAGGGGTGCATGGCTAAAGAAAATCAATTAAATTGATTAATTAAAATCAATTACTCTCAACAAACCAAAAAGAGAAGAAAATCAATCAACCAATGAGATTAAAAGAAAGACACTCACATGGATCAAGCCAAATTGAATCTCAATCACTCAAAGTGAAAGAGAATCTCAACCATCCATCTTATCTACTTGTCCCAAGCTTTGAGGATACAAACTTTGCATTGTCTTCAAAGGGTGGAACCAAAACCTTAACCCCAACTCAACCATGATCAAATGCAACCACACCCCCTCACATTGGAAAAATCTATAAAAGGAAGGCTAAAATCCTTCATAATTCATCAACCACCTATCTGAGAATTGCATCAAACCTCTTGCAATTTGAATTTAGAAAGCATTTTGAGAGCAATTTTAGCATTTCATATTGATAATTGTTAGCATTTGCATTGTTTTATCATTGTCATTCTCATATTAGAACTGTCATTAGTGAGCTTGCTAAGAGCTTCATTATTCATTCTAATTAGAGAGCCATATGATGCTCAATTAGTCTTTGATATTGTAAAATATTTGCTCAATTGTGGTTGTATTCAGTGCTTATTTCATTTATTTGTCATTGATTAACCCTAATTCTATGAAGATACATTTATTTGTATACAAAATGGTGCCCACTGTGGGGCAGTAAGCCTCATTGTATCAATCTTATCATTTAGATCAATTTTTGTATGCTTGTATTTGCTATTTTCTGTGGAATTTTTGCAGGAAACAAGTGAAGTGTCACTTACAGAACATTCAATCACACCTGTAATAGATTTAATGACACCTACAGACTCTGTATCGAAGCCTATTCATTGAATACTCACACCTGGTGATACATTCTGATGATGTCTTAAACATTCTGTTATCGCCTCAGAGAAAAGAATTCATGCCTCTGCGATAAAGTGTGTTAGCCTTTGCACAAAATAGTCACGTGTGTGAGCCAAGAAGTGTCGCACATCAACAATTTGTTATCGCCTGGTGTAAAGATTTGCTATGCAATTGGTTAAATCACTCACACTTGTGAAATTTTATCTTACGCTTTGCATTAATTCATTCTCACTTTGAGTTAATTAATTGTCACCTTGACTATTTTTAATTACACTTTGAAGTAATTTTCTTACGCCTGTTAAGTTTTTGGTGTCGTCTGGTGAAAGGTTTAGTGTCACCTAAGAACAGTTAATTCACGCTTAAGAGAAATTTGTTGTCGCTTATTTGCTGGACAATGTCGCCTAAAGAATTTTGTCTTAATTTGTTGGCAGATTGATAAATTCAGATTTTTAATTCTCTATTTCTACGTTTTGAGAGGAAATGCCCAAACATCCGAAGGTACAGAAGCCAGAATCCAGATACAATCAAGAGGAAAAGATAATTGCAAAAAGGATTAAGAAGGAGAATCAAGCACATCTCAAAGCTATCCTTGAGCAAACACAAGATGAAGATAGTCAGGTATATCAGAAATACCTTGATATAGTTGATGCTTATAAAAGAAAATTTGTGTCTCTTAATTGGATCTTTAGTCCTTAAATTATTTTTGAAGATTTACAATTAAAAGTGATCTAAGTTCTTTACATAAATCTTTGTTTTGTCAATTCTATTATGGTTTCCCCTCACTTTTTTTGGTGGTGTTGACTAACTTGATGGAGTTTAAGCACATTGGATGGAGCTAAGCCTAAGGTGAGTTGAAAAATTGCAAAAAAAAAATATTCTCAAAAATGCCCCTAGCTTTATGCTAGCTACGAACAAGGTATTCATCTATTCAAGCTTTCATTTTCTTAGATTGTGGCATTTCATTTGATATAAGTTGTGGATAAAGTAGGAAATGAATTTCACACTTCAATTATAAGAATCCCCTTGTCAAGGGATTGAAAAAGAACAAATGTGTATTTGATTGTGTGGAACAAAGTAAGACAATAGGGATATGCTCTTCATTCTTTGAGTGGATCAAACTCCCAAACTTGTCCTACTAAGTTCATTTCTTGCTTTACATGCACATGCTAGAAATCTAGTGGGCTCGCCTCCCGAATTTGCCTTAGTAAGGCTAGTGAGAGGGACAGCCCAAAGTGGGATACACTTGCTTTCACCGTGAGAATCTGACCCACTATAAAATGTAACGCATGTATCCTTAATGGGGTTCATGGAAAATGGATCTTAATTTCTTGAACTTCCTCTAGTAGTCCTCACAGATTGCGCAAAATTGTACCTTGGTACATGTGGGAAGCCCCTTAACATACTTGGGGGATGAGAGATTGAAATCTATTTGAATAGAATACTTACTAAAACCTTGATAAAGTAGCAGAGACCACCTTGTAGAGCCATGTTTACGAACCAAATTGTGCTAAGGTAGGTGCTTGAAGTGCTTTCTTGTGAAAAACCCATGATAACATTCTATACATCAAACATTTGTGTTAAAAGGGTAAAAGAGACAATTGAATGTGTGGTTGTTGTGTTTGAAAGACATAAGCAAGTGAGACATATCCATTTAAAATCATCTTATCTTTTAAATCTCTTCAATAATAAAATCAACAACTCTAAATATCAAGGATCATTCCAAAAATGAACCATTGTTGGATGCCGGTTTCTACGCGATCCCAAGCATATAGAGTATCCTTACAAGGCGATAGCATTCTTGTGGAAAGAAAAGAAGATGAAATTGAGTACCAAAGTGTATTTCAAGGTCACAACCAAGAGGACCTTTTTCCAAACCTATTTGAACAAAACCTTGACGAATTGGATAGGAATTCAGCATCCCATAATTTTCAACAAGGAAATATCAATAAAACCAACCAAGATCCAATGGATACACTTGAAGAAAGAGTTGACAAGGCTGCCTAAGATCTCAACTTCTTAGAAGTTATGGAGAAATTAATAGATAGGGATAGGGAGAACTTTTTCCTAAACCTAGCACATAAGGGAGTAAAGCTTCCTTGTGACTTTGATATAGACCGGCTTAAGCAAAACCAGCAGCCAGAGGATCTAATGAGCGCTATGACTAAGCAAATCAAGGCCTTCCAAGAGAAAATAGATACCCTAAAGAAGGCAGCTGAACCTAAAGCCTTCTCAATTGAAGCTTTGTGTCCTTTTCCATTCGACAAAAGCCTAGTTATGGTGTCATTTCCCTTCAACACCATTTTTCCTAAATACGATAAATACATGGGTAAAACAAACCCATAGGATCACTTAAGGGAATTTTGTGCCCTAAGTATAGAGTTCATGCATAACGATATGTACCTAATGAGACTCTTTCCTAGAAGCTTAGGAGGACCCACAATGGAGTGGTTTTCAAAACTACCCCAAGGAATCAAGACTTTTGAGGAGTTGGCCTCAAAGTTTATAACCCATTACTCTTACAACATTGAGCATGAGATCATGATGCTCAAGTTATGTGATACCAAGAAAAAAGAGGGAGAGTCCTTCTTAGGATTCTTACAAAGGTGGAGGACCATTTTCGCAAGGTATCCACGAACTATTCCTGAGAAAGAGAAGATGGAGATTTTCACCAATAACTTGACCATGGAAATGAACTATCGATTACGACTTCAATGTCCTCCAACATTTGAAAAAATTATTGAAAATGGAGTTAAGATTGAAGATGTTTTGGTCAAAAGAGGGGAGATTAAGTTATTTAAAGACAATAAATCTAACAACAATAGCAATAACAATAATTATGTTCCTAAATATTTCAATAATCAAGGGTCTAACAATCACAATGATAAGTCAAAATCATGGAATAAAAATAACAATAAAAATCTTGTGAATGATGGGGTTGTGGAGTCACACAACTTGAAGTCTACCCCTTTTATTCTACCATATGGAGCGAATTCTTCAAACAATGTCAACCAAGCAAATAAAGCCCCATATAATTCCAATAATTATAACAGCAATAATTCAAATACTTCCAACAATAAGACTTGGGATAAATCAAAATCAAACTCTAGTTATAATAAAATGAAATTCACTCCCTTGGGAGAACCTTTGGAGAATGTACTAAAAACTTTGTTGGCTAATCAAGTTATCACACTACCAGATATATCAAATTATGAACCCGAAGTCAAACCTCATTGGTGGAATGCATCTCATCATTATGAATACCATCAAAAAAGAGGTCATCCAACCAACGAGTGCATGAAATTGAAGAATTTAGTACAAGATTTGATTAATAACAACATCATCCAAGTTGAAGGACCTCGAAACAATGAGGAACACACGACCTATAAAAACCCCTTTTTGAATCATGAAAAGGGTGAGTCATCCAATGCGAATCAAAGTCAAAAGAAGGGTAATGAGAAAGTAAACTTTGCCCATACTTATGATAACACAATAAATACCATAAGTCAAGAAGATCAAAGCATAAATGTGGTTGTAATAAAAGGTAAATCAAGAGAAGCATCAGCAAATGTGGTCACTAGGGGGCAAGCATCAAAAATTGTCATATCTAATAATGCTCCAAAAGTGGTGATACCAAACCAAGCTTCCATGTCATCATTGAAACAATATAACTTGGTTGATCAATTGCAAAAGACTCCCGCTCAAATCTCTATTCTTGAGCTACTCAAACTATCACCAATCCGTAAGGATATTTTGGAAAAAACCTTGTTGGAAACAAATGTGCCTCTAAATTTGGAGGTAGAAAAATTCCAAAACATGGTGGGACACCTAATTGTGCCTCATTGCTTATCATTCTCTGAGAAAGATGATATGTCTCTTAATCATCCCCAAAATCTGCCCTTACACATAGAAGTGTTGATCCATAAGCATAGGGTGAAAAGAGTCCTTATAGACGAAGGTGCTAGCCTAAATATTTGTACCCTTAGCTTGGTGAAAGCCTTAGGATTTTCTGAGGAGGCTATTGACCCAAAGAAAAAAATAACCATAAAAGCCTACAATGATGAAGAAAGAGTGTCGAGAGGAGTCATAGTTTTTCCTATAAGATTTGTTCCCATGCAAAAGGAGACCCTATGTCAAGTTTTGGACCTAAAATTGACTTATAATATTTTTTTAGGAAGGCCATGGATCCACGAAATGCAGTTCATTCCTTCAACATATCACCAATGCCTTAAATTTCCATATCAAGGGAAAGAGATAATGGTAAGTGGAGACCTCAATCCCTTCCAATATTGTAATAACGTCAAACCTATCAATGACTCATTGGTTCCACATAATGTTGAAGGTTCTACATCAAATCAAATGAAACAAGGTCAAAGTTCTAAGGATATTCCTTTATGGAAAGGAAAAGAAAAGATGGAAGAAGAAATTGTTGTTCAAGAAACTCCAAAACTCATTAACCAATCCACATCGACTAAAGGAAAAGAGAAGGTTAATGAGAATAACATTTTTAGTGAAGAAGAAAAAGAAGAATCTACCAAGGCTATCACAAGATACCTTCAAGAAACCCAAAAAGCAAAAGAAGACTCCTTATCAAAAAAGGTTGTCCAAGTGTTCGCCAAAGAAGCACACTACCAAAAGATGGATAAAATGATGAAAAAATTTGATCAACAATGCAAAATCAAACAAAAAGGAGTAGGTGAATACTCCTTATCAATGATGTATCTACCCTTATCACCAAAATCCTTTTGAAAACCTTTGAAACTTCCTCATAGATATAATGATAACTTTGTGAGAGCAAGCACATCATCCACCATGAATGAAGAAGACAATGAAATTTTGAATTGGCTATATAAAGATGAAGAATCAAGTGCCCATGTTAAACACATTCAAGATCCAACCATCCCTACACATCAATATGGAAAAGGGTTTTCAATCATGCAAAAAATGGGTTATAAAGGTCAAGGACCTTTAGGTACAAGGAATGAAGGGCTAATTGAACCCCTAGAGTCCACATGGCGAGATTCCAAGAAAAAGACAGGTTTAGGATATCTTGAAGAAGGATATACACAGAAGCATTATCCCTAAGTATATGAGCAAATACTCCAATTAGAATCTGATAGTGATGAGGATTCTAATGAATGGGAATGGGAGACTCTATCAGATGAGCCATGCCATGACAAAGGCATTGATGTTATTCATACATATGCATCTACCAAAAACAAAGGACTAATGGTTGAATCCACTTCAAATCAAGCATCTAGTTCTAGTCAAGAGATTCAAAATGATGTACCAAGTATAGAAATTGAAATAAATCAATGGGTAGGTGAGCCACATGTTCCATCATGGAGACCTACTATGGAAGAATCAAACGCTAGATTTAATCCGCATGATTTTTATCCAATGGAAACCATAGTGGAGTCTAGTGAGGAGGAGTTTGATCCTTCTTTAGAACACTTAGAGGAAGCCCATTCTGAGATTTTGAAGATACAATGTATGAACCTTCTAATAATGTGATAAACACTTTAAGCCCCATTGAGACAAATCTAAGTGTTGACCCATTAATTCTCATTCGGCCGGACCTAATTGAATGGGATGCCATTGAACCCGATACCTTGCCAATTTTCTTGAATGACAACACGCTGTCCCAATACCTCAACGCAGTTGAACCTTCTTCTACCAAGGACTATCAAGAAGAAATGATCAAAGGGAGCATCCAAACTCTTAATCCAAGAAAAAATGAAAAAAATAAAAAAAATAGAAAAGGAAAAGAATCGAGTGTTGAAAACCACTTTGTGGCAACATTAGATCCGAAACAAAAAAGAAATAAAGGATGTTTCTAAAGGTGAAAACCCAGCTGAGGCACCTTTGGAAGGGAGTTTGGATGTTCTACCAGACCACTATGAAGAAAGGTCTCCAATTTTAATTGAGCCAATAGAAAAGATAAACATTGGATCAGATACAAAGCTCAAGATTATTCACTTAGCATCATCCCTATCAAGTGAAGAAAGAACAGAATTCATTGAGTTCTTCAAAGAAAAGCAAGTCAACTTTTCTTGGTCTTATGATGATATGTCAGGTTTGGACCTGAACTTGATAATGCATCATCTCAATAGAAAGGAAGGAGCTAAACCAGTCAAACGGAAACTAAGGAAAATGCACCCCCATATAGCCCTACTTGTCAAAGTAGAGTTAGAGAAGCTATTGAAGGTTGGAGTCATAAGAGCCATTGATTATGCACAATGGATATCCAACATAGTGCCTGTATCAAAAGTGGATAAGTCTATCAGAATCTACACAGATTTTAGAGACTTAAATTTAGCATGTCCTAAAGATGACTTCCCATTACCAAGCATTGATGCTATTGTAGACTTAACAACGGGACATTCCATGTTTTCATTCATGGATGGATTTAGTGGCTATAATCAGATCAAGATAGCCCCTGAAGATCAAGATAAAACTGCTTTTACATGTGCATGGGGTACATTTTGTTGGAATGTCATGCCTTTTGGCTTGAAAAATGTCAGAGCAACCTATCAAAGAGCAATGACTACTATATTCCATGACATGATGCATAAATTCATGGAAGATTATGTTGATGAAATTCTAACTAAGTCACATTCAAGGAAAGAACATCTTCCCATATTGGAAAAGATTTTTGAAAGATTAGAGGAATTCAAAGTAAGACTTAACCCAAAGAAGTGTGCTTTTGGAGTCCAATTCGGCAAACTTCTAGGTTACATTGTATCCGCTAAAGGAATAGAGGTTGATCCTGCTAAAGTAAAGGCCACAATGGAAATGGAAGCACCCAAAATAGTTAGTCAAATGAGATCCCTACAAGGAAGAATACAATCCATCAGGAGATTCATCTCCCAATTGGCAGAAAAGTGCCACTATTTTAATCAACTTTTGCATAAAGACACTATATTCAAATGGGATACCAAGTGTGAAGAGGATTTCAATCTACTAAAGAAGTACCTTATGAATCCACCAATATTGATGCCACCTATCAGAGGCAAACCTTTAATCTTGTATATTTCAGCAACAAAGAATTCATTGGGGGCACTTCTAGCACAAGAGGATGAGAATGGAAAAGAAAAGGCAATCTACTACATTAGTAGAACCTTAGTCAAATATGAGCTGAATTATACTTTCATGGAAAGAGCATGCTTGGTTGTATTTTTTGCTTCACAAAAATTATGCCATTATATGTTAGCCCATAAAATAAGGCTCATTGCTAAAATTGACCCTTTGAAATATCTACTAAGCAAAACTGCATTAAATGGAAGGTTAGCAAGTGGGTGATGATCCTAAATGAATTTGATATAGAATATGTTGACAAAAAATAAATTAAAGGGAAAGTCATAGTAGACCAATTATCAGATGCACCACTTCATGATGATCATCCTATACAAGTTGAATTCCCAGATTCAGATATTGTGAAGGTTAGAGGCAAAAACATGGCAGCTTTACTTTGATAGTTCTTACACTCACCATGGATCAGGAGCAGGCATACTTCTAATCATGCCTCAAGGATCTACTATACCTAAGTCATACAAATTGCTATTTCCATGTAAAAATAATATAGCAGAATATGAAGCCTTGGTTATTGGAATCAAGCTAGCCTTAGAATGGAAAGTAACAGAACTAAAGGTATATGGAGATTCGCAATTAGTCATAAATCAAGTCAATGAAGAATATAATACTAAAGATGACAAATTGGTACCTTACAAAACAATGGTGGATAACCTCAAGAAGTATTTCATTATCATCACATTTGAACAAGTGCCGAGAGAAAAGAATAAAGTAGTGGATGCTATGGCAACTTTGGCCTCACTTTTATAGATGCCTGATCAAAGTGCTCAATATGAGTTCTTGGTAGAAGAAGCAACTCAACCCACGTATGATCCAACCCATCCTTATACCATTTGACTACTTACTACAACTGAATCACCTTGGTATGGACCAATTTACACCTATTTGAAAGACCAAACCCTTCCTATCAACCAAACATGAAACCAAAAGAAGAGTTTCATTAGACAAGCCTCCAAGTACACTATAATTTCTGAAACATTGTATCAAAAAAGTCTTGACGGAATGCTCCTTAGGTGTTTAGAAGAGGAAGAATCAAACTTAGCCTTATGATAAATTCATGAAGGAATTTATGGATCACATTCAAATAGATTGTCTTTAGCTAAGAAACTTCTTAGGATAGGATATTTTTGGCCTACCATGGAAAAAGATTCTTGTAACTTTGCAAAGACTTGTAAGAAATGTAAATTTCACGAAAATTTGATACATGTGCCAACACAAGAACTTCATCCAATGACCAAACCTTGGCCATTCTACCAGTCGGATCTAGATCTAATAGGAATGATACATCCTCCATCTTCGAATGGGCATAAATTCATCATAACGGCCACGGAATATTTTACTAAGTGGGTGGAAGTTGTACCCTTATCAAGTTCAACAGGCAAATAGATATCCTTATTTATCCTAAATCATATAATTTGTAGATATGGCGTACCTCATTCCATCATAACGGATAATGCAAGACATTTCAAGAACAAAGATATAACAGAGTTGTGTACCAAATTCCACATGATACATCATTCATCTTCAATCTATTATCCTCAAGGTAAAGGACAAGCCGAAGCAACAAACAAAAACATATTGAAAATCTTGAAGAGAACGGTGGATAATTCTGGTAGGGATTGGCATATCAAGATAAACTCGACCTTGTGGGCTTATAGAACAAGCATAAGGATGCCAACAGGGGCTACACCCTTCTCCTTATTTTTTGGAACAGAAGTAGTATTGCCTTTGGAGGTAGAAATTCCATCATTAAGGATATCTATGCATGGTTTGATCAATGAAGAGGACTAAAGGGTTGCTAGACTACAAGAACTAGAACTATTGGATGAAAAACAAAAAGAAGACTTTGATCACTTGAAGGTGTATCATAATAGAATGTCAAGATCTTACAATAAACATGTCAAGCCAAGGACATTCCAAATAGGTGATCTAGTGTTAAGAGAAAATCCCAAGAACCAAGTAGAAAGGGAGAAGAAAGGAAAGTGGGAAGCCAACTGGTTAGGACCATTTCTTATTGTGGAAGATTTTGCAACTAGCACATACAAGTTATCAAATTGTGATGGTGAAGAACTGCAAGAACCTATAAATAGCATACATCTTAAAAAGTTCTATACATGAGGTAGATGAAAGGGTATAAAGAGTATCAGATGGAGAGCATCATATTTATTGTACATAGTTCAATAGAGATCTTGAAAATCCAAAAAACATTGGAAAATTTGAAAATATCAAAAACATTTGAAAAGCATAAAAGATCAAAAACAATGGAAAATTGAGCATGAAGAAAGTTAAAAACATTCAAAAAAGATGTTGTCTTGGTGAAAACCTAGCAAATAGGTGCCTTGATGATGTGGAAAAAAATAAAAAAATTGAAAAATACAAAAAAATCAAAAAAGAAGAAAGTGCCTTGGTGAAAACCTAGCAAATAGGCACCTTGGTAGCAAAAAGAAGAGAAAAGCTTTAAAAATAGAAAAAAGAGCTTGATCCATTCAATCGGTGAAAACCTGGTAAACAAGTGCCATTGAAAGTTCAAGTTAGTTGCATACTTAGCAGGTCACCTTGTAAATATTGCATTCGCCAGCATTTGTATATATCATAATAAAACCCCACAGTTGCATTTGCAAATACCTTAAGACTTTGGTCACCTAATCGAAAAAATTGTCCTAAGTCCCACAAATGAAATCAATATCAAATTGGGGGCATTCTACTCTAAAGGAGCAAGGATTCATCAACAAGCTTTATTCAATCAAAGAATCAATTCATCACACTCGAAAGAGGAACACTTAATCAAATCTACATCCTAATCCAATTTGAGCCTAAAATGAAGAAAATTGATCCAAGAATTAAATGACCTTATCTTTATCAAGATTTAAAAATGAAATGGATAGAACTACACTTGAACTATGGCTTTGAAAAACATGGCAAAAAAAAAAAATTCTAAGTGTTGAAATAATTGATGAAATTATCTTTTTCTAGCGAATCGATGAAAGTTTTAGACTAGATGAGCTATGATGAAAGGATGATATTTTCTTGATTTATGCATGACTGTCTTAAAATCAACATTTGAAACCATGTAAATTGTCTAAGGATGTGATCATCAAAGAATCATCGAGGAGTTGTACATAGAATAAAACAGAGATTTCTACTTGTTTACACAAATGAATCTCTTAGCTATTTTGATCTTCCATATCATAATACCAACATCCACTTGCAACATAGAATCCAACAAAATTGGTATATGCCCTCTCATGATTGGCTTCAATCAGTGATAGGTGTACCGAAGAGACCGATGGGAAAGCAAACAAAGTGGCAAAAAGTATTCATATCATCATAGTTGAACTAGTGATGATTGTACTAGCAACGGGATTCTAAAAACACTCAATGATGAAAATAAGCTCCAAATCTTGAATAATGACAATTAGTTGCATCCATGTTAGATTAAGTGCATTGTGTTTTGTTAGCTTTTCTTAGTTTAAATTGCAAGGGGAACAACACAATAGAAGGGGTTTGAATCAAACATCATGATCCGTCATTCCAAACAAAGAAAATGAGATTATCTGTTGCATTCATACATAGCATTAATCATTAATCATTATTCATCCAAATGCAGAAAACAGGAAAAGAAATCATTCTTCATACATCATTTGCATACATGTAATTAAAGATAGACATTGCATACATTTGAAAAATCAAAGAAAACATAGAATCATCCATTTGGCCAATAAAAACAATTTTGCATCCATACATGAACAACAATAGAAAAAATCTCATAAGCATCCATACATCATTGCATTCATCTATCTATATCATAAACATAAGATACGTTGCATCCATCGCATCATCAAAAGTAAGTGCATCCTAAACATCATATAGCTGCATAAAAAGATAATCTCATAACATCAACTCATCAATGAGACCGAAGGAATAGATGATCATATATCATCAAAAATGTGTTCATCAATGGATTTAGTACATCAAGTATATCAAGATATAATCTCATGAAAGTGGTACATCACAAGTTTCGATTGATCAAAAAAAGGAAATGTACAACAAGAGGACATCACTCCAAGATCAATCTATCAATAATCAATCATGACCCTGTAGCACCAGAACCATCTGGACCTCTACCATCTTGTGAGGGAGGAGCCTGAGAAGTGCTCGCTCCATCCTGTCTCTGCCCAATGACTATTGATAGGAACTACTGCATCAAGGTGGAAACCTAATCTAATCGGCCCACAATAGTGGACATCTCTGCCCTCATAGACTGTACCGCTCATACTACTACATCCTACGAACCCTGTCCCTGATCCTGTGGTGGATGACCTAGTGGAGGCATCTGTTGTGCTGGAACCTGTGGTGCCTGGACCTGAGGGGCACCATCATCTTGCTATGCCAAGGCCACTCCCTATAACTGTACTAAAGGATCTAAACCTCCTGGAACCTACCAAGCAGCATCAACATGAGCCTGTCTCTGTGCTCTCTGCTAGTGATGTACTTGATCTTGTCTCACTGCGGCTCGAGGATGAACTGTAGGGACTGCATCTACCCGTCTATCTCTAGCCCTATCTTGAATATGTACATATCTCACATGGCCTCTACATGTTGCACCTCGAGGACCTTGACGTCTCTGATGTCTACCACCTCCATGCCCATCATCACCATCACCACCATGACAAGCGAGCATAGGCTCCACTAGATCTGTGAAACGAATGAACCTATTTTGAGACCACCAGTCTCGAAACTCATGGGACATCCTGATGTCAACTATCCCTGGTAACATCTCCCATCTGTAGAAAGGCATCCCGACAATCTGACTCACAGCAAACTGATAACCAATACATGGACCCCATAGAGATCTCTCGGCCTGTACTCGAGCATATAAGTCATTGCCCAAAGGCATCTCCTGAATCCTACCATACTGTCTGGAGACCTGACTAAAATAGAATTGATCAATAATAGTATCTGACCTACCAATCATCCAACATGGACAGAACATATATGGTAACTCATCATCATCCTCCCACCAACCCTCCCAACCAAGATAGGGGCACCATGTCACAACATCTAGATCATCTATCTGACATCTCCAATAATCCAGGTCACCCAAATGATGTTGAATCACCATCCCAGTATACAGATAAGCATAAGGATATCCACGAGGTCATCTCCTATCAGAAATAGGCCTAGTAATGGGAAGATGCTCCCAAATCCATAACTATAGAATGATAGCACCAACAGATAATGAAGAACTCCCTCTGTACACAACCTCATGAAGATCATGATATAGCTGGGCTAGCACATAAGAACCCCAATCAAAATGTCATGGATGTGCTAGTAGATCTTCCAAAATCCTGCCCCAGCCCACAAAGAATCCACGACCTCATCGATCTGGAAGAATTAGTCCACCAATCAAGGCACCAAGAACTGTTGGCAATACAAGGAATGAAGCAAATTGTGGCCAGGTGATCATATCATCATCAATATAGTTGTCTTTGAACACTCGCCAGTAGACAGTCGAATCATACACCGAATCATAATATACAAGATCTCCTCGACAAGGAATCTGTAACAAACAATATACGTCCTCTGGAGTAATCATCATCTCACCATGAGGAAGATAGAAAGTATTGTGGTCAGAGTGCCAACACTCTGCCATAGTTGTCATCAAACCACAGTTCAACTGGAACCGGGGAAGATCAAGAAGAAAGCTCAAACCACATAACTCTACCACACGCAGCTCAGCATCAGTCAATGTCTGCCCAAGGTCAATAACCCAAGATGGAACTGAATGGATATATAATATAGGATCGTCAGCCTGTTTGACAAAAATGAGAGAATCATATCAGCATAATATACCAAGGAACATCTAAAGTCTATCAAAGTTATTACACAATCCATTTGCTCATCATGAGTACATCAAAACTCCTAACTCTTTATCTTGAGGATGGAAAATCATTGGTTTACATCTCTAGATCTTGAGGGTAAACTATTAAATCATCATCCTATCATAATAGATGGATAACTAAAATTCATTGGTATTCCTATACTGCTATTCTAATCAATTGTTTCGATCAAACATAATTGACCTACTCATATTATTCAAATCAATCATCAAGATGTACTAAAATTTTCATCAAAAATAGTCAAGTACAACTAAAAATTTTGCGCAACATGCTGCAGGCGTGATTTTCATCATCGCAGGCGACATTTATCTTACGCGACACAAAAATTTTGATAGGAGACATTATTTTTCTATTCTGCGACAAATGTTTCACAGGTGACACTCGTTTAAGCTAGGCGACAACTAATTTTTGACAAGCGACATCACAACGTGCTAGGGTTTTCAATGCGTAAGCAGATGATAAACTCATTTTTTTACCTAGGCCTACGCGTGATCAAATTAACTATGAGCGACGATGAAATTATGTTAAGCAACACTAAAATTTTCTTAAGTGACATTGAAAACCGCAGATGCAACATTTAAAACTACTAAGTGACATTAAAATTTTCATACGCGTGAATAAAATAATTCAAAGCATCGTTTGAAATTGGAAAAAGCAATAAATGCTACTTAAGGTATAATAAATGCACTATTGAAGGTCGAAAACCACTTACTGGAGCTCCATAATTAGGTGGTCTAGCATA
Organism: Chamaecyparis obtusa; assembly: GCA_027943335.1. Lineage (NCBI taxonomy): Eukaryota > Viridiplantae > Streptophyta > Pinopsida > Cupressales > Cupressaceae > Chamaecyparis > Chamaecyparis obtusa. The sequence goes on along the minus strand of BSBK01000179.1, from coordinate 45,653 downwards.
TCTCTGACACCGCTCGAATCGATGCTCCCTATGTGCTAGAAAGTAGTCACACTTCTGTGAATCATTACATTCAAGAACACTCAAGAATGAGGTCTCAAACAGCGATTCACAGCTCTTTATTCATGGAGTGCAGGGGTTTGTATATGAGGCCCTCAGATTGACCTAGTTATGCCCATGCAAGTACACCAAGAAATGAGAGATTCAAAGATGAATAGCAAGCATGCTAATCTCCATGATCATCAAGTTATTGCATGCAAATGAAACTAGTCTAGATGATAACAATGCAAGAAATAAACTATTTTATTGAAATGAATGCTTATACAATGTTAATCTATGAAAGGAAACATGAATTTAAACTATTATGTGAATGCAATATTAATCTAAACTATGGATTACCATAAGGCATGAGACAAGAAGACAAAAAGAAAGAAGTCTCAAATATCCAAGCTCCAAATGTGCTCAACAAGCTTCTTCCAAGATTGCTCTCCAAACCTGCAGTATAACAATAACATGAAAATTCTCGGATCTAAAATGAGAAGGAGAGGGCTCCTTATATAGGAAAATGTGGAAGAGAATGCATCCTCAAGAGCAATGTGGGATAAATCCAAAAAGAGGAAATAAAGCTCATTTTTTAGAAAGTGTGGAGAGAAAAGGGATTTTATTTATTTTTAATTATTTGTTTCCCTTTTTTCATCACAAAGAGCTTTAAGAGGATTTTTTATTTATTTAAAAGAATGATTCTCTATTAATTAAATAAGATAACATTATTTAATTAAAAGAGAGATATCATAAGATAAAATCATTTAATTAAAAAATATTTTAATTAAATAAATTTATTTCATTTTAAGAGATATTTCTTTCAATTAAATAAAGTTATTTTATTTATTTAAGAGGGAATATTTCTTTCAATTAAATAAAATTATTGATGACATGATTAAACCTTAGGAGATTATTGAAATGATTGAAATAGTTATGATTTGATCAAGGAAATTGATTTGAATATATTGTAAAGCATTGATTCAGAAAATGATATTTGATAAATTTAATAAATGGGGCCCAAAGTCTAGGCGACCATTTTAGGGTGCATACATTTGCCCCTCTTTGACTAATGTGAGGTCGACTCAGGATCACATGCAGTCAAAGAATGGAATTGAAGTGTGAGATCGATTTGGGATCACAAAACAACCCAGATGTGTGTTCGATGGATGGGAACACATCAGGACATAGATAAGCAGACTGAAAAAGACAAGGCCAACACCTATGAATAGGTAATTGTCAAGTCTCAAATAAGAGATAAGAATCTCAAGCAAGGTTGCCCCAAAAGAAGCAATTGATAAATTTGATAAAGCTGAATCAAGCATTGAAGTTTGGTAGGTACTGCCCCCTCTTGATCGAAATCGAAATGAGATAGAGGAGAAATAGTAAATTGATAAATTTGATCAAATTGAACTAAACATAAGGTTCTTGACATAAGATGAAAGATTAAAAAAAATAAAAAATCACAGAACCAAGGTAGATCAGCAAGAAAGATTATGCCCCAAGGTTGAATTAGAAGAAAAGAAGTGGGGTGAAAGTGAATGGAAGATAGAAGTTTGGAAGAAATGGAAAGAAATGGAGAGAAGAAAGAGAATTTGACTCCAGAAAGAAGATGCCCCAAAATCAATCAACTGTTTAAGATAGGGAATTTCGATTGAGATCATGAAAGAAGGTAAGGAAATGAAGATCAAAATGTGACCACAGTTGACTAAAAGTCCACAAGAAAGATGAAGGAAACCCTCTCAAACTCATAATGCAGCCTAAAAGTGCAAATTTAACATGAAGTCTAAATAATGCAAGCTACATGAAAAAACAAAGGTGTAGTTGCAATAGGGTAACATAGGATTTGTGTGTTCATCATTCATTAGAGAATGTAAAAGAACTTATTTTCATCATAGGGTCATTATTACCGGAAATCGAACAATCACACAATCAACACTAGTTAAAAATGCAACTATGAAGATATGAATGTGATTTATATCAGATTGGAATGTGGAAAGATTCTAACATGAGCATCAAAGACATAAAGGTCAAGATGACTGCAATGTTAGCTTACCCAATTTAATGTAGCAAAACCATGCTCGCATCAAGGCATAAACATCGGGATGACCATGAGAATGGTTGTGCAAAAAAATAGTCAAGGATGATGCCTTAAATCTCCTAAGTGTGTCAAGGAGACAACAAGAGACACAAAAGAGGTTCAAGACAACACCCACAAGTAGAAAGCAAATAAAAACATGCCCCATGCCCCAAGTCTTCTAGTGATGCATCATGGAGAGACTTATTAGACAAGGAAATTCAACGAAAACCAATAACAGTCAGGACACAAAAAAGAATCATGACATATCTCAAGCATTAAGTGTTGCATTTAAAAATTTTAAGTGTGTAAACTGATACTGAGTTCCGAGGATAAGGATCGAATGCTTGCTAGCAGGTAAGATCACATGACCAAACTGGATAAGACCAAACTGATAAGTGTTGAAAAACACTCGATGTCGGGGGTTGTGTTGAAAAACACAGTTGGGTTGGTGTTGAAAAACACCGTTTGTGAGGTGTCCTAAAGACAAGCATATCTAAGAGATCAAAGCTAACACAGTGATGCCCCCTAGACAAAGACAAAGACCAATTCCAAACCAAGGCAACAAGGACAAGGTATGATAGAGAAAGGCTAAGTGTCGAGGACGCATGCTAAGAAATCGGGGAGCAAAGGCCTCAAGTAGCACCCGTTTCTAGGTTTTCACCACTTGGAAGAATTTTTTCAGGACTTTTTATAATTTTTTTATATTTTTGCTACCAAGGTGCCTATTTCCAAGTTTTCACCAAGGCACTTTTTCTATTTTTTTTGAATTTTTTGAATTTTTTATTTTTTTGGTATTTTTGGAATATATAATTTTTTTGAGATACATCAAAGCGCCTATTGCTAGGTTTTCACTAAGATGATAATTTTTTCAAGACATTTTCTAATTTTTAGAATTTTTTCAGCATCATATATGAATTTTTTTGGAATTTTTTCAAGATCAATAAGTATGTACAAAAGATGCCCCCAGACAGAATGAGCATCAAACTCCCAAGCAAGATCACATCGTGCAGTCCCAATGTCTAGCGAGGTGGAGAACAAGAGGGATTAGCAAGCTGGTGGGAGAGATGGAAGACAATAGAATGAAGGAGAATGAATGGAAGAAATCCTCAAAGGAAAACTCATCAAGAGTACCCAAGCTAGGAAAAAATTATCATGTAAAGTACATCTGAACGAGCGATGGAAGGTTAGCATAGGATAAGTCAGAAAGGCGTAATGCAAAAGAAGGAAAGGATGCAGTCCAAAGGAGTAGACATGTCAAGAGGCTTCATAGCATCGTGTTTTACTCTTTTTTATTAGATCAAGACCAAAGGGGAAAATGATAGTGACAGATGAAAATGAATGGAGGAAGATAGATATGAAGGCTAGACATGAAAGAAATGAAAGCAAGATCATTGTAAGATAGCTCACAAGATAGCCAAATGTTCATGTATAGGTCAACCTTGTCAAGATCAAAGAGAGAAGGCGAGATGGATGAAAGATGTAGAAGAACTACGCATGATGCCTAATTGCCAAGTTTTCATCATGGTACTTATCCAAGGCACCACAAGGGAGTGGTTTTCACCATAGGATGAATTTATTTCTCTTTACTTTTTCTACCAAGGCATCTGTTTCCATGTTTTCACCAAGGCACATTTTCAATTTTATTTTCATTTATTTTCTCTTTTTTCTTTTTTTTTTAAATTTTATAATTTTTGGAAGAAGGCAAGCTTTTAGATAATGCTCCTTGAAAGGATAAACCATGATATGCCAATGATTCAAAATTATATGCTCAAAGATGCTGATAGGGAAAGGAAGATGGAAGAGAAAAATGGAGGATACGGTTTTATGTAAAGCGAGTGGAGTTGGAAGATAGGAGGAATATGCAAATGAGGAAAAATGATAGAAGAAAAGAGAATAATGAATGGAAGGATTGTGAAAGAGTAGATGGAAAGGAAGGCAAGATCAACATCGACGCACACCTTGGAGGGTGGTGAGATGATGGAGGAAACTTGAATGAAGGAATATGTGAAGGAATATGGTGAATGTTTAGTAGAGGTTGCAGTTCAGGTGCATGGAATGGAAGAATGTTTTTGAAAGAATATGAGGTGGAAGTCTTTGAAAGCTTGAATGTCAACTTCACTTTTTGTTCAACATGAGACTCTCTTATGAGAGACTTTGAAATCCATATAGCCTTAGGATTTTTATTTCCTTTTGATGATTTAGAGAGAATATCTTGAATGATAGATTTTGGAACCCATACTTGTCTTGTAGTTTTTTTCTTAGATATCTCCTTTGACTTTATGCCCCCATGTCGGTTAGAGTAGACCTGGTGATCTTCTTTGTTTGATGGATTCTTGTATTGCTTCTTTTTCTTGTTTTGAACATTCAATTTACTTCTAAAAGACTTGGGACCTATGGAAGAAGGAGAATATGACTGGTTTATATGAGTGGATGGATGAAAAGGATTCAAAGGTATGCATCTATGTTGATCTTGAGGAAAGATAGGAGATGGAGGGACGTAAGGACCCAAGATGGATAACAAATTAGGGGAATTAGGAGGGAAAAGTGAAGAGACATAAGGACCCAATATGGAAGGCAGACGTGAAGTCCTTAGTAGTGGTGGAAGAGGTCCAAGGATGGAAGTGGAAGACACAAAAGGATAATCAACAAGTTCATCAGCATCTATATGACAACCAAGGACATCAGCATCTTTAGAGTGAGCATTAGGATTTTTAATAGAATCATGGACATCATGAATATGAGCACCTTCTTTGATAGGATTTTTCAAAGCTTGCAAAGACTTAGGAAGAGTAGAAAGTGGAAGCAAACATGGAGTGGTAGAACAACAAGATGGAAGACTTTGATCTTGACAAGGATCTTTGGATAGCATAAGCGCATAATTTTTCTTTTGATTTTCAATAGGCTTAACATTGGAAGTAACAACACTATTTTTAACAACCTTAATGGAAGTATCATCTTTGGAAAGCGCAAGTGTAGTAAGGTTATTTTGATTGTCAATAAGCTCAACAGTGTGGGTAGTAGCTTGATCTTGCTTCGGAGAAGACTTAAGACATGGTGGAATAAATGAGGAAGGTTGTAAAGGATCAAAAGAACCATGACGCGGATAGAGAACATCATGAAAAGGAGTGGATGACATGGAGGGTTCTTGATCTTGATCTTTCTTTATTTATTTTTTTGTATCAGTTTTAGAGTCCTCTTGACATGAAGCCACTTCTAAGGACAAGGAAGCAGGTTGGAGTTGTATGGAAGACTTTGGCAGAGATGGTGAAGGAATAGCTGAAGTAGGTATTATAGCACATAAAGGCTTAGGCTCTTTAGATTTAGCATTATCAGAAGTATTTGCAGCCAAGTGAAGGTTAGCTTGAGTATCTTTAAGAGTTAGCCCTTGAGGATAACTATAGGGAACCGCATGAAAAGCATTAGGATTTTTGTCGGATGCAGGATTTGTGAAAGATTTGGAAGACTTGGTGACTTTAGGAGATGTAGGGGTATTGGAAGAAGTAGGGGATGGAATGGAACCATCAAAAGACAAAGGTCTATCATTAACATGATCTTTCTTGAGAGTAAAATCTTTATTTTCAGCAGGAGAGTTCTTAGAGGATACATTCTTATAGTATTTACGTTTATAATCAGCACGCTGAGCTTTCTCTTCCTCAAGTGAAGTAGATGTATCATCCAGGTATTGTTCACAGAAATCATCAAAGTCTCTTTCAAAATTAGAATCATACGGATCACCATCCTCATCTATCCAATGGGATGACCCATTTCTAGTAAGCACAAGCACATGGCTAGGAGGACTCTTATGAATAGAAGCATCATAGGTATGACTATAGGGTTCATCATCATAGCCATCATAATAGTCATCATAGTCATCATATGTGGGTGTGGCACTCTTCATGGAAGAGGTATCACAATTATTATCTCGTTGCTCATTATGGTATATCTCATGAAGAGAAGTAAGACTCTTGGGAGAAGTAGAAGAGGAATGAGATCGTGAAGAAGAGGAAGGTGAAGACCTAGCGGAAGAAGGAGACTTAGATAATGAGGAATTCAAATAATGTTTAGAAGAGTCGTCATAAGATTTGGGAGATGAAGAATGATGAGAAGACTTAGAATATGAAGAATGTTTAGAAGAATCATGGTATGACTTGGAAGATTTAGAAGATGAAAGACTTTTAGAAGAAGGAGGTTGTGATAGGATCATGTTGATAATTCTAGCAAAGGCACCTGATTTAATTGATTTTTCCTCTATTTTTGCCATAAATTTTTCACCCATAAGAGTTTTTGAGGAATAATGCTCTTCAAATTGAGCAAGGAGATCAAGATCATCCATTTTCAAGAGAGGTTCCACAGCAAGATAGTTGAAACTCATAGTTCTAGAGGAAAAGGAATCAAGCGTAAGAATGATAGAGGAAAAGAATAGAAAGAAGTAGACTAGATAATAAGAGGAAAAGAATTAGGAAGACAAGAAGAATTTTCCATGTGAATAGAAGACTTTAGAAGAAAAACATGGGAAAAGTCATCTTGTGCAATTGATACCATTAACATTCATTGAGATGTTGAGCAACATAACAGCACCTAGGATCTAACCTAGATTGACCAAGGAAGACTAAGAATTGAAGACACTTGGCGATAAGATGGCCTCATAAAATGTCAACACCAAAATAGGATAATCAAAGTTCTCTAATGTCTAAAGGGAGATGGTAAGATAGAAATTGCAAAAGGTGTTACCAACACTATCAAAGAGGTGCCTCAAATCAAAGGGTGACTACCCTTGCACTTTTGAATCAGGACGTTGGACTAGGCCAAAATATAATTGAAATTGAATTTGATGAAAATGGTTTGGACAAAAAGAGTACTAAAATTCTCCAAGAATGTGGCTAGCAATTCTAGAGATAAACTCTCACAAGAATAGTCTTTTAACTTGACAATTATTCCCAAGGTGACAACAAGGTAGAAGATCAAGCAAGCTGTAAAAAAGGTTGGTGCTTCAACTCAAGAACTCAGTTTTTGTGTTCGTTTTAAAAGATCAAGTATATCAACAGATTTTTATCATTGATCAAGCACATAAGACAGTAATCAAGGAGTTCAAGCAAGCAATTATCAACAAACAATGAACAAGGGGCAAAGCAACCTTGCACATGAACAATAAAGTGACTTAGTATGCTACTCCTTAAAGATTCTACTTGTGTATGTTCTTGAAAATGTTTTAGCAGGCACGTAGAACATAACAACATCCTAGCAAGTTGTCTACAAGGATATACATGGCTTTTCTAAAAGGTGTCCTTGATATATGCAAGGTACATGAGGCACAAATCCATAGATGAGAAAAATCTAAAATCACACATCCGGGTGGAGACGGTAACCCAAATCTCCTCCTTCACTTCTCAAAGGTATAAAGTTCTTTGAGGCTTAGCCAAGAGTGAAATCTAACTCATTCCCAAGAGAGGTGTCTTTGGATTCACCTCCTGATATTTATACTCTGCCGGAACATAGGAGTTAAGATCATCCCTTGAGGTGATGAAATCCCCAAGCAGGCCTTCTAAAAAATGAAAAGTAAGTAATTCTCTATCAAAAAGTATTGAAAAGCACTAAAGGTGGAACACTTAACGCTTAAAGAAAATATGAGGTGAGTCCACAAGGTGGAACACTTAACACCCCACATAAGCTACAAATGAGTCCACAACCTAGAAAACAAGTGAGTTCCAAAAAGCACAAAAGGGTTGTCTAGTGGAATAATTAACACTTCTTTCCTATAGACCCCTCCCCTTTAATGTGGTGCTGAGATTGCAACCACAGGGCGAAAATGAGGGGCCAGTGGATTAGTGATTCCAATAACCCAAGATAGCAATCTAGATCAATCACAAGTAATCTAAGACTGCTAATCAATAATACTCATAAGTGCAAGAGGGTTTGAATCATGGAATATTTAACTTTCCAAGTAAACATGAAGTGAGTCCACAAAGTGGTGCATTTAACTCTTCATGTAAACTAGGAATGAATCCATGCCCTAGATTACTCAATGAGATGTTTTGATATTTGAAATCAAGAATTACCTAATGTTTAAACACAAGCATTCACTTAAACACAAACTTGTATAAAAGAAAATCTATGTTCATTTATTTCCCATTAAGAGCATCAAAAATGTGTTCTATGAAAGCATGTAACACTCAAGCCAAACACATGAGAGATTAATTTTATGTCCAAACCAAGTGTTATAGAGATTTTAAGAACTCACCTTAGGTCCAAAGATCTGTACTCTAGCATTTAGCACACATCCAAAAAAAAAATCCTAAGATGGTTAGATGTGAAAATCAATTGTTAGGAGTTTGATTTAACATTGTTGTCTTCAAGATAGTCTTTAAAGATTGATTTATTTGACCCATAAAATCACAATATTAAAATTTCTGGAAAGAATGAAGTTTTTAGCCAACATCAAGAACTACCATTTTCCAAAATTATAAGGTCTCATGATTCCATTTGGTTCCTCAACCAATAACCTTTTCAGACTGTAATTTTTCTATCATAAATCAGATTTAAAACACCAAACCCTGTCTAGAGAATCACATATCTTTCTCAAAAAGAATCCAAATGAAACCAAACTAATTTCAAAACAACTATTATTGAATCTATTTTCAAAATATGTAAGCCATTTATTTTTTTCATTCATAAATTATTTTCTAAGAGAAAATCATTGCGTGCAACTCCAATGCAGATTGTTAAAAACTAGTTTTCACTCAAATGCCCGTAACTTTCACAAATCTAAATAAAAATGACTCAAACAAAAATAAAATGAAATCTAATTCATGTATCTTTCTAATGAATATTATTATAGGTCATGATTCTTCATACTTTGTCCATACTAGACATTTCAATCTGACTGTATTCAGAGAATCTCAAATCTGCAAATACCCACTTTCAACAAAATGATCATAACTTATTCATTTCTTTATAAAAATAAACCAAACCAAAAGCATGAGAAATATTATTCATCATTATATCCATCTATTACTATATTATAGGGTTTTCATTCTGTACATGGTCGTACAAGGCCTAGAACCAACACTAAAATTAAAAAACTAATCAAGAATGAGGCTAGAAATTAATCTTTTCTGCCCCACGGTGGGCACCAAAAATGTGTGCTAGAAAGTAGTCACTGTAATACCTCAAAAATGGGTTATAAGTTCATTAATCTCCTACATCAACAATTCGAACAAAATCGACATCAAAGTCCTAATCTAAGGCACATCTAAACATCATCGAATCATAATTGATTATCTTAAATTCTGCATCAGGGAATATTCTTAGTAATATTCCTAATCGTCATAATTATCTTTAATTTTATAATTATTTGGCAATAAATCACATTTATCCTAAAGTTTGATTAATTGAATATTTTCATATTTAATTAATTAGATTTAATATTTGCCACTTAATTGTGTAATTAAATTTAATTCTATCTATTATTAATTGTATTATTTAATTTTGACAATAAATCCAATATCCTATGAATAATTGATTAAATTTTTATTTAATTAATTAAAGCAAGTTGTCATTATTTAATAATATAATTTTTAATAAAAGTTTGATTAAATAATTGATTAACCCATAAATCAATTGTTTTATTTTTAAAAGCAATTAAGTTGGAAATAAATCACTTTATTATTAAATTAATTCATAAATAAAATATGCACAATCATAAAAGCAAACAACTATCAATTATCAATTAAAGCTAAACTCTATTTTGAGTTAAAGCTTAGCTTTTGCATGTTTTTGTGAGTTAATTATCTTTTATTTAAAAATAACTCACAAATCAACCTAAGTTATTTGAGTGATTTATGGCTTTTTTTCATGCACCTCGAAAGCCTTGGATTTCTATAAAAACAATGCTTAGCTCTTCATAATTCATCTTTCAATCATCTCGCAAATTGTAAACTTACTCTACAGGAATCATAGCATATCAGATTTGGAGAATTTGCACAATTGGAGCTTGAAAGAATCAACTTGTGAATTCAAAGCTTTGTGAGATCAATTTCAATTGCATAGTTTTTATATTTTAGCAGAGAATTTTATAGTTTTCATATCATTGTTAGATCATTTAGCATTCATTTCATATCAGTTTTCAATAGCATTCATAGATTCATATCAGTTTTTATCATTCTTATTGCATAGAAAATATCAAAAATATAGATTAATTATATTCAATTTCATATCCATCTTTTGCATTCAAATCCTTCATTTAGGTGTCGTATAGGTCACTGATCTTGATTACAATCTGAGAACATTAATCTCGCACCTACTAGAAGGCAGTAAATCGCTTGGTTAGATTAGATTTCAATTTTGCACAATTTTGATTATAGCTAACCTCTAATATTTTACTGAGTGTTGTGTCTACAGATCAAGTACAATTTTCACACACACATTTCTGGTGCCCACCGTGGGACAACCCACCTTTGCATGCTGGTTTTAATTTTTTTTGGGAGCTAAAACCCCAAAGTTTCAAAGATTTAATTTTATCTCCCAAACGGCTTGGATTTTTGGTCTGAAATTTTTTTTTTAGGTTGGTGAAATATCAGGGAAGCTTCAATAAAAAATTTAGAATTTTTTTAAAAATTTTGAATTTTTAATAATTTTTTTTCAATTTTTCATAAAAAATTAATTTTCAGCGCAAATCAGAATATTTTTTGAAAATTTTTACATTTTTGGAAAGCTCTTCAAATTCTATAGGGGTTCTATTATTTTTTTTTAAAATTTGGATACAATTTAATAGCTCAAATAGTCAATTTGCAAAAACTAGTCTATTTTGATAAAATGGGTCTCCAGGGCACAAATGAAGAGATTTTTCTAAAATTTTTGCATTTTTGGAAAGCTCTCTATTTTTTAGTAGGGGTCTCTATTCTGAATTTCTATTTTTTTGGCCAAAATCATATCAAAAAAATCAGATCTTGTTGACTAGGTCAAATGTAGTGCAAAAAAATTAAAATTTTATGATGGGTATGCACTTATTTTTCATATGATTCAATGCATGATATGAGTTGTCATTTGGATTAATTTATGGTTATTATTGCTCCTAAAAATTGATTTTTAGAGCTAACCCTATAGTTTTCATAAGTTGAATATATTTTGCATATCTTGTTTGCTTGTTTGCTTGTTGGAGAGTTCGTCACTTGCTTGCATGGAAAAGCTCAACAAAAATTGCTAAAAATCAGGTAGAATCTACTAAGCGCGTTGCGAGGATCACGAGGTATTCTCCTTGTTCTGAAAATATTTTGATTTGGACTTAAAATAAATCTCTTATGTGTCAAGCTTGTGTGCATCTTTTCATGCTTTTGATCTATTTCTACACACTTGCATAATTTGATACTAGGTTGTGATCCCTTAAGAATTCATTAAGTAGTCTTAGAATACTTGTGATTGATCTTGATTGCTATCTTGGGTTATTGGACTCGCTAATCCACCGGCCCCTCATTTCCACCCCGTGGTTGCAATCTCAGCGCCATAAAGGGGAGGGGTCAACAGGACAGAAGCGTTAAGTGTTCCACTTGGCAACCCTTTTGTGCTTTTAGGAACTCACTTGTTTTTTAAATTGTGGACTCATTTTCAGCTTGTGTGAGGTTTTAAGTGTTCCACCTTGTGGACTCATCTCATATTTGCTTTAAGCGTTAAGTGTTCCTCTTTCTACTTTTTGGATGCTTTTGGTAGATTTGCTTTCGGAAATATATCTGTGCTCACATAGTAATTAGGCCCTATGAACACTATTCGTGATTCTTGAGAGATTGGATTCCTAGAGAAATCTTTCTTGACGACAGAATCCTTGTAGGTAGGGAGGATACTTAGTGCGTTTCACATTCAACTTGGTTAGTGCATCTTCTCTTATTGATCGACACATTCTCTCTCCGGAGAGGTTAATAGATCACGTAGGGTTGATATCACGAGCTTTGGTGAATCAAAATTGGTTAGTGCATCTTCTCTTATTGATTGATACATTCTCTCCCCTGAGAGGTTGATAGATCACGTGGAGTTGATATCACAGACCTTGGTGGAACAAAACTTTGTCTTAGCATGTCGGATTAATCTGCTTGCTTTGTTTGGGTTAAAAGTGAAGAGGTGTCAAAACCTTGAATTTGGAGCCAAGTCCCCTTGTGGTATAAATCTTTGAGTCACCTTTAGAGAGGGTTAACCGTAGTGGACAATCCCTTCACAAGGCAAACTGCGTTGATGGAACCTCAAGCGGTAATAGCCATTTTCGCCATGGTAGTGACAGCCGCTATATAAATGTCCTTGTGGAAGAAATCTCCACGGGTATGGTTCATTGTTGGGTTGTCAGATCTCCCTAGCAGCTCTTGAAGATTAAGTTCTCAGACTGTGTCAAAACCCTGGTGCGTCGGGATTGGAGTTCACCCCTTTGAATCATAAAAGTTGCAGAGTCAAACCATTACTAAAAACCCTAGAGAGGCTAATTTTTCACTTTCAGGTATATGTGTGTTATTGCAAAACTTTTCAGAACATACACAATTAGTACTCTCAAGGATTAGCACAATTTGGTCACTTGATTGTTCATGCGCAAGGTTGCTTTTGCCCTTGTTCATTATTTTCAGACGTGCTTGGAATCACTTGCTTGCTGTTCTGCATGCTTGTTTATCTACTTGGCTATTAAAAATGATCAAATCTGGTATAACCTTCGAAATCTGGACAGTACAATTTGCAAAAAATCTAGAATTGAAGACCTTAAATTTTGCAAAAATTGACGTAAATTCTTTCTGGAGTCAAAAGTCATTTCAGAAAGTCAAAAGTCATACGAGTTTTGTCAAGTGTCGTTTCAGTATTGCCCATCTGTCATATGATTGAGAACCCAGTGTCGTACGAGTTTTCAAACCAGCAAATTCAAGAAAGTCAAAATTTTGTTAGCAACTATCGTATGATATTTACAAGTGTCGTTTCATTTCTACCCAACTGTCATACGAGTTTTACAACTGCCATTTCATTTCTACCCAACTATCATACAAGTTTAGCAACTGTCGTTTCATAGACTACCCAGTGTCGTACGAGTCTGCAGAGTGTCGTTTGGAAAAATTTGAGAGAGTTGTCAGAAATTGTCAAATTGCAAGATATCCAATGTTTCCAGCCTAGTTCCAGAATCTGTCAAAAATATCATTGTGTCAGGAACAGAGCAGTAGCTATTGAGCATTCTACCATTTTCTGAGTTTGATCTTTTGAATCTGATCTAGTCTTCTGTTTGATCAATTTGAGTCATTTTTATCTCGTGTCAAAACCTTGTCATAACTATCAATCTTCAATCAATCTTCAAAAATAGACTAAGTGTTGAGAACTCATGTCCATTATCTTTTGGGCGATCTATCCCATACATCCAGGGCACAGTTTCCTTCACCCACATCTCATCAGATCTTCAAAACTATCATAATCTTGACAAGGTTGCGTCATCTGATTTTCTCGAATCAAATTGTTCTTCAGTTGTCTTCATCCTTTTCTTCTGTTTCATTCAAAGTTAATGGTGGAGACAAGAGCTTCTTCACACAAGAAATCAGAAGAAACATCTCAGAACTTACTTTTGACCAATACCCTGGGTCCAACTCTTGAACAACTCATCAAGTCAGGTATCTACAAAGACGACGGTCTCGGTAACTTTCTATTGAAAACTGGTTACATACCTCCTTTATCAACTCACAAAGGTAACTAGAAAACTCCTCCTCAATCTATTCCAGGGAGCCCAAAAACTCCTACCATGTCTCAAGCAGGGACAAACCATGGTTCTCTAGGAGGAGGGTCCCAAAGACACCATTCTCAACATAATGCCGACCAAGAACCTACCCCCTCTGAAATCCATCGATGTCAGAATGATGATGAATTCCAGAGAATGATGAGGCATTTCTTGAAAGTGGATAGAGAGGCATACTTTTTACAATTAGCCCAGGAAGGGGCTAAGCTTCCTCCCAACTTTAACATTGATGATATAATCACACATGAGGAAGAAACTCCACTCACAGCTATGACAAAATAGATGCATGCTATACAAGTCAAATTTAACAATCTTAAGAAGGAGAAGGAACCCAAGGAGTTCTCCATGGAGGCCCTATGTCCTTTCCCGTTCAACAAAAACTTGTATATGCCACCATTCCCAAAAAGAGTGGAGATACCAAAGTATGACAAATATGACAGACACTCTGATCCTCAAGATCATGTCAGAGAGTTCTGTATGCAATCCATGGAATTCATGCATGAACCGACTTATCTAATGCATCTTTTTCCTAGATCCTTGGGAGGAGCATCCATTCAGTGGTTTTCAAGATTACCTTCTACAATCAAAACTTTTAAGGAATTGATTAAATTGTTTTATCAACAATATTCCTACAATATTCAACATCCGGTCACCATGATCGATATCTGTAACCTCAAGCAATATCTAGGGGAATCATTCCTAACTTTCCTCAAGAGGTGGAGAAAGAAGTTCTCTCTATATGCTAGACAAATTCCCGAAATGGAGAAACATGAAATCTTTATCAATAACCTTGTTCCAGAGCTCAATTATCCATTACAAATGCAAGATCATGTATCTTTTGATAAAATGGTGGATAATGCAATCAAGATTGAGAAAGTACTTGTCAAGAAAGGAGAAATCACACTTCAAAAGGACAAGTCTGAATCTGGATCTAGCTCAAAAGATAAAAACAAGAGCTGGAATAAAAACAAAGGTATCATCTCTGATGGTGTTGTTGACACTATCTACACCCCATCAAAGGCACCGGCCTACAATCTCACCCTTGCCACCAAAGCCATTGAAGCTTCAGAGCAAAAATCTGCTAAACCATCTCCAAAGAAGCCATTCAAACGATGGGATAATAAACAAAAGTTTACTCCCCTAGAAGAATCTTTGGAATCTACCCTGAGAACCCTGATAGCTGATAACATGATCTCTTTACCACCAATTCGAAACCCTGATCTAGATCCAAAACCATATTGGTGGAAAGATAATGCATTTTGTGCTTTCCATCAGACTAAAGGCCACAGAACTAATGGATGCTTCCACTTGAAGCATACCATTCAAGACTTGATAGATCAAGGGGACATCACGATCGATAATCCTACCAGCAATAATGATCACACAGTATTTATAGAACCGTTTCCACAACATGGCAAGGGAGTTTCCACTTCTCAGCCTAACATGGGGGCAAAAGTCAACTATGCCTACCCTGGAAACAATGCTTTCATCAATATGGTTGAACCATATCTCTCTAAGAGCTGCAATGTCATCACGATTGTAGGAAGAGACAGAAATCATTCCTCAGCTAATGCGGTTACCAGATCACAAGCTCAGGCTCATCTGAAAGGACAAACACCAAGTTCATCTAATGTCCCTAAGATACCTTTCAATCTCACATCTGCTTCTAAACAAAAGGTTGCCTCAAAATCTTCCAATCCAAAGGATACAAGACCTACATCTTACAGCATCGTCCAACAACTCCAGCATACCAATGCCAAAATCTCTATGTTTGAGTTACTTCGAATATCTCTAGCTCACAGAGATATCCTAGACAAAGCTTTGCTCGGCTCTAATGTTCCTGATGATCTAGATCTAGATAGGTTCCAGACTATGGTTGGTCATCTAACGTCTCCGCAATATATCTCCTTTTTAGAGGAAGATGACAACTCCCTAAGTCACCCACATAATCAGCCCTTGCACATAGAAGTCTTGATCCAGAACCGTCAAGTCAAATGTGTGTTGATAGATGGGGGCGCAAGCCTCAACATTTGTTCTTACAGCTTAGTCACACAGTTGGGATTCTCAGAGATGGCTATTGATCCTCGAAAGAAGATCACCATAAAAGCCTATGACGAACAAGAAAGAGCTTCTAAAGGCACCATTATCTTACCCATCCGAGTGGGTCTGGTCATCAAAGATACCACATGTCAGGTGCTTGATCTACCATTGGCTTACAGTATCCTTCTAGGGAGACCCTAGATCCATGAAGTGCAAGCCATCCCTTCTACATACCATCAATGCTTGAAATTTCCCTATGAAGGGGTAGAAGTTACTATCCCAGTAGATCTGAGTACAACTTGCAATACATTGAAGGAAAGTGCCAATAAGCTTGTACCTAATAACAGAGAATCTTCCATCAAGCAACAAAATGTGGCTTCCACATCCAAGATAGAAGACATTGCTAAAGAGATCAATATCAAAGAAAAAGGGATGGGAGAATACACTATAGAGCCAGTCTTGTCTCTGACATCTCTCCCTATCTCGCCCAAGTCATATGGACAATCTTTGAAGCAATCTAAATCAGAACCTAAGGAACCTATGGAAGCATACAAAGAAATTTTGTGGCGGAGCAAGTATCCAAACAAGAATTTGAAGAAGATGAAGTTGTGCTTGCATGGCTATACAAAGATGATTCTGAATCCAAAATTGTTCAACCTAGTGAATCTATAGCACCTAAAATCCCTTCTAATTCATATGGTCTAGAGAACAGATTGATAGCCAAGATGGGATATTCCGGTCAAGGACCTCTAGGAATCAGAGGAAAGGGTCTTGTGACACCCATTCCACATACTGGTAGAACAAACAAAGATACTGTAGGCTTAGGCTTTACAAAGAGACCTTATCATCTCAAAGGTGGTTGTTCTCATGTCATATAACAAATTGCACTAGGAGAACCCCTTCTTAAGAAAGAAGAAACATAACCCTCTGATGATGATTCAGATAGTTCAGAACTCGTCCCCTATGAAAAATTGCCTAAAGAGATCAAAGATCTTCTTGATGATAAAGATGATCCTATCAAAAGAATTAATGTAGTAGAAACACAAGAACCTACTGTAGCGCAAGAGATGGTTGCACCACAAGAACCAGCTAATCTCGAAGGTAATCAAACTGATCAAGAAGAAGGGGGTAGTTATTCTGACACTTATTCCCATGAATATGAATTCAAGTCAGAGACTGAGGGTAATCCTTCTTGGGGTATTCATCCTGATTTCACACATTTTCTAAGATTTCCTAGAGATCCTGAATCAGAAGCTGAGTCAAATGACTATGAATGGGGTGCCATTCCAGAAGAAGATGAGCTTATAACAGAGAAATATATTGATGTTATTCACCAATATGTATCTCAACCCAATGTAGGTCTAGAGCGAAACAATGAACTTAACGTGTCTGATCCACCTATGGCTGAAGAGGACTCCCATGATGATGTTGAGCCTATTCACGAATTGAACATTTTGAGTTGTAATATCACCTTTCAACTTGAGCGTTGGGTTATGACCAATGATGACATATCCACATCTATGAACACCATATCCCAAGCCTTTCCTACTTTAACTATCCAACACCCTGATCTTATTGACCGAACTTCCACAAACCCAAGCCAGGGTGTTTACACCTTTTCCAGTGACTATGCCCTTGCTTGCTACCTCAATGCAGTTGAGCCTATGAGTACTTCCATCAGTGAACCGAGCATCAGCATGACTGAGTTAGACATCAAATATCTTAGTCAGAAAAACAAGAGTAAAAAGAAAAAGAAAAAGAGTTCTGAGGGTGAAAACCACTTTGTGGCAGTCTCAAAACCGACAAAAGTAAAAAGAAAAGACGTATCTGAAGGTGAAAACCTCTCTAAGGCACCTAAGGATGAGTTATTTGATGTCCTTCCGAGTCATTTACAGGATAGATCTCCAGTTCTGATTGAGCCCACTCAATCCATCAATTTGGGTACAACAGAGGAACCACAATTGGTACATGTAGCACAATCTCTATCAGAAGAAGAGAAATAGAAATTCGCTACATTCTTATCAGAAAAAAAGATTAATTTTGCATGGAAATATTCAGATATGCCAGGATTGGATCCCAATCTCATTATACACCATCTATCCATTCCTCCTGGGGTAAAATCAGTTAGACAGAAATTGAGAAAGATGCATCCTCATGTGGCACTCTTAGTCAAAGCAGAACTAGAAAAACTCCTCAAAGCTGGATTCATCCGTGTCATAGACTATGCTGAGTGGATCTATAACATTGTACCTATTTCAAAACCAGATGGTTCAATCAGAGTGTGCACAGACTTTAGAGATGTGAACAGAGCATGCCCTAAGGATGACTTTCCACTACCTAACATTGATATGATAGTGGACATGACTGCGGGCTATGAAATGTATTCCCTTATGGATAGTTTTTCTGGATACAACCAAATCAAAATTGCTCCAGAAGATCAAGAGAAAATAGCTTTCACATGTGCATGGGGAACCTTCTATTGGAATGTTATGCCATTCGGACTCAAAAATGCTGGAGCTACATATCAAAGAGCAATGACATCTATTTTTCATGATATGATGCATAGAACAATGGAGGATTATGTTGATGATACCTTAGCAAAATCAATGATCAGAACTGAACATCTAACTAACTTGAGCATGATCCTTGACAGAATGGAAAAATTTAGTCTCCGACTAAATCCTAAGAAGTGTGCTTTTGGTGTCACTTCTAGAAAGCTCTTAGGATACATAGTTTCAAAGAAAGGCATTGAAGTTGATCTGGCTAAAATCAAGGCTATAATAGAGATGCAACCTCCCACAAATATCAGTCAAATGAGGATGTTGCAAGGCAGAGTTCAATCTATCAGAAGATTCATATCACAGCTAGCGGACATATCACAGCCTTTTACAAAAACATTACATAAAGGTGTGACCTTTGCATGGAATGAAGAATGCGAGAACAACTTTAACCATATCAAGAAGTATCTATCAAATCCACCTATCTTGATGCCTCCTATTCATGGGAAGCCATTGATCTTGTATGTCTTTGCAACAGCCACATCACTGGGGGCATTGCTAGCGCAACATGATGAAGACAAGAAAGAAAGAGCCATCTACTATATCAGCAGAACTTTACTGGCCTATGAGAAGAACTACTCAATGATAGAGAAGGCATGTCTAGCTGTGATCTTTGCATCATAGAAACTAAGACACTATATGTTAGCTCATACTACTCATTTGGTAGCTAAAATTGATCCACTGAAATATCTCCTAAGCAAAGCTGCCCTCACAGGTAGACTAGCTAAATGGGTCATGCTCTTGAGTGAATTTGACATTGAATATGTTGAAAGAAAAGCTATCAAAGGACAAGTCATTGCTGATCAATTAGCTGAAGAACCACTGTTTGATGATACACCCATGCAAATGGAATTTCTCGATTCCTCTATCATGCACCTCTCTTCTAGAGCATGGAGGTTATTCTTTGATGGCTCCTACACACACAATGGATCTGGAGCAGGCATATTGTTCATCACTCCTCAAGGATACTCGATACCCAAAGCATTCAGATTAAAGTTTCCTTGCACAAAGAATATTGTTGAATATGAGGAACTTCTCAATGGTATGAAAATGGCAATACAGTGGAGAGTTACAGAGATGCACATCCATGGAGACTCACAACTGGTTATCCACCAAGTCAATGATGTGTACCAAACCAAAGATGAAAAGCTCATTCCTTACAAGAGAATGGTAGATGATTTAAAGAAATACTTCATCTCTATCACATTTGAGCAAATACCCAAAATGGAGAATAAGGTTGCCAATGCAATGGCGACATTATCTACTTTCTTACAGCAACCCAAACATGAGCTACGCTATGAGTTCCTGGTGGAAGCCCTATCCTATCTTGCATATGACTCCCCTGAAACCCGCATGATCTGCACTATTGTAGGTTATGACTCATCTTGCTACAAAAATCTGTTCTCCTATCTCCACGACCAAATCATCCCTAAGTCCTTTAACCATTTTGAGAAATGAAACCTTATCCGATCCGCATCTTGATATGTCATCATTGGTAATGATCTGTACAAACGGGGTCTAGATGGTACACTGCTTAGATGTTTAGAACGGGAAGAGTCTCAACGTGCATTAGAGGAAGTCCACGAGGGTATATGTGGGTCACACTCGAACAGTTTAACATTAGCTTGAAAACTTATTAGGGCTGGGTACTATTGGCCTGAAATGGAGAAAGAGGCTATTAAATTTGCTAAAAACTGTCAACAGTGTCAAGTACATGGCAACTTGATTCATTCTCTAGGGAGAGATCTAATTCCCTTTACTACACAATGGCCTTTTCAATAATGGGCATTTGATCTCATAGGCGCTATCCATCCACACTCTTCTAATGGACATACCCATATCATCACAGCCACAGATTATTTTACAAAATGGGTAGAAGCAGTTCCTCTAACACAAGCAATGGGGAAACAGGTCTCTATGTTCATCCTGAACTACATCATTTGCAGATATGGGATCCCTCACTCTATAATCACAGATAACGGGGGACAATTCAAAAACAAGGATCTAGATGACTTATGTGCTAAATTCAAGATTACACAACATTGGTCTTCTATTTACTATCCTCAAGGGAATGGACAAGCTGAGGCTTCAAACAAAAATCTCCTGAAGATCTTGCATAGAATAGTGAATAAAATAGGAAGAGACTGGCATCTCATGATCAATCCAGCTCTCTGGGCATACAGAACTAGTATTAGAACGCCTACAGGGGCTACACCTTTTGCTTTAGTTTATGGGTCTGAAGCGGTACTGCCTATTGAGGTTGAAATCCCATCACTTAGAATCAGAATGCATGGACTTGTCACTGATGAAGACTACAGAATGTCTAGGTTACAAGAACTGGAATTACTAGATGAGCGCAAGCAAGCAGCGTATGATCATCTCAGAGTGTATCAGAAAAGAATGTCTAGAGGCTACAACAAGAAAGTCTGACACAGAGAATTTCAGGTTGGTGATCTAGTCTTGAGAGAAAATCCTAAAAATCAATCACATCGAGAACGCAAGGGGAAGTTCGAACCCAATTGGCTGGGTCCCTTTGTTATCACTGCTACTTCTGGCTCTGGTGCCTATCAACTCTCAACAACTGAAGGAGAATAGCTCCGAGAACCAATCAACGTTCTCCATCTGAAGAAATTCTACACCTAAGGCATTCAGTCTATGGTAAAATATCCTGAAAAAAATCTTAAAAATCTGAAAAAGTCCTTAAAAAAATGAACATCTTGGTGAAAACCTAGCAATAGGTGCCTTGATGATTCACAAAAAAAAATCAAAAAATATCAATAGTACAAAAAAATTGAAAAAATGAAAAATACAAAAAAAATTGAAAAATGAAAAATACAAAAAAAATGAAAAAAAGAAAAGTGCCTTGGTGAAATCTTGGAAACAGGCGCCTTGGTAGCAAAAATAGAATCTCTACCAAGATGGTGAAAACCCGACAAACGGGTGCCACTTGTTCCAAACGCTCCATCTATCAGCACAATCTTGGTCTTTCCCAGCTTTCAGTCTTGCTTTAGTTTGTACATATCTCCCAGTTTGTTTCAACATTTTCAGTTTTCAATAAGTCGGTCTGTACACCAACCAGCTCAAGCGTCTGTATCTTATCAATGTTTAACACTTGGGGGCAATCAATGTCATATCCTATGGTCTTCCATGTATCTTAGACGGATCATATCTAGTCAGATTCCTTTAAAGCTTCATGTGAGTCAGTCAGTCTGTCTTGTCTCCAGAAAGGATTTTGCATCTACAACAATGCAATCAAACATCAAAACTCAACTGAAAACAATCTATGCTTTTTACATGCTTTTATCTCCTTGTATACTTACTGATTCGCATTGAGATTTTTTCATATTGTGTCCCTTCGAGCTCTTCGATGATGTCCTTTACAGGATTTAAAAAGTGATGACTAGGGGCATAATCTTTTCTTTGTTTTCTGCTCGTATGTGAAAATTTAACAACTTTGGAAATTTCGGATTGAAAGGGTGTCCGACTGTAAGAGCCTCTATCTTGAATTGGATGGCCATGCGTACCTCGACCATTGATACCCAAAAAATTCAAGGAAGTTTGATCTAACTATTGTCTTTTTGAAGTGAATTCTTTCTCCTACTGTGAAACGTGATCTTGCCTAAGGATGTGAATGATAAAGGGTCACTACGGGTAATTCACATTAGATTTAGAATGATCTCTTGACTGTTTGATGTGTTTGCAATGCAAGGTGTACTCAGGTCATCACGATGTGTATGTTTTGATGCTTGTACAAATTGCTATATCAAAATGGACATGATATTCAGGTCATCCTGGCATTTGTGCCTTGATGCTTATATCTAATCCAACATTCTGAAAATAAAGTCAATATTCATATATCCATGGTTGTTGTCCAGTGGGTGCTGTATTGATTCTTGTGCATACAAATCGATATTCATATGTCTATGGTTTCATGGCTAGTGGGCATTGTATTGATTTATCTGGTTACCTAAAAGTTCAATGATGATAACAAATCGACACATGATTAGTGACTAGGTCCTAGGTCTTAGGTTGCATTTCATATTGCATGCTTCTTGGCATTTTTCATCTTTACATGATCTCACAATGACTAAATGAACTTCAATGCTTAAACAATTCTCCACTCAATTCTTCAAATCTAACAAGAGCTGAATCTCACACGAAGGTTCCTCCAATGAAGCAGCAAGTAGAATCCTTTTTCGGGATCAAAATTCAAATTTGAGATCATTCATATTATTAACTGCTTGCATAATCGACCTTCAATCTTCACAGAAATCTAGTATTCAACTTAACTGATTATCTTACATCAAACTATCAAAATTTTAACTTGGTCAACCATGGTCAACTCATGGTCAAACCTAGTCAAATTCGGTCTCCAGGACCTCCAAACGATGCAGAATGCATTCTCGGACGTGTTTAACCACTTCTCAAATCAATTAACATGCTTCTAAACTATTAACGCTGACTTTTCTTGTCAGATTTCAATTTTAATCCCCAAGGGGGCATGGTATTGCACATAATTCAAAGTTTGTAAATCAAATTCTATCGATCAAATCTATCAATATCTTTCATCAGTAATCAAGACAAACAATCACGTCTAGTTACTGATTCATCAAAAAAAAAAGACCTCATCGCTCGGGGCAAATCTATCATCACTTGGGGCATATTAGATTCATCAAGATCCATATCAATCTAGTATTCTCCTAATCTTGTAAACTGTATCAATTTTTGCAACCATCAGATCATAGTGTTCTTTCCTTGGTTCTTCGGCAACTGAAGGATTCGGATGTGATACTTGCTAGTTCTGCTAAGACAATCGAGTCTAGAACGGGTCACTCACTTCTTATCAATCCTAAGGTTCAGAATCAGGCATTTTGACACTTTTTCGCAATCATAGGTTCATTTGCTGCTACAGTGAACATTATCTTTGGTCATTCAGGACCTATTATCTCCATATCAATTCAATATCAATCAGCTTCTATCTCATATCAATTATCAATTTCAAACATCAGTTTCATATCTTTATCAAACACAGACTATCTTTGAACCACTGCACTTCGCACAGTAATTCAAAGAGGGGCAAAATGTAATACCCCAAAAATAGGTTATAAGTTCTTTAATCTCCTACATCAACAATTCGAACAAAATCGACATCAAAGTCCTAATCTAAGGCACATCTAAACATCATCGAATCATAATTGATTATCTTAAATTCTGCATCGGGGAATATTCCTAGTAATATTTCTAATCATCATAATTATCTTTAATTTTATAATTATTTGGCAATAAATCACATTTATCCTAAAGTTTGATTAATTGAATATTTTCATATTTAATTAATTAGATTTAATATTTGCCACTTAATTGTGTAATTAAATTTAATTCTATCTATTATTAATTATATTATTTAATTTTGACAATAAATCCAATATCCTATGAATAATTGATTAAATTCTTATTTAATTAATTAAAGCAAGTTGTCATTATTTAATAATATAATTTTTAATAAAAGTTTGATTAAATAATTGATTAACCCATAAATCAATTATTTTATTTTTAAAAGCAGTTAAGTTGGAAATAAATCACTTTATTATTAAATTAATTCATAAATAAAACATGCACAATCATAAAAGCAAACAACTATCAATTATCAATTAAAGTTAAACTCTATTTTGAGTTAAAGCTTAGCTTTTGCATGTTTTTGTGAGTTAATTATCTTTTATTTAAAAATAACTCAAAAATCAACCTGAGTTACTTGAGTGATTTATGACTTTTTTTCATGCACCTCCAAAGCCTTGGATTTCTATAAAAACAATGCTCAGCTCTTCATAATTCATCTCTCAATCATCTCGCAAATTGCAAACTTACTCTATAGGAATCATAGCATATCAGATTTGGAGAATTTGCACAATTGGAGCTTGAAAGAATCAACTTGCGAATTCAAAGCTTTGTGAGATCAATTTCAATTGCATAGTTTTTATATCTTAGCATAGAATTTCATAATTTTCATATCATTGTTAGAATCTTCATTGTTAGATCATTTAGCATTCATTTCATATCAGTTTTCAATAGCATTCATAGATTCATATCAGTTTTTATCATTCTTATTGCATAAAAAATATAAAAAATATAGATTAATTGCATTCAATTTCATATCCATCTTTTGCATTCAAATCTTTCATTTAGGTGTCGTCTAGGTCATTGATCTCGATTACAATCTAAGAACATTAATCTCGCACCTACTAGAAGGTAGTAAATCGCTTGGTTAGATTATATTTCAATTTTGCACGATTTCGATTATAGCTAACCTCTAATGTTTTACTGAGTGTTGTGTCTACAGATCAGGTACAATTTTCACACACACAGTCACACTTATGTGAATCATTACATTCAAGAACACTCAAGAATGAGGTCTCAAACAGCAATTCACAGCTCTCTATTTGTGGAGTGCAGGGGTTTGTATATGAGGCCCTCAGATTGACCTAGTTATGCCCATGCAAGTACACCAAGAAATGAGAGATTCAAAGATGAATAGCAAGCATGCTAATCTCCATGATCATCAAGTTATTGCATGCAAATGAAACTAGTCTAGATGATAACAATGCAAGAAATAAACTATTTTATTGAAATGAATGCTTATACAATGTTAATCTATGAAAGGAAACATGAATTTAAACTATTATGTGAATGCAATATTAATCTAAACTATGGATTACCATAAGGCATGAGAGAAGAAGACAAGAAGAAAGAAGTCTCAAATATCCAAGCTCCAAATGCGCTCAACAAGCTTCTTCCAAGATTGCTCTCCAAACCTGCAGTATAACAATAACATGAAAATTCTCGAATCTGAAATAAGAAGGAGAGGGCTCCTTATATAGAAAAATGTGGAAGAGAATGCATCCTCAAGAGCAATGTGGGATAAATCCAAAAAGAGGAAATAAAGCTCATTTTTTAGAAAGTGTGGAGAGAAAAGAGATTTTATTTATTTTTAATTATTTGTTTCCCTTTTTTCATCACAAAGAGCTTTAAGAGGATTTTTTATTTATTTAAAAGAATGATTCTCTATTAATTAAATAAGATAACATTATTTAATTAAAAGAGAGATGTCATAAGATAAAATCATTTAATAAAAAAAAAAATTAATTAAATAAATTTATTTCAATTTAAGAGATATTTCTTTCAATTAAATAAAGTTATTTTATTTATTTAAGAGGGAATATTTCTTTCAATTAAATAAAATTATTGATGACATAATTAAACGTTAGGAGATTATTGAAATGATTGAAATAGTTATGATTTGATCAAGGAAATTGATTTGAATATATTGTAAAGCATTGATTCAAAAAATGATATTTGATAAATTTAATAAATGGGGCCCAAAGTCTAGGCGACCATTTTAGGGTGCATACACTCCCGAATAAGCACAACCATCATGAAAAACAGCAGGGGACCAGAGCAAAATCACTGAAGAAGAAAGTAAAAATGAATAGTAAAATTAGGTTTTTCAACCTATTTATGCTAATTTGACCTAATTCTAGGGTGAAAATTGAGCTCTGACCTATATTAATCTATCCCAGTTAAGAGAGGAAATTTATGAAGTGGGGCATATCAAAAGTGTTTTTCAAAAATGAAAACATATCAATCAATCTATCAAATTAAAAACAAACATATGTTTCATTTCTGAGGGGGCATACCATCACATTATTAGATCAACAACATCAATAACATCAAACAAGATCAATGACCAATCAGAAAATTCAAAGGGAAATATTTTATCAAAAAAAAATTCATAATAAAAAATGAAAGGGGCATCATATCAAATCAGATCATCAAATCAAGAACCATATCAATCAGGAGAGTTTCATACCAATCATTATCAGCATAAATTTCATATCAAAAAAAAATCAAAGGATCGACCATCGAAATACATCAAGAACGAACATCAGAGATCGACCATTGTTGAATCAAGACCTATCAATCAAGCAAGATTAGAGTATTCTTTGAATCGACATGCTTCGCACGTCAACTCAAAGAGGGGCATTTGTAATCACCTAAAAATGGACAAAGACAATTTAACGATAATTCAAAGAAAATGAAGTGAAATCAAAGCAAATCAAGGACATAATTGAATCAATTGAATCACAATGCATAATTAGCCAATCAAAAAAAAAATCAAATTCTAAATCAAGACCAATCAAAATTGAGAGCATTTTAATCAAGTGCAATCAAATCAAAATACAATTAATTTAATTAATTGTATAGTCTTGGATTAAATTAATTCAACCCATTCAAGGGGTGCATGGCTAAAGAAAATCAATTAAATCGATTAATTAAAATCAATTACTCTCAACAAACTAAAAAGAGAAGAAAATCAATCAACCAATGAGATTAAAAGAAAGACACTCACATGGATCAAGCCAAATTGAATCTCAATCACTCAAAGTGAAAGAGAATCTCAACCATCCATCTTGTCTACTTGTCCCAAGCTTTGAGGATACAAACTTTGCATTATCTTCAAAGGGTGGAACCAAAACCTTAACCCCAACTCAACCATGATCAAATGCAACCACATCCCCTCACATTGGGAAAATCTATAAAAGGAAGGCTAAAATCCTTCATAATTCATCAACCACCTATCTGAGAATTGCATCAAACCTCTTGCAATTTGAATTTAGAAAGCATTTTGAGAGCAATTTTAGCATTTCATATTGATAATTGTTAGCATTTGCATTATTTTATCATTGTCATTCTCATATTAGAACTGTCATTAGTGAGCTTGTTGAGAGCTTCATTATTCATTCTAATTAGAGAGCCATAGGATGCTCAATTAGTCTTTGATATTGTGAAATATTTTCTCAATTGTGGTTGTATTTAGTTCTTATTTCATTTATTTGTCATTGATTAACCCTAATTCTATGAAGATATATTTATTTGTATACATTGGGTACCATCCCCGCCGGGGTTTTCCATTGGCTAGGGTTTCCTCGAAAATAAATCATGGTGTTATGAGTTATGTGTTGTGCATTTATGTTCTCTTCATTTCAGCATTAATATGGTTTATTTACAATTTGTTGAAGTTTAAATTAAAGTGATGTAATATTGATTCACCCCCCCTCTCAGTATTACCATATTATAACAAGTATAGTATCCTTGTTAGAAGATCTAGTCATGTTAGGAGTCGATTAAAATATTACAGTACACAATCCTTGTTAGAGGACGGACCCTGTTAGGAGTCAAGAAAAGAAGGTTAGGCTCATTGCCTAGGCTTGCTACCAAAAGAAGGTTATGTCCACCTTCAGAACTCAATGTTCGTAACACGAGTGTATATGAAGAAATACACAATCTTTTGAATTGTCTGATAGCAACTATCTTTGCTTGATTAGTTCTAATGAAGTATATAATTATCCTTTGCTCTACATCCAACAGACTCAAGCTTGTAGCTTCCACAATGTCTTTTACATTACATACAATCTCACCATATCACTTTTCAAAAGAAAAGATCTTACATATATACCCTATTACAAAATAAATAATTAGGTTGGCTAATTAGGCTTTCCTATTACAAATAATTACATAACTCCTTGCTAAGATCTACACGGTATCTAAAACAAGTATACAACAATTACAATTCAGCAATTAAGGACCGACATCCTTAATTCATGTTCACTATCCATAATACACGCTACATCTCTGAAGTTGGCTTCCAAATAGGTTACCTCCAAAACACGCGCCACGGCT
The DNA here is from genome assembly GCA_027943335.1 of Chamaecyparis obtusa. Classification (NCBI taxonomy): domain Eukaryota; kingdom Viridiplantae; phylum Streptophyta; class Pinopsida; order Cupressales; family Cupressaceae; genus Chamaecyparis; species Chamaecyparis obtusa. Next base: position 17,467 of record BSBK01000179.1, on the reverse strand, counting down.
GACACCATCCAACTTTCCATACCTTGCACAGACCACTGAACATTCTTTAGTACCCTATCTATCATCCCTTAAGCTCGCATACACTGAATCTTCATCACCTGCAAGATATTCCCAAAACTCAAAGACTTACTCTATCAACTTCTACTGTCATTTTCTAGTAACCAGTCTTCACCAACTCTTATGTAACTCAACCAATATGAAATATTTCATCATGTGATCTTAGATATAAGATCACAATAGCTTTCAATACACACAACTGACTTCGAATGATTTGAAACATCTACACATTATCTATGTAGATCTCTATAGTTTTGTTGACCATTAGTGCTTCACACTTAGTCATATATCTAGGCAATGTTGGTCGATCATCACTGTGACCGAGTCATTTTGTAAAGGCTGAGTTATGTATTGTATACTTACTGAGCAGTAGTACTGTCAAGTAAAGTCATGGTCACTATGTGTTTGTAATATGCCGAGTATAGTTTTTTCTGAGTTACATATATCAATGATTACCGAGTGACAGAGAAGATTAACTGATGCCGAGTATAATTAATGCTGAGTGCCAGGAATAACTTTTGCCGAGTTAGCCAAGAAAGACATACAAGTTTGAAATGGCACAATGATCGAGGCAAACCATTTTTGGTGATAGTGGTATTTTGTATTTTGTCTATTGAGGTAATTACGCACCCATCTTATAATCATTGATCCCTATGTAATACCTAGAGCCAATTAGAAAATTGTATAGCTTAAGCGGCAATAGAAATAAATCTGAACTGTAGATCTTGAATCGGTAAACCATTTTTGTTATTATATAAGGTCAAGATCTAAACCAAGAGATGTGTGTGAATCAAAGAGAAAAAGAGATATTGAGATCAAATGAGTATGAGAGAATGATCAGAGAGGCATATTTAGAATAGTCAAGTATTCAGATAGAGTCCAGTGACCAAGCTAAGTAGTGAAAGGACAGAATCAAGAAAGATTAGATAGAAGAGATCACCAATATACAATAAAGAGGAGATCTTTAATCTGTATGTAAGTGCAAACTAAAAGATCAGGTACTAAGACATTTTGACCAGTGTATCAGGGTAAATCTCTTAACCGAGTAGTCTTAATAGACTTTATGTAATCTCTTTACCGAGTGCTTACTTTGTTGTAAGTTTGTAAATCCTTTAACAAGGTAGACTATATAAGTCTTTTAGCTTTTAATAGAGCAGACCTTTCACAGGGTAGATCATGAATTGATCACATTTTGTAAGCCTTAATAGGCAAAACTTATTACTACAATAGTGAAGATTTGTGGGTGTCATCCCCACCCTAGTTTTACCTTTCAAGGGTTTTTGGGTTACCAAAATTATGGTGTCATGAGTGATTTCATGCATGCTACTTAATATGTTAGTTGCTTACAATGATCAAGTTTTGTTTATGTCATGCATAAAGTTTTATCATATTGAAAAGGGTAAAGTAGGTAATATCTGATTCACCCCCCCCCCCTCTCAGTATTACTTTCCCACTTATATTTCCAACAATTGGTATCAGATCTACAAGGTTTCTCTTAAAGAAGTCTAACCACTTGAGGAAAAAGATCTTAAAATGGAAGCTTATAAACTGGGGAAGATCATAGAGAATCAAAAGATTGAAGTACAAATGGCATTACAGCAACTGGAAGCAGCTAGAGGTGAATTGAAGAAATCCTTGAGCAAGAGAAGAGAGATTGCAATTCAACAAAATGAGCCACAATACAAAGAAGAAGACATCTCTAGACTATTTGACAATGACAACTCTACCGAGAGTGATAAGCTATAAAAGAACTACTGGAGAAAAATACCATACTAAATGATGACATCAAAACTCTAAGGAGAGAACAAGAAATTCAATCTGTCAGACTTTGTGAATTAGTGGAATAGAAAAAGAAAGCTGAAGATGATAAGGCAATGGCTGAAGAAGACAAAAGACAAATTGCAATCAGGCTAGATGAAAGAACAAGTGACATGCAAAGGTTGACTAATAATCAACTAGATATGATAAATCAACTACTAATGGTTAATGAGGAATTGGGCATGAAAGATATGGAAATCAATCAACTAAGGTCTGAAAATGATCAGTTGAAACATGATTTGAGAATTGAAAAGGAAATCAATGAAAGAATTAACAAACCCAATGAAGCTGCAAAATATTTTGAAGAGCTGTTAAGATCACCTAGAAGATACAGTGATAGATCTGGACTTGGACTAAATGAACATTCATCTACTAAAGAAGGAGAATCATCAAAGAATGGAGAACAGAAGATTGCTAAACCAAAGAACACCAAGCCCACGTGTCATCACTATGGAAAGCCAGGACATACAGCCAACTTATGCAGAAGCAAACATGGTAAGTCTGACTCTAAACCTAAGTTTAATGGACATTGTTTTAACTACAAGAAGCATGGACATCGAGCACATGAATGTAGATCTAAGGCTAGCAATTCATCCACCTCACCCAAGTTTCAAGGAAGTTGTTTCAATTGTCAGAAATATGGGCACAAAGCATTTGAATGCAGATCTAGACCCAGGTGGTCATCAAATGAATAAACCAAGCCAATCACAAAGCACAACTTTTACAATTGGGATTACAACACTTGGTATAATTTCCATTATTGTGGTAAATATGGACACATCAGAGCAAATTGCATGAAGATTCATTTTAGAGGCAAATCTAAAAGCTGGATGAATGGAAGCATGGTTTGTTACAAATGTAATAAGGTCGGTCACTTAAAGAAAGATTGTAGATCACCCATGTTGAGCAATAATAATAATCAGAATGAAGATATCCGTGAGAAACTGAAGAATCAGATGGAAAAGACATGGAGGAAGAAAGAAGAGGAAAAATCAAGCGAAGCTAGCACATATGTGGTCACCCAATCCGATGGATCAGGTGATCACACCTCTTCTAATTAAGCTTGGAAGGTATGTTTGGAACTGAGTCTTGCAAAGTCTTATTTTTCATTAGTTCCTAACATAGAATTGAGAAAAAGTCCATATCTGCATAGATAAAGATGCATTAGGACATATCTAAGCAAAATAGAGAATTTCATTTCTTTGATGTCAAGCATTAGTGTCTTGACTGAGCTATCAAGGTATGTCGAGCACCTGATATGGCTGAAATGTTATGTATGTCAATCTATATCGCAATGGTTATATCAACCGAGCTTGTGAGTTTGCCGAGATAGCTGTAAACCACCAAAACCTGTACGGAGCATTTACGAGGCCCTAATTCTATTTTTTGGATTCTATAAAGTGGAAAGTTACCGTTAATTTTATTTCACCAGGCTATTTGAGATTTTAGAGAGTGATTTAGAGTTTGTGAAACCAATTTAAGAAAGGCGATTCTGAATTTTCTCAGTGTGTCGTTGGCAAAATTTATCTACAGGGTTATTGACGAAAAAGGTACTCTACTGAGTAAATATTTTCTTTTCAGAAATTACTGTTTAAAATGGCATCATCTTCATCTACACCAGTCAAGAAACAAGGGATGGAAGTTTTTAATGTGCAATTAGTAAGGAATGAAGTTTGCAAGCCAAAGGTATTCAAGGCAATATCGGAGAGTGCTATTAAAGGAGATTTAAACGGAGCCCTATCTTCCATTCCAAAGAATATGTTATTAATGAATGACGTTAGGTCTTGATACATGTGTAAAATTGGAAAAATTAGTGATTACAAGATCAGGGAAGCATATGATAAACTATGTGTCAACGGAGTGCTGAAGTCGGAACATAAGGTTGTTGTCGATCAAGGGTTAGTGCATGCCCTAAATTTCTTGCAAAATTTTAAAGTAGAATGGATAAAGATCATTTTGAGCTGAGTACACGACATGCATTTATGACTAGAAGACAGACTAGTGAAGATTACAAAGGAAATGATACATAAAGTCATTGGTTACCCTACAATTAAAGGAAAAAGAATGATGAAATGTGCAAGAAAGGAAGATATTCAAGCTAACACCTAGGAAGTTTGGAACAAACGAGGAATGAAAATTTCCACCATAGTTGATTCAGAAATTGACTTTGTTGTTAGAGTCATCTCACACAAGTTCTATCAATCTAGTCGGTTGAACAACGTCCCCTGTATGGCAGTGGACCAGGCATGGAAGATAATCAAGAAAGGACACACGTATGACCTTGTCGAGCTCCAGCTGACTCAACTTGCTGAGAACTTGAACTCCATCCAAACGGTGAAGAATTCTATGTGTAAGTTCGGTTCCTTACTGATCTATCTGTTCTTTTATGTCAAGAAGAGTTTTCCTACACATGGAGATGTTACATGGGACAAGAAGACACTCATCACCGTTCAAATAAATGAATTTATAAATCAGATTGGAGATGATTTTGAAGGAATAATGGATAACTATTTCATTGAGTTTAAAAAGAAGATGAGAAATAGGACTAGAGTCCCTGTGTCTTTGATTGAAAAATACAGCAAGGATATATGTTTTCTAGTAGACATAGATTTTACTTATGCACAGGCAGTCCTACCTAGGGTTTCATGGTTAATGCCATTACCCTATGAACTTAACATAGATGAAGGTACTATTGCAATCACAACCCTCTTAGCTGAAGAAATTGATAGTAAAGCACCTTACTTTGGAACATTTGATGAAGCCAAATCCAAGATCTCTTTGGGATTATTGGCTACCACCACAGAGAGGAAAAGAAAGAAGATAGTGAAAAATCTGGAAAATTATGTCAAAGAATCTGAGAAGGATGCACCACTGGAGTTGACCCAAGGATTGGGAGAAGATGAACAGAGTGAAACTAGTGGTAGTGAAAAAGAAGAAGAGAAAGAGAAGAAACCAGTAATTGTCGAGTCCCCGGCTAAGAAAAGAATGTTGAAACCTAAAGTGTCATCGACACCATCACTTAGGCCCAAAACTAGAAGAATTGTTGTCAAGACTCCTAAGATGCCTCCTGCATTTGCTAAGCGAAAACCTGCACTACCCAAGGCAGTGCCGACTAAGGTTATGAAGAGGCTGAGAAGGAAACTTGTTCTAGCACAAGATGATGATGAAGAAATCGAAAGTGATGAAGGAGTAAAGGGAAAGGTTACACAACAGGGTGCACAACAACTCACTGTTGATGAATTATGTCTTAAGATTATTAGCTCTGCAATAGTGGATGAGTTTAAAAGATTAAAATTTGGGAACATGAGCATTGGAGATAAAGAGAAAGTAGAAGATGCTATTCTTGAAATGTTATGCACTTTCAAGATGCTGCCAATTCAAATTGAAAATAGAATTCCTAAGGAATTATGCAACAGGGTTGCACAGAAATGGGAATATGCTCTGCAAATAGAAAAGGAAATAAGGGAGAGTACATTAGCACAAGTTGAGTCCACTCTCACCCCTGCCAACATCAAATAGATAATTGAGCAATATAGAGGTAAGTTTGATCCCAAACTTAGAGCCTATCTAATTCTTCAACACAAGGTTGAAGATGTTGTACAAGAAAGTATCAAAATTTGGAAGATATTGTTTGTATTGTTGATCGACAAGGATGGAGGAAAGGATGCTACTACTTTGAAAGTTGTTGAACCTGAAATCAAACAAAATAAAATGAAGACTAGAACTCCTAAGGAAGTGAAAACATAGGACACATTTGAGGTTCACATTGTTGACATACCCGAGGAGAGCCCCATCAAGAATTCATTTTTTACTAAGGATGATTTAAAGAATATGAAAGCAATTGATACACCCTTACTAGGTAGTAACACTGTACTATTATAGGTCATGGATTATCCAACAACTACTAGCACACAATTGGTTGATGTGAGTCCTACTCTACCTGAAGTTGCTACTTTTGACAAGTTTGTCAGTATAAGCCTTATCAAGGAACCCATCAAGTCAGTACCACTAACTCAATCTACATCTACCGAGGAAGAGGACAAAGCAGAAGGCAAAATCCAAAGTCCTCCTATGGAAGAGAACAACAAAGAAGAACAAGGAATTAAGTTAGATGGACAAGCTGTTAGTTGTGCCGAGGATAAGGGGAAAGGAGAATTCATTGAGGAGCAAGAGCCAAAGGAGCAAGAGGCAATAAAAGTTCTTATACAGATGCCGAGTGGAAGCACCCCACCGAGAGCACAGAAGGAGAAAGATGAGGTAACAATTGATGAAGTCATTGTTATTCCTAAATGGGATACCGATAACCTCTCTTATGAGCAACTACAGATATTGAATGATTTGCTGATGAGGAAAAGTAGGCAAGTAGAACTCCGAAGGGAGCATCAATAGAAATAGGTCCTTCATGAAATAAAAGATATATTTAATGAAGTTTATGACTTATCAGATGTAAATAGTTCCATTCCCATATTAGAACAGCTTGTACACATTGTCCAAAAAGTAAATAATGAAGTTAGTTGTGCAAGTGATAAGTTATTTGAGTGGTCAGAATGGAGCTTTGAGACCAAAATGCTCAAGAAGATATCTGCCAAGATAGCAGTGAAACAGGTTGAGCTGTCCACTTTGGTAAAGGAGACTGAGGGGTTAGTTGTGAATGGACAGTCTCTGTTAGCCAAAATCTATAATGTTGAAACTATTCACTGATGAGAATCAACAATTGCTTGATACTCTAAAGCAAGAGATTAAGGCCACAAGTTAGTCCCTGAGCTTGGATGCAGACACCAGTGCAGCACATTATGTCAAAATCATGCAAACCCAAGGTAATTTAGCCGAGCTGATGGCTAATGATGGCAAGATTCATTCTCGCCTACTCTCTATCCAAACTATTTTGACACCTCATTTGGAGGCCATACAGAGAAAGTTAGCAAAGGATAAGGAATTAACACAAAGTAATCCACATTTGTCCACAGCTGAGAGCCTCATCAGTTTAGCTGTCGATCTAGAAGTGCAGACATAAGTTTTAAACATTGCTTTAATAGCATGGACGAATTCACTCTACATGATCATGGTGCTACATAAACCTTTTCCAAAGAAATTTTGTGAGCTACCTACTGATGAAGAGATTCGTCATGTCAAAAATAAGGGGGAATCATCATGACATGAGTAAGGACAAGGACAGAACAAGGACAGGTAACAAAATTTTGAATGTATATATATCTCAGGGGGAGTATTAGGCTAGTACAAACATATTTTTGTAATTGTAAGTACAAATGTCATAACAAAGTGTTTTTGCCACTAATGTCAAAGGGGGAGATTGTAGATCTCTATAGTTTTTTTGTTGACCATTAGTGCTTCACACTTAGTCATATATCTAGGCAATGATGGTCGGTCATCACTGTGATTGAGTCATTTTGTAAAGGTCAAGTTATGTATTGTATACTTACCGAGTAGTAGTACTGCCGAGTAAAGTCATGATCACTATGTGTTTGTAATATGCCAAGTATATTTTTTGCCGAGTTACATATATCAATGATTACCAAGCGATAGAGAAGATTAACTGATGTCGAGTACAGTTAATGCCAAGTGCCAGGAATA